>NJPS01000059.1:0-572498 GCA_002946415.1 Rutstroemia sp. NJR-2017a BVV2
CTAACCCTAACCCTAACCCTAACCCTAACCCTAACCCTAACCCTAACCCTAACCCTAACCCTAACCCTAACCCTAACCCTAACCCTAACCCTAACCCTAACCCTAACCCTAACCCTAAATATCGAATTTTCATATATAAAATATATTATAAAGTTTTATTCTATATATAGATATTATAATTTCTAATAATTTCTTCAACTATCTTCTTTATTTATAGAAAATAATAATTTACTTTTATTTTTATAAATATTTTTATAATTTCTTGATATTTATAAATTAGTAATTTATATTATTTCTAAATAAATTATTTAGTTAAGATCGAAAGAATATATATCTTTTTATAGAAATATATAATTTTATCTTAAATTATATTATATATTATAATAGCTAAATAAAAGGAATTCAATAAAAATAATATTAGATAATTATATAATTAAGTAATAATTATCTAATTTTCTCAAATCAATCTTCTCAATCTTTTTTATAAATTAATAATTTTTATAAAAGAAATTTAAAATATAAAGTAATATCTAAATAATAAGATTCTAAGATTACTAATATTAAAGATTTATATACAGAAATTATTAATTTCCAAAACCCAAGTTTATAAATTACTTACTAAATAAATCTATAATTATAGAGAAATTCTAATCTAAATTAATAATCTTTATAATCTATATTAACTAATTAGTTATTATAATAAATTCTCTAGTTCAAATATTTAATTATAAAATAAAGGAAATATTTATGAAACTATATTAGAAATATCTTAATATATATATAATAAACGAAATAAAGATTAAATTTATTTAATTATCTTAGACTAAATATAGAGAAATAGATTAGAATATTATTTCTATATAAAGTATATTAGTTTAATAGAAATATATATTATAATATTTATATTATTAATATCTGTTTTATAGATATTTATTTATAAAATCAGTATTCTCTTTAATTATTATTTTATAATTAGATAGAATTTATTTTTTTTATAAAAATTTCTTAATTTCTATTAATAGAATTATCTAGTAATATCCTTTCTAATATAATATCTATTTGATATCAAGTAATAATAATAATATATTTTTATATATTAGTAAATAATATCTAATTTTTATAAAGAAGATATTAGAAAAAAATATTAAAAACTTTATAATTTTGATTAGAAATATATAATCGATTTAATAAATATAAATTAATAAGAATTAAAATTATAAATTATAATATTAATATCTTATTATTATTTAAATATATATTAATATATAATAATTCATTTCTATAATAGTAGATATAAAATAATTCTTATAATTATATATATAATTCTTATTTATATATTATTATAGTTATAATATAATTAATATATTCTATTTCTTTTCTATTTATTTTATTTGAAATCTATTATTTTCTATAATTTAATCTATTTATTTTCAAGTTTTCATTATATCTAATAATTAGTTTAGTAAATATAATTACTAACCTTTTAGAGAATATTCTATATAAAACTCTTCTAAATCTTCTTTTATAAAATATATTGAGAATTTTTATATTTAATATATATTTCGTAACTAAGATAATAAAGAATATATTATTAATATAATTCTTCTTATTAATTCTTTATTTTCTCGAGAATCTAAGTTTAACTTTCTTATATTAAATATTAAATTCTCATTAATTAAGAATTTTCTTTTATTAGTTAATTTGGAACTAGTTTTGTTATCGATAATTATACTACTATTAATATAATTATTTCTAATCTAAATAAAGTAAGTTTTTTTTTCAATTTTATTTTTGATTTTATTATTTACTCTCTAAATACTAATTATATTCTTATATCTGTTTTTAGTTATAATTTCTATAAAATAATATTAAACTTCATTTTGTAAATAATTTATTATAATTAGTATTCTTTATAATTATCTTTTTATAAATAATATTTTTGAATTTTATATTAGTTAATTAATAATAAAGGTTTTTATTAAATATATTATTTATTAGAATATAAAATTCTTTTTATAATATATTTATATTACTTTCTATAAAGTTATCTTTAAGTTTTATATAGTTAAATAACTATTATAAAAACTTTAGTTAATAATATTACTAATAATTTATAGATTTTCTATCTAGATATAATAAGAATAAGATATTTAATATAATAAATTCTTTATAAAATCCTTACTTCAATTAAAATAGTTATTCTAACTTTAGTAATTATAATATATTTCTAGTTTTTTATTCTAGAATTTAGTTCAATTTTCCAACTTTATATTATAAAAATCGTTAATGATTATTTTAATTAATAGCTTTATAATAAGTTTCTATTTTACTTTTTCAAAAGTTTGAATTTGAAGATAATATTTTATTAATTATAAAATATAAAATAAAGATTATAATAAATAGTTTAGAATTTGTTAGTTTAGTTATTTATTAATAAAAATATAATAATATTAATAATTATAAGAAATATTATATAATTTTATATATTATTTATCTTTTTATTATTTCGAAGAATATAGAATAGAGTTTTTATTCTAACAAAAAAGATAATAATAAAGGAAAATATTATTAAGATTATATTATAAAGAAATATAAATTGATTTTAAAATCTAATTAATTTCTCGAAACTATTATTTTCTTTATTACTAAGTCTAAAACAAAATTAATAATAGTTTAATTATAAATTAATCTATTTTTTTCAAATATATTATTACTAATATTTAAATAAGAATTTGATATTATTTATAAGTTTTAGAAAATTAAACTTGAAATAACTAGTTTATCTAAATATATCAAGAACTTATTAGTTTATTAATTTAAATAGATTATAATTAATTTAGATATAATTATAATTAAGTTGAATAATAACAAGATTGATAATAATAATAATAAGAATAATAATAATATCTTTATTAATAGAGATTCTATTAAAACTTATTCTCAAAGTTCTTATTATTTTATTTATAATAAAGTATTTTCTATATTGAATTATCTCTAATTTAAAACTCTTTTTCATAATTATTCTAATTCTACTTTTTATAATAGTTATATATATTTATCTATTTTTAGAATCTTAAATATTTCTCTTTATTATTTTAAATATAAATAATTTCAAGAATCTCTTTTAGTTTATTCTTTATTTTATAAAAAATCTATTATTTTTTCCTTTTCTTTTTTTTCTAGTTCTTCTTCTATTTCTTATTAATTAGATATTAGTTTATTTTACTATTTTAATATATAACCTTTATATAGATTAACTAGTTTTTATATATCTTTTAATAATATTACTGAGATTTTGATTTAATTTATTTAGTAATTCCAGAATTAAGATAAAGATTATAATAAGATTTTCTATTTAGTAATATATTATTTAGATAATAAATTGAAATATAGAGAGATTAATTAAAAATAATATAGAAATCTTTTATAAATAGCTTTTATAAATAACTTTGGTTTTTATTAAGTAGTTGAAATAGATATATTAAATTTAAATTATTATTACTTTTATAAAATAATTACGAAAAAATATATAAAAATATTATAAAAATAAAATAAATAAATAAGATAAATAACTAATTTCAATATTATCAAAAAAGTATTTATAGAAATTAACTATCTATATAAAAATACCAATATATTTAATAAATTATATATTATTATTAATATATCTATATAATTATAGTTATAGAGATTATTTATTTTATATTACTTAGATTACTATTTAACTAATAACTATAATATTAAATACTAATCTCAAAATTATTTAAAAATCTATTTTGGAATTTAATTTAATATTAATTATTTATTTTAAAGATATCTTTATTAGTATTAGTTATTTACTTCTCTATTTTAATTATAAATCTTAATAATATTTATCAGTTTTAGATAAATTTAGCTAGTTGATTATTATAGTTAATTTATATTAAGTTATTTTTCTAAATATTATTTTTATATTCTACTTATTTTTATATCAAAAATAATATTAATAATATAATTAATAAAATAATATTGATAATCTTAAGAACTTTATTAATATTAATAATAGAATATAATAAATGAAAATATATTTTATAAGATTTTAACTATTTTAGTAATTTTCTTAATCTTATTTTTTATATTTTGTAGATTTAGATAAATATAGAAATATTCGAATTATTAATATATAAAGTTCTTAGTAAATCTATTTATAGATATATCTTATATAAAGAGATATATAATATTTAATAAATTTTTTATATATTTCTATCGAAACTATATATTCTGAATATTAATATAATATAGTTTAGTAAAAATTTATTTATTTTTACTAACTATTAGTTAGATTATCTAAATATTATTATAATAGATTATTATAGATTCTAGAATAACTAGTTCGAGTTCTTTAAATAATCTTTTTATTATTATTATTTCTTTTATTATATATTCTATATTTAGAAACTCTATCTTAATAATAGAAATAATAACTATATCTTATTTAAATATTTTCTAGATAAAAAATTTATTATATAAAGATATAATATATCTTTAAGATAATTATTATATTTCATTATTATTTATAAAAGAAATATCTAAAATAATAAATAATTATATTGATAAATCTATATCTTATATTTTATAGATATTAAATATAATAATCAATAATTATAATATATTCCTTTAAAAGATTAATTAGAAAATAATTTAATTAAGAAATAATATATTACAAATATTTGTCTTCTAAATTATATAGAAGTGGTTAGGATCTCGAGTACTAGAGATCGCAATAATTAATAGTACTATTATAGGTTTATTATTGATAATAGTTATATAGAGAATCGATTATAATTATAATAGTAAATAAACAAGTAGTAATTATAATTAAGTATAAAACTCTATATACTAAGGAAACTATTTAGTTATATAGATCTTCGTTCTTTACTATTTTATCAGTCTTATCAATTCTCACTACTAGGACTATTAGGAGCTACTAGGATATTATATAATTCTAGCCTAAGGTTCTACTAAAGATACTATTGATTACTCTGATATCTATCTATTCCCAGATACCTTATTCCTATGATATCGTTCTTTACAAAGATATATTGATAATTATAAATACTTTTTTCTTATCTCTATATTATAGATATAGATACCTAGACTTTACTTTATCGTATAATCTTTATATAATAGTTCGTTCTTATCAAACAATAGTTAGTTATCTTTTAAGCCTAAAGTCCTCAGACTCTTATTCTAAATATATCGTAATATATTATATTATAATATTATAAAAACCTTTTTCTATATTACAATTCTTGATAATTATAAAGAATATATTAAAAACACTTTAAAAATATTTCAATAATATTTCAAAAATACTTTAAAAACTTATAAATATTTAGTACTATTATAGAAAATTAGAAAATATATCAAAAATATATTAAAAATATATCAAAAACATTTCAAAAATATTTCAAAAATATTTCAAAAATACTTCAAATATATTTTAGATATAGATAATTAAAATTGATAAAAAATATATTTAATTTATAATAAATAATATCGTGAAATATAAAAAAGATTCGAAAATAACTAGATAATCTAATTATTGAAAAAGATAAAAAATAACTTTATTAGATTATTTGATTATTATATATAATTGAATTATATCAAGAATAGTTTTTATATTTAGAAAGGTTTTGATAAAAATATATTATATCAAAATATTAATATATCAATATTTTTTATATAATATTTTTGAAGTATTTTCTAATTCTAAATTTAATTATAATATTCAATTTTGTTATTAGACTAAATCTAAAATAAAATCTGGAAACTATAAATTTATAAATAGATATATTTTATTTATATCGATTATAATAAGTTCTTTAATTTTATTATCTTCTTCTTCTTATAATAGTTTATAGAAAATCATATCTATATAAAATATAATTACCTGAGATATCAGATTATATTATTTATTATAGCTATTATAAGTTTTATAAGTTATAATTTTAGTAAAGTAACTAGAAGCTATATAACTAATATATAATCTATATTAATTATAATAAGTTCTTCTATCTTATTATCTTCTTCCACTTCTTAATTCTAAATTCTAAAAATTAACTCAAGTTTCTTTTATCTACTAAATATTATATTATTTAGAACTCAAATATCTTTTTAGACTGATTCGATAACTATCCAAATTAATATCGAAATCTAATCTCTCTTTGCTTTTAAACTATCTATAGTTGCTATTATAGTAAAAGAAGATCTATTCTGAATACTTCTCGATAAACGATAACCTCTTATAAACCCCTTCATAATATTCCTAACAAACCCCTTTGCGAGAAGCAATAAGTTTGCCTACGACTTACAAACAACTACTACTGATACTCTTGCTAGCCACTCCCCAAGTCAAACTTCTAGCCAGCAGGAAGACCGTTCGGAAGGATGTTCTGACGACGTCGACGAACTTGCCCCCAATATTAATCGACGGAGATATAGGTATAAGGGAAAGAGCAAAGCCTTTCCCTCTATAACCTCTCCCTACCGGTCTATACTTAAGGTACAAGCCCTAGTAGTAAAAGCCGAGTCCTCCGAGTTCGTCAATCACCTAGCTACTGAACAATATATACTCTACGAGGAGCTCAACGACCTCAAAGCATTGTTGAAGCAACTCGTACAATAGTAGCCCGCTGTCGCACCATTACCACCTACAACGGCTACGTCAGATCTGCCCATGCAACGCCCTTCCAAGAAGTTGGACTACCCAACTACTAGCCCATTTAAAGTGCTTGAGAAGGTCGGACACTTGTTCCGCTTAGAGCTGCTACCGACTATATATATCTATAACGTTTTTCCTGTAGACAAATTGAGGAAAGCAGCTTCTGATCCATTACCAGGTCAAGAGAATGAGGAGCCGCCCCTGCTCAATATTACTAGTATAGACGAATACATTGTAGAAAAGATCCTCGTATACCGAAAGTACTACAAGTCGCTTCAGTACTGTATATAATGGTAAGGCTATAATACCGATCTAACATAGTATAAGGCCTCCGATCTGAAAACTTCATCCTTCTTCCTTCGCGACTTCCATATCGAAAACCCTATACTGCTAGGTCCGCCTGCACTGCTTCCCGAGTGGATCCGACTCTACAGCGAAGGAAAGGACGACTATAACAATGTAGAAGGCGACTATATAATAGTACCAACTGCAAAAGAGTGTTTCTTGAGTTTATTCCTTTAGCTTCTCTTTATACCCTTCTCTTACCCTAGTCTACGATACTGACTAATTACGAGCCCGGGGATATACTCTTATTGGAGGGGGGGGGGTAGTGTGACGATTCGTAGGGAATCGCACCCACGTAGAATATAGTTGCCCGAGATATCAGGCCGTATCGCCCGCTACGGCCGTTACAGGCCTCGCAGGCCGCAACCTTAGTAAGGCAACTAGGAGCTATATAACTAGCACGTGATCTACACTAACTATAATAAGCTCTTCGATCTTATTATCTTCTTCCGCTCCTTAGTTCTAAATTCTAAAGATTAACTTAAGTCTCCTTTACCTACTAAGTATCACACTTTCTCTAGTTCTAAATTCTAAAGATTAACTTAAGTTTTCTTTGTCTACTGAATATTATATATATAATACCAGACCACTATAGAGTAGTTATTGAAGCTCAAGGTGGTCTGACTAAATATTAAAGCGGCATTGCCAAGAATATCCATCTATTTTAACCTTTATTATGCCTGTCACGAAGTACATCGGCAGTTATATATTCCGCGAATTATATATACTGAGCACAGGCAGGATTCCCTGCTTAGCGTGCCCCACAGCTCGCTTATACAAGCTAATTGCAGGATGTTTCCAGATATAAAACCAGCCGGACGTGCCACCCCATCTTGTTCCTTAGTTCTGATTCAATATTGATGCCGGATACTTTATAGCAACGTGATTTTGAAGGCTATTGCAGTCAAGATGCCTGTCTCATTTCCTGAGAATGGCACGCCTGGGGAAGGGATTAGGGTGAGGACCAGGGCTAGTAATGCCAAAGCTCGGACAGGGTGCATCACTTGCAAGTGAGTACATAACTGATGATGACACTTAATCCTTACCGATTTGCTTACATTTGCGATTTTAAAAGGCACAGGCGAGTTAAATGTGATGAGGCAAAGCCGGAGTGCCGTCGCTGCACAAAACTCGGGATTACTTGTGAGGGATACAAGCCTTATATCCCCGTAAGAGCTCGGAAAGAAAAAAGGACAACCCAAACACGGCAGTTACTTCCTAAAAATGACCTCCCGCAGTCCCCGAATTCAAGTCCCTCTGTGAAGCTGGACTTCAGAAATGAAGCCGAGGAACGATACTTTCGAGCTTACCTCACGAAAACAGCCATTTCCGTTACGTGGGGAGAAGGTGATAAAGTTAGCAGATCGTTATGGACTCGTATAGTCATGCAATCCGCCCACGATGAGTATGGTCTGCGGGAATTGATAATTGCCATCGGTGCATTTACTGTATCTCAAGAACTCCGGCAAATAGGATACACTGCCGAAGGTGCCAAAATGAAGCAATTTGCCTTACAACGATATGGAGAATCAATTCGAGAAATGAACCTGAGATTGTCGGAAATTAGTTATGACGAGGGGACGCGAAAAGCGCTTATAGGATGTCTATTGATATGTTGTTTCGAGGGACTTCTAGGCAATACATTCACATCACTCAAGCATGCAGAAAGTGGCAACAAGGTTCTGCGTAAATGGATCAAAAAGTACGGAAGCAACAATCGCAAAGCAGGGATTGCCTCACCGGCACCTTTAGTAATCGAAGACGAAATAGTGCAGGCATATTTACGGATCGACGAACAAGTCACAACATTTCGGGGCATACGAGACGACGAAGAGCACGAGAATGTCCTTGAAGAGACTAGTGGCACAATTGCTGGCATGCCTACTAGTTTCTCGAACAAATATGAAGCTCGAATGTATCTCGAACTGATCGAAAGGCGAACAGCGCACTTTGGATGTTTGCTAGCTGGAGGATTCAAGTTCAGTGTTGAACCAGATCTACTCAGGGAGCATGACCATGACCAGGACCAGGAATTGACCCGCTTCAAACGGGCCCAAGTGCTCAGAGACCTTCTCTTGGACGAGATAGAGCGTTGGTCAGCTGCATTTGATCGTTCCTCTCGATACGAGCCTGAACCAGTTGCTACTTATATGACGGGTCTATATACTCTACTGGCTAGGAGCAAAGTGCTCGAAATTATGGTTGGAATCTCTCTTTCGCCAGATCCGAAATCATACGAAAAGTACCTTCCGCAGTTCCAAACGATAGTGGATTCGTGCGAGAAGAAAATACAGCTTATGAAAAATTTTCCGCAGCATGGAGACTACAAATTCGAGTCTGGAATTATTATTCCGCTCCACACCACTGCAAAATTGTGTCAGGATCGCGCACTTCGTCGTCGTGCAATTGCGCTCATGCGTGCTCATACGTCATCTGACGGTGAACCGATGCGGGAGGGCGTATGGGATAGCGCAACAGTTGCGATATGGGACGAGGTAATAATGGAGGCGGAAGAAGGAGAACAAGATATTAGCGGAGGACCTAAATGTCGGGTCACGAGTATAACCTATGACCGGGCTACGAAAGAGGTACGATTGGAAATTGTGCGTGGCAATGATGAGAAAATGGTTGTGGGATTGGTGGATTGGAGGCGGTTGGATCATTGCTCGCAGGGCATGAAGAACGGCGGACAGTTTAGGCATCAGAACGAGGTGCTGCTGCCGGCGTCTAAATTCACGTGCATAACACCCTCTACCACTTGGGAGGGGATGCTCACGATTAGGCCTGGGGTTGCAAGGTAGGACATCAAGAAGTGCCACCCGCTCTGGGCAACTAGGGAAATGGCAGGCCTTGCTATGGAACGTAGATTGGACAGCCATACCCCCCTACTTGTCTAAAGGTTATAGAATGTGAGTAAACAGAACATCCGAGTCAGTAAATACGAAACGACTTAATGTATCTTTTCATACGGCCTGAATGGAAGCACAGCGAGAAACTACTTCAAGTCATTGCGTTGGCGTCCTGGAGCAGTTCATCACTTCGTAAGCAGAACTGCTTCCCTGAATACCGCCCTAGTCTAGCATCTTTGAAAAGCTGTCAGCATCGGAAGGTATCTCTTCTACTCCTGATTCTGATGCTTACCGGATCAAAGGAACAACATCCCGTAGTCATCGGGAAAAGGACCCACCCTCATTTCGGCGATTCCTTCAGTGTGGGGGCGGGGGGCCCTCGCTGCCTAGAAAACAATCCACTGCCAAGCTCCGAGCCTAAACATCTCCGGAGTCTCTTTCCTTAACCGTAATCCCTGGTCTATACACGCCCCGCATCAATGTACATTTAAAAAATCACGATTTTTTAATCAACTTAATAATTATAGATTACTCTGGATTAACCCACGACGCTCGTATAAAGCTTATAATTACTGATCTGGATAGAGAGAACTTAGTATTTGTTATTATTATAGTTAAGAGATATAGCTTATAGTATAATATACTCTCTTATTATTGATATAGAATCACCTCCTTAAAAGCTAAAGTTATCTCCGAATATTATTAACAACTTATTATAGTTTAAGAAGAATATCGGAATATCAGTACTTCGACCAGATAATAACTATATAAGCTATTATATCTTAGATATAAAATATATTTTATCAAAATAATTATATATATTTTAGATTGCTGTATATCTATCTATATATCTATATATACCGAAGCTAGAGTATCGGAGAGTATTAAAAGGAGTTTCGGAATATATTTATTATATACTATAAATAAGTTATTATATAGCTAATTAGTTATAAAAGAATAAAACGATTTTATCTATTAATATAAATTAGCTATTATATATTTAGTTTAGTATTCTAGATAAATATCGATATAAATTTATATAACTTTATTAGATCTTTCCTTCTTTAAATATATTACTTTTATTAGAAAATCTAATCAATATTAATTAGTAGTTAATTTTATTGATATTACTATATATTTCGGGTATTAGCTAAGTATCTCTCTCAATTATAAATTAACAAAATATCTCAATTTATATATAATAATCTATATTTATAATAATATTTTAAAATTATATTTCCAAAAGATGAAATTAGTATATAATCAATATTATATTATTTTATAAAGATTATAATTTTTTAGATAAGTTCTTTTATATAAAGATTATTATTATTATTTATATTATCTAATTTATTATATAGATTATATAAATAAAAGAAATTAATTATAATCTATAAATTATATATTATAATAATTTCGAAAAATAAATAGAAGAATTATTTATTCTAATTAATATAATATTTCTCTATTAATTATAAATATATATAATAGAATAAAGAATATTTATTTAAAATATTATTGAAAGTAGATTATATATTAAGATTTTTATAATATTTCTTAAAGAAGAGAAATTTTATAAATAAATAAAAAAAGAATTCTAATAATTTAGAACTTATTATAAATTTCTTAAAATAAAGATTTTAAATAAATAAACTAAGTTTCTTTGATTTATAATAAAAATATTATAGATCTTTTTTATAATTTTAGATATAAATTGAAACTTATTAAAATAATAAAAAACTAAAAAATCAATATATATATTAGAAATTAATAAAGAAATCTAGATTTAGTATTTTATTTTTATTTGGAATTCTTCTAATTATATTAGTAATATTCTATATTCTATTTTAGATTTCGTAATTATTATTATATAAAATTCTTTAATATATAGTAAATAACTTAATAATCTATATAAGTTTTTAAATAATAACTAGAAGAAATATAATAATAAAATATATAAAATAATTAATATTAAGTTTAGAGTTTTCTAAAATTATTATATAAAAATAAATTTATTTCTAGAAATATATATCTTCGAATTTTTATCTATTTTGAGAAATCAAATATTGAATTATTTCTTTAATTAGATTTTAGAAAAGAATCTTTTTTTTATATAATATAAAATATAATTTAAGAATATTTCGAGATAAATAAAAAAAAACAAATTTATCTTTCTAAATAAAAATCTATTATATACCAAAGTATATAATAATAGTATTTTGATAAAACTAAAATATAATATTTTAAATTACTTTTTAATAAGATTTATATTTTATAAAAAAATTTATTATATAAATATCAAAATAAATATAATCTATAAAATCAAGTTCTCAATATATATTAAAATATATCTAATTATAGCTTTATATTATATAAATCATCAGATATTTTTAAATTAGTATATTTAGATTTATATAACTTTATTATTATTATTATATATAATTATTAGTAATCTACTATATTTATTATAGATAAGTAGTATTAAGTTAATCGAAAATATAAAGGTTCTTATATCTATTATAACTATAATATTTTGTAATAGTTCTCTATTCGAGGAAGATAAATTATAAAGATATAAGTATCTTGGAAATATCTAAGATAATTTAAAAAGAAATACCTTATATATAAAAAAGAAAGATATTAGTTTATAAATTATCTTAGTATAGAAATAAAGAAAGTATTTGATAAATATAAAAAGTAATTAATTATTAAAGAAAGTTTAAACAATAGTAAGATAAACTAATATATCTAATATAAAGAAGAATAGTAAGAAGAAAAAGTATTAGAGAATTAAAAAAGAAATATATATAAATAAATACTTATAGAGTTTAATCTAATCGATAACTAATAAATAATAAATATATTTCTCGATCAAAGTATTATATATTTATTTATATAAGAAGATTTGAAACTATTTTAAATATAATATAAAAAGATCTTTATCTTTAAAGAATAATATTTTATAACTAAATTCTAGAAAATTATACTAGATAATAGAATATCTAATATCTCTATAATAGAAGAACCTTAATTTCAAATATTATAGTAAAAAGATCTTAATATTATATTTACCTAAGTAGATAATAAAAATTATATAATTTGTTTTGGGAAAGAAATAGTAAATATTAAAAGTATTACTATTATTAGTATATTAGTAAATATAATTATCTTCTATATTATTATAGCTAATATCCCCTTTTTCTATTATATCTAGAATATAGATAAAATAAATATATAGTTTAATAATCTATATAATATCTTTGTATAAAGAGATAATATTATCTCTATTATCTAGAAATAAAGATATCTTTGGATATTTTTAAAAAAAGAAGAAATAATTATATAAATATATATAATAGAAAAAGAACTAAAGTAATTATATCAATATTTCGGATATCTATCTATATATAAATTGTTATTATTACTAGAGAAAATAGAGTAAGAGAATATTAATATATATATATTTGAATATCTTACTAAATATTATAGATATTATTAGTTATATACCAAGTTACTAAATAGATTCAAATTTATAATCAAGAATAATATCGACTTTAATTATATTGTTATCATCGATATTATATATCTAGAAGATATACTAGTACTTTATCTTATAGATAAAGTAATAGTATTTAATATAGTATATTTCTTAAAGAATATCTTAGCGAAAACTATATAGAATACTATATATATATACTAGATTAATATATACTAGAGATTATTAGATTATATTATATATAATATAAAAACCAATTTCGTATCTAATAAGTTTCAACAAAATATATATATTATAGATTCCGAGATAAAAGAGATATTAATCGAAATATATAATAATATAGATAAGATTGAGTATTATTATATCTCTCTTTAATAAATATATAAGATCTTAAGTAAAGAGTTATAAGATAAATAGATCTCTCAAGATAATATATTATAAATAACTATTAAAATAATCAATAATATAATAAATCTAAATAGACTAATATCTACTTTCTTAATCTTTAATATCTATTTCTAGTTTAACTATCAATTAGTTCTATTATTATTTATATATATATAAATAGATATAATCGATAAAGTAATAATAGAAATTAGGAAATATAATATTCAATAATAAATAAAAGATATATTAGAAATCAGAAATAGTTTATAAATCTTTAATCTAATTAATCGCCTTCTCCAATCAGATATATATATTTATAAGAAAAAGAAGAGATAGATAAAACTATTTAAATTTATCAATATAGAAAAAGATGATAGAATTATATAAATACTAATAAATTCGATCTACTTTAGAATAATATCTATTAAATCTTTCTATTTAGAAAAGTTTCTAGAATACTAAATTGAAATCGAATTTCTTCTTATTTAGTCTAATTACAAAAAAAACAATATAATAGTTTCTCAAAAGTTGATTCTATAAATTATTATCCTATTTCAATATATAGAAATATTCTTGATAAAGAAGAAATAAAGTAATTATAATCTAGTATAACAACTATATATATAAAATACTATTATTATAATAAAAGTACTTTTCGAGTTTTCTTAATAAATAGAAATTGATAACTTAATTATTTATAATATCTTCAAAATAGTATAATATAATTTAACTATATATAAAAGATATATTTTTAATACCAAACTAGTTAACAAAATAAAAAGCAAAACAATATTAGCTTTATATAAGAAGAATAGATTTATAATATAAAGATATAATAACTAAGATAAAGAAAGTATTTTTATATAAATACTTATAATATAAAGATCAAATTAATATCTACTAGAAATATTAGTTTTTATATTCCAAATACAAAAGATAAAAATAAGTATATATAATATTATATAAATATATCTATAATTAATTACCGAATTAGTTTATATAATTATTACTAAGTTACTAAAGCAAATCGAATATTAATATTTTAAAGAAATAATAATAATTATTTATAAATCTCTATATAATATAGTAAAAATAAATATATATTAGTAAGTTATATATTATATATATTATTATAAAAAACTCGATATAGAAATATTCTTATATAATCTATATCTTTTAATTACTATATCTCAAAATATATTTATAATAGTTATTTTATAAACCGATAATATATTTATTTTAGGAAATAAAGTATTTTATAATAAAGAAATATAAAAACTAACAAAAATTAGCTTTATTATAAAATCAATAGAAATACTTATATCTATAAGTTCCTTAATCTTCAATAAATATTATCTAATTTAAAAAAGTAATAAGTTATTGATTATATAGAAAAGATAAAATTAGAAAATCAAGATAATTAAGTTAATATCTAAGTAATATATAAATAATTATTATAAGTAATATATTAGAGATACTTATTTCTCAAATATATACTAGTTAGAAACTAGTTTCGACTTTTCAGTTATAACTTAATATCAGGAATTTATAAATAACAATATATAAATATTTAATAAGTATCTCTAATAACAAATAGATAACTCAAAAAAAGAACTATATTATATATTACTAAATCTAAACTATACTAAGTTCTTTATATATATTAATAACTTATTTACTAATAATAAAAATCTTAGTTTATAAATAGAATTTGTTATTTTTATAGTAACTAAAGAATATATAACTAAAATATTCAAAATAAAAAATAACTTTGTATATTGAAATAGTATTAAGAATAAATATATTACTAAAAGTATCTTTATTTCCGAGATCTATATAATAATTATTAATATTAATATAGTTATTATTATAAACTAAATACTTGATATAATTCTAAAACAACTATATTTGCTAATATTACCAATTATAATATATACTGATTTATATAATTTATATAATTATCTAATTAAGTTTAGGATAACTAAAGAGAAATATTTAATAATCGATATTATAATATTATAATAATTATATAAATAGTAAGAGCTAGCTAAAATATAATAGATCAAAAGAAATAATAATCTAGTTAATACTATAATAAAAGCAATTCTAAATAAAATACTCGAGAAAATATTAAATAACAATAAATTTACTATATATATAGAAAAATAAATAGTTCAAAAAAAGAAATAATATCGAAGAAAGAGGATTCTTTATATTTTTCTTTATTTTCTTGAATTTATTTATTTTTAGTTAAGATAATATCAGAGATTTTAAAGTTTAAATTTTCATTTCTATAATAATATTATATAAAATCGATATTTTTAAAAATATCTTTAGAGATAGATATAAATAACGAAGAATATATAAAAAAGAAGAATAAAATTTTAAAAATCGATATCTGATATATACTAAATATAAACTTAAAAAGAATATATAAAGAGTTTTTTAGTTTTATAATAATAATAACTATTATTTCAACAATTTTGAGTATAACTAGTTATAAACAAAATAAGAAAATAGAAAAGATCGAATATAAATTTATAACTAAAGCTAATTTATCTAAACAATATATTATATATATATATAATATATATAGACCGAAAAAGAAAAAGTTACTAATATCAGAATATTAGTATTTTGGTTAGATAATAGTTATATAAGTTATTATACTTTAAATATAAAATATACTTTATCAAAATAACTATATATATTTTAGATTACTATATATCTATCTATATATCTATATATACCGAAACTAGAATATCGGAAAGTATTAAAAGAAGTTTCGGAATATATTTATTATATACTATAAATAAGCTATTATATAGCTAGTTAGTTATAGAAAAATAAAATAATTTTATCTATTAATATAAGCTAACTATTATATACTTAGCCCAATATCCTAGATAAATATCGATATAAGTCTATATAATCTTATTGAATTTTCTCTCTTTTAAATATATTACTTTTATTAGAAGATCTAATCAATATTTATCAAGTATTATAAATATTATTAGTTATATATCAAATTGCTAGATAAATTCAAATTTATAATTAAAGATAATATCAACTTTAACTATATTAATATTTCATTTTATAAATAAAATAATAATATTTAATATAATATATTTTTTAAAAAATATCTTAATAAAAACTATATAAAATACTATATATATATTAGATTAATATATACTAAGAACTATTAAATTATATTATATATAATATAAAAACTAATTTTATATATAATAAATTCTAGCAAAATATATATATTATAAATTCTAAGATAAAGAAAATTTTAATCGAAATATATAATAATATAGATAAAATCAAATATTAGTATATTCTTCTTTATCGAATATATAAGATTTTGAATAAAGAATTATAAAATAAATAGATTTCTTAAAATAATATATTATAAATAATTATTAAAATAATTAATAATATAATAAATCCAAATAGATTAGTATTTATTTTCTTAATCTTTAATATCTATTTTTAGTTTAATTATTAATTAGTTTTATTATTATCTATATATATATAACTAGATATAATTAATAAAGTAATAATAGAAATTAGAAAGTATAATATTTAATAATAAATAAAAGATATATTAAAAATTAGAAATAATTTATAAATCTTTAATTTAATTAATCTTTTTCTTTAATTAGATATATATATTTATAAAGAAAAGAATAAATAAATAAAATTATTTAAATTTATTAATATAGAAAAAGAAGATAAAATAATATAAATACTAATAGATCTAATTTATTTGAGAATAATATTTATTAAATTTTTTTATTTAGAAGAACTTCTAGAATATTAAATTGAAATCGAACTTTCTTCTATTTAATTTAGTTATAAAAAGAATAATATAATAACTTTCTAGAAACTAATTTTATAAATAATTATCTTATCTTGATATATAGAAGTATTTTTAATAAAAAAGAAATATAGTAACTATAATCTAATATAATAATTATATATATAAGATATTATTATTATAATAGAAATATTTTTTGAATTCTCTTAATAAATAGAAATTAATAACTTAATTATCTATAATATTTTCGAAATAATATAATATAATCTAGTTATATATAAAGGATATATCTTTAATACTAGATTAGTTAATAAAATAAAAAGCAAAATAATATCAATTTTATATAAAAAAAGCAGATTTATAATATAAAAATATAATAACTAAAACAAAAAAAATATCTTTATATAAATATCTATAATATAGAGATTAAGTTAATATCTATTAAAAATATTAGTTTTTATATTCTAAATATAAAAGATAAGAATAAATATATATAATATTATATAAATATATATATAATTAATTATCAAACTAATTTATATAATTATTATTAAGTTATCAAAATAGATTAAATATTAATATTTTAAAGAAATAATAATAATTATTTACAAACTTTTATATAATATAATAGAAATAGATATATATTAATAAATTATATATTATATATAATATATATAAACCGAAAAAGAAAAAGTTATCAATATTGGAATATTAATATTTCGATTAGATAATAATTATATAGATTATTATATTTTAGATATAAAATATACTTTATCAAAATAATTATATATATTTTAAGTTATTATATATCTATTTATATATTTATATATATCGAAACTAGAATATTAAAGAATATTAAAAAGAGCTTTAGAATATATTTATTATATATTATAAATAAATTATTATATAGCTAGTTAATTATAAAGAAATAAGATAATTTTATTTATTAATATAAACTAATTATTATATATTTAATTTAGTATTCTAGATAAATATCAATATAAGTTTATATAATTTTATTAGATTTTTTCTTTTTTGAATATATTACTTTTATTAAAAAATCTAATTAATAAAAATAATTAATAAAATCACTATATTTTGCAAATTAACTAATAAATATTTATTTAAATCGAAATCAGATTCTATCTTCTTTAATTTTACTTTATTTAGTAAATTGAATTCTAATATAGTTAAAATAATTCTAATTAATATTAAGTTATTTATAAGAAGTTAGTAAAACTAAATATTATCAAAATAGAAAAGAAATTGAGAATAATAGAAATATTGTTTTTTTTAATTCTTAAATACTTTTTAAAGTTTTTCTAAATATCTTTTATTATATATAAATTCTTTATTATTAAAATTTATATTATCTCGGATACTATCTTAAATACTTTTTATAAAAGATATAATAATTATAAACTATTTATTATAATTTTATAAAAATTAAATAATCTAATTAATTAATATCGAGATATCTAGAACAAAAAGTAATAGAAAATAATTTTTATAATCTAATTTCTTTCTTTTTAATTCTGATAAATAATTATATATTTTTTTCTATAAATAGATATTACTAAATTACTAATTTTTGATAAATATACTAATTATATCTATATCTTCTTTAAAACTGAATTCGATATTTTATTATTATATTATTTTTATAATAATAAAATCTATTTAAAGAATAATAATAATAAAATATTAAAATATAGTTTACTTTATAAAATATTATTTAAAAAACTTGAGATTATTAAGAAATACTTTATTAAGAATTTATTAAAAGATTTTATTAAATCTAATTAAATATTATTTATAGTTTTTATTTTCTTTATTAAGAAACTAATAAATAAATTATATTATTATATTGATTTCCGAATATTTAATATTTTTATCTATAAAGATCAATATTTATTATTTCTAATTAATAAAATATTTACTAATATTATAAATATAAAGATTTTTATTAAACTAAATATCTATTAAACTTTCTATTATATTCAAATAAATTCTATTTTAGAAGAATATATTATTTTTCGAATATATTATAAAATATATAAATATAAAATTATATTTTTCGAACTAATAAATAACTTTATAATCTATTAATATTATATAAACAAAACCTTCATTTCCCACGAAAAAATAAATCTAATCAAAAATAGTAATTAACTTTAGTATTAGACTAAGGAGTTTAATAAGTTTATAAATCAATAAACTATAACTCGGTATAATATTAGCTATAAAAGTAGTAATAGTTTCGAGCTTACTAGTATAAGTAAAAATATATAAATACGAAACTGATATAGAAAAGATATATATTGAAAAGAATAGGAAAACGAAAATAGAGATTATAAATAAAGTTCTTATAAAGTTTAAGCTTATAAAAGAGAAAAAGAAAATATAGAATATAATCCAAAAACTAGTAAAAGGATAAAATAATCAAAGTAGAGAACAAATACTCTATAAATATATAGAAAAAGTATTTATAGAACTTAAGAAAGAAAAAAGAAGTAATTCGAATAAGAAACCAAAAAGAATCTAGATAGATATAGCTAAAAATAGTTTACCAACTTATAAAGAATATAAAGTATTATTTATAGTAAAAGATAAAATTATATTTGCAAAACCAAATATAGTTCTAATAAAAGAAATCAACTAGATAGTAAATAAAAAAATAATATAAAAAATCCGAATATTCCTAGAAAAGAAGATAATACTAATATTTATCTCTAAGGAAACTAAGATAAAGTAATAAAATAGAATAAAACTAAAGAGAATATTTAGCGAAAATATCGAAAACAAAGAACAAATCCTAGATATAATAATTTTCGAAATACTTAAATAATCAATTATAAGATTTATAAATAATCAACTTTTTAGAAAAATAGAAAAGCAAAATCCAGAACTATAAATAAAGCAGATAATATAAAACCTTACTAAGTTATCTACTTTATCAGATTAGCTACTTTTTACTTATATTCTATAACTCAACTTAATCTATCAATAAAACAATAACCTAATATATCTGAACTTAGTAAAGAAGCTCGATTAAATCTTATAATTCAGATAATTAATTCGATATCTAGATTAAGTAATCGGAAAGCTACTAAGATATATAATATAAATAAGGATATACTTACTAGGAGAATAGCTAGAAAGTAACCTGTTACTATAATAGTACTATGATTCTGCTAATTGATTATATTAGAAAAGGAGATAATAATTCAATATATTCTTAATCTAGATTCAAGAAGATATCTACCTTACCTTAGTATTATCGAAGATATAACAAATCATATCCTTGATAATAAGGATATTTGATATATTAACAAATACTAGATACAACAATTTATAAATCGATATTTTGAATTCAAAATCTACTTTACTCGAGTCTATAATATTCAAAAGGCTTTCTACGAAGATCCGGAGTTTCTTTCGAAGTAGTTTATATTATTTAAAGATATATATCAAGAATATAGAATACTCGAATTAGATATATAGAACTTCGATAAGATAGGATTTATAATAGATATAATTACTTTGTATATAATAATTACAAATACAAAACAATTAGGAAGAGCAAAGAATATTTAGCTAAGTAATCGGAAATAGATAATAATAATTATTATAATTAGTATAGAAAGAGAAGTAATCCCCTCTTTTGTATTACTTAAAGAGGTAATAGCTTAAGCTCAGTAAATAATAACTATTAATTAATCTAAAAGTTAGCTAATTAAACCTACAAAGAATAAATAGATGAATAATAAAATAGATTTAGATTAGATTAAATATTTCGAGAAATATACTATTATTCGAACAAAGGGTTTATAGTAACTACTAGTTCTAGATAGATATAAAAATTATAACTTAGTCGTTTTTCAAGAATACTATACTAAGTATAAGATTAAAATACTCTATCTACCTCTATATTCTTCCTATTTGACTTAGTTAGCAGATATTGGTCTATTTCAATTTTTGAAGAAGATATATAGTAATCAAATTACTAACTTTATTAAATCCAATATTATCTATATTAGTAAAACAGATTTCTTAATTGGGTTTAAAGAGGCTTTCAGATAAATAATCATATTTTCAAATACTTAAGCTAGATTCTATAGTACTAGATTAGTATTATTCGATTTCTAAAAAGTTATCTTAAGAATAGATATCTATCTTCGAACTCTATTACCTACTACTAGATTATCCTCTTCTTGGAACTTATATACTTTTTATAACTTCAAAGAAGTTCTTTCTCAGATTGATCTTATTCGAAATAGAATTACTCGATATCAAAGTAGTTCTTTTATATCTCTTTTTCGGGTAATTGAAGTTCTAGCTAAAGATACTAAGAAATTAGTTTATAAGATAACTATTTTGCAAGCTAATAATCAACAACTATATAAGATAAATCATAATCTAAACAAGTATCATAGAGCTCCCAAAATCTATTTAAAACAGAATAAAGTTATTACTATAGAAGAAACTAATAAGATTTTAATTTAATAAAAGATTATTACTTAGATTGAAGATAATATAGCTATAAAAGGGGGAAAATCTTAAGCGATATTATCAACTTAATCACGATATAGAATATATAAACAATCTGAGTATAATAAAAAGATCTATCTAGATTATATAATAGATCCTACTTTAGTTACTTCTATATAGACTTATTTAATTTTAATTATTGTTGCTATTTAATTGAAAATTGAAGTCGAATATAGGTAAAAAGTAGCTAATCTGATAAAGTAGATAACTTAGTAGAGTTTTATATTAGTAGTTACTAGAATTAATAAGAATAAGAGAAATATAGTATTAGTATTTAGTTTCGGTATTAATAAGAAAGTAAATAGAATAATCAATTAGAGAATATTATAGAATAGTATATTTTTATTAATTAAGCAATATATTAAAAAGGTATTAACTTTATAATATTTCAAATACTAGAAATATAATTATAGAATAAAATAATATATTACTATATAAAAATATTATATATAATATATAGGTATAGGATATAGTATCAAGTTATATTTAACTATAAGATTAGTAATAGCTAAGAGTTATATAAGTTATAATATAGTAGAATATAGTATAATCGATAAGATTTATTTATATAATCTATAAAATCAATATAAAGCTATCTAGATATATACAAAAAGAGAGAAAAGATATCTAATAGATAAGTTATAATTCTAATTTAGTTTCTAAATAGATAGATAGTTTACTCTAAACTTAAGTAATATAAATAAACTCGAATTCATAATTATAAGTTATAAATATATATATTATAGAGAAAGATTCCTGATAATAAATATAACTAATATATCCGATATAACTTCAATCAGCAAATTCTTCTTAGAATTAGATCTAAATATATAATTAAGTATAATACTGAATCTATTAAGTATTTCTAGATCTATTTAAAGTACTAATATAAGTATAATAGATAGTAACTTATAATAAGTAAACTCTCAATTCTATAATATAATATATATAAAAACAAAAAGGTAATAGAATTACTATTTTATAAAGAAAAAGAAGTAATAATTATTATAATCTAAGAACTATAGTTAAATTATAGAAATAGAATATATTATCTAAGCTCGATAATCTATATCTCGATATATAAAAGCAAATAAAGAAACTATTTATTTATAAATAAAATTATAAAAAAAGAGAATTAGAAATACAAAACCTAAAATAGAAACTTATATTTAATAAAACTTATAATAAATCTAAAAATAATTTGGATTTATAATATATATTTATAATTTCTAAATAACTTTAAAAATATAAACTATAAATATCTATTCAAACTACTATAAATAGTACTTAGTATAGATAATAAATATATTATAATAAGAGATTTTAACTTCTATTATCTATTATAGTCTAAACTATAATATCTATTATATAATCGAGCTAATAAACTATTTGAGATAATATTATAGCTTAATCTACTTATCTTTTACAAAAATAAAATCTTCTTTATTATATATAATAGAACAATAATCAATTTAATATTCTTTATCTCAAAACTTATAAACTATTTATTAGAATATATAATTATAACCGATAGAGAATATAAATTCGATTATATAATAATATACTTAAGATAAAATATCAAGCTAGTAATAATAGTAGAAAGGAAATATAAAAACTAGAAACTTATAGATACTATATAGATTAAATAAATAATCTAATATCTACTAAGATATAATATAGAATAATATATAATAGAAAGTTTGGAAATATATATTATAGAACTTATTTTCTAGATCTAAAAAATTATCAATATTATAACTTTATAGAAACAGAACTTGGAGAAAATAGAATACTAATAAATATCTAAAATAGATATAATAGTTAAAGTAGTATATTCTATATATTAGTAATAACTTATCAAAAGAGAAAATAAATAATTGAAATTATAAATCAGATAACTTCAGAAAGAAAAGAAATATATAATTTACTAAATAAAGTAAATAACTTGAAAATAAATTATATATAAGTACTATAAGATAGAGAAGTTATAGAAACTAATAAAGTAAAATAAAGAAATAATAATAAAACAAAATATAATCTCTATATTTAAACTTGGAGAAAATAGATATATAAATTTATTTGAAGAAAAGATATATATATTTACCTAATATTTTTATAGAGATAGATAATATCTCTCAAATATACTATAGTAACTACTAAGTAACCTAGAAAATACTAAGTTAGATAATATTATAAATTAAGAATACTTATCGGAATTCGAAATAAATAAGAAATTTATAACCAAAAAGTTTACTAAATTATTCTAAAAATATTTGAATTATTCTATATTAGAAGAAGATCAAATCTTATATTATTTCTTTAAAAAACTAGATTAATTATTTGCAGAAACAATTATAAATTTAGCTTAAGTTAGTTAGAAACTTAGATATATATCAAAAAGTCTGAAAAGTACTTTAATAGTAGTACTATATAAATCTAGAAAATCGAACTATAAATAGATAAAAGCTTAGTAATCGATTATATTTTTAAATATATTAAGAAAACTGATCGAGAAAACTATAATCTAGAAAATCTATAATATAACTAAATAATATAATCTGTTACTAGATAAATAAATAGAAACAAAAATATAAAGAAATATAATAATAATACTAAATCTATTTATTCTGGTAATCAAGTCTATTTAGTTGAATAAAGAATAAATAGTAATACTATTTTTATTAAATATAATAGGAATATTCGATATAGTAATCTATTTATATCTAATAGTAGTAATCTAGAAACTTAGTTTCTTCTAATAAATTAGTAAATAGATAATAAGCTTTCTAAATAATAGAATTATATATTTCTTATTTATTAATAAGATATTAAAGAAGTTCTCTCTATAAATAAGAATACTATAAAGATTACTATTTTTATTAATACTTTTCTTATTTTATAATATAGAACTTATTCGGATATATTCACTTTCTAAACAAGATCTCTATATAGATAGTTTTATTAATAATATATATCTAATAATAATAAACTCGAATATAGAAACTAACTATAATAAATTCATTAATATATATATCAGAAGATTCTAGAATATATTTAGTATTATAGAATATATTTTATATCAACAAAGTATAAACTTATTTACTTTATAAAAATATAAAATAGATTTAATTTAGTAACTATAATCTAACTTGAATAAGGAATAGAATATACTTTATTACCAAATATATAAATACTTAGTATTTGGTTTAATACAAAACTTAATTAGAAAGTATATATAAAGATAATTAGAGAGAAAAGTATTATAATACTAATTATACTTAGTAGGTTTAATTAGATAATCTATAGCTTGATACTATATCGAATATAAGTCTTATATATAGTATATATATATACTATACTAATTTATAAAACAGAAGTATAATACAAATCTGGAAAGAAAGATATAATTAAGTAAGAACTTAAATAAGTATAAATAATATATCTACAAAAGATTATCAAAGTATATCAAGTTATATTTATCTATAAGATAGAAGTAGAAGTAATAATCTCTTTAATTAATATATATTATAATAAGAAGTTTAGGAAATTCTTCGAATATTAGAAGGATATCTCTATCTAGTAAATCTACCAAGAATAGTATTTATAGATATAGAAAAGAAAAAATAGTAAGAAGATAAAATAGAAATCACTAAATATCCTAACCGAATATATTAATCAAGCTAGAATACTTAAATTAGAAAAGCAAATATAGAAAATATAATAAATAAAAGATATAGCTAAATAGTATAATATAGTAGCAAAGAACTCGATATTAGATAAAGATAGATTCAAACTATATAAGGAACTTAATAAAGTAGAGAATATAATATTTATTTAAAATAGAATAGAACAAATAAGTTATATATATTTCTTAAATATATAGAAAGTACTAAACTACAAATCCCTAATCTATATATACTATTATACAAATATAGAAATAATTAAATATATTCTTTTATATTATAATACCGAATAGATAAGAAGGTAATAATAGAAAGAAATAATTATTACTAAATTACTTGATAACTCAGAATAAGTATAGTAGATAACTAAATAGCTGATCTAAAATAGATAATTCAAATACTTTAAGTTTACTAACTAGTTATAATACAAATAGTAAACTAAGAAATAACTAAATAGTATAGCTATAAAGAACGAAAATAGAATAAATATATAAGAATGGGAAATATAGAATAATATAATCAGTAGTTTTGTCTAGAGAGATTCTATTAATATAATTAATTAGATTAAGCTTCCTTATAGTTAGTACTATATATATCAGCTAGCGGGTTAGAAATAAATAAAAAAAATATTATATAAATAATATATTTTTCGATTATTTAGATATATTCTATATTATTTATTTAGATAATATTCTGATTTATTCTAAAAATAAACTAGAATATATAATATATATTAAACTAGTTTTATAATATTTCTAAAATATTAATTTCTAAATTAATATAAAGAAATATAAATTCGATATTAAATAAATAAAATATTTAGAATTTATTATCTTTATTAAAGATATTAAAATAGATTTAGAAAAGATTATTATTATATAAAAATAATAATATCTTAATATTATAAAAAGTATTTAATCTTTCTTAAATTTCTATAACTTTGATTATTAATTTATTTATAACTTTGATTTAATTATAAAATCCTTAATTAATCTAATAAAAATTAGAATTTATTTTGATTTTGACGAAAACTATTAAAAAAGATATTAATTTTTATTTTTTTATTTAAATATTATAATTATATATTTCTTTATATATTTGAAACCAATATATTAAATAGAATAATAACTAATATATTTTTATAGAAATATAGAGATAATTATTTATTTATTATTTATTTCTTAAAAATTATATAAATAATAAAGCTTAATTATAAAATATATAATAAAGAAATACTAACTATTATTGAATTATTCGCAAATAAATATATCAAACTAACTAATATTTTTTATCAAATATATATTTATATTAATTATAAAATATGAGAATACTTTATATTTATTAAATCTTTTAATATATACTAAATATAATAAGTTAAATTATTTACTAATTATCACTTTTTAATTATATATTATTTTAGAAAATAGAATTCTCTAACTAATATTTTAATTTATAGAATAGATAAATTAAATTTCTGAAATAAAACTAAGAAAAAGAAAAAAGTATAATAATTACTGAAAAAAAAGTAATTAGATTTTTAGATAATAATTATTTAAATATATATTTATTTCTACCAAATTGATTTTTAACTTTTTGAACTTTATAATATATTAAATCAACTTACTTTTATTATATATATTTTATAAATAAATCAAAAAGTGAATAATTTATAATTTCTAAGAATTATATTAATTATTAATTAAACTAAATTTTTTATATAAAATAATCTATTATTTTATAAAGATTATTTAATTATTTTTAATATAGTTAATTTATATATCTTTCTAATTTGCAAAGTTTACAATTTTGTAATAATTATATATTTTGATATTTGAAAGATTATATTATTATTTATTTATTAATATTATTAATATAATCTTCAAGATAATATTACTATTTATATATATAATTACTATATTTACTATTATAACTCAATATTAAGAAATAAGATATTTAATTTATTTTATTCTTTACTAATCTTTATATATATTTGAGAATATATTATTATAAATTATTATAATTTTAATAAAAATAAATATAAATTCGATAATATATTAGTTATTATCAATTATCTAAATAAATAAGTTATTATTATTCTTTATTATAAGATTATTAATATATATAAATAAACTAAACTATATTTGATATATATTTATTAATATTATAATCTATTAATTACTATATTATTAAATTATAATTTTCAATTTATTTCCTTTTTCTAAAAGGAATTTAATATTATTTTAGATATAAATATTAAATTCTCTATTATAAATTATTAATAAATAGATAATTAAATAAAGATTTATAATTAGTATCTATAAAAATATTTAAAATTCTTTATTAATTATTATCAAAATAATTAATTAAAATATTTTTTTATAATAAACTATATTTAGTTAATATTTTTATATTTATTATTTGAAAATCTTTTATTTTTCGAAGTATTTTATAAATATATTTTTAGAATCTTATAAAATTAATAAATAAACTACTTTATAATTAATAATTTTAATATAGATAATATCTATATAATCATATTTATTATAATTATAAAATACTTAAATATATATATTCTATTATATAGAAAATATAAGATTATATATTTAAAATAGTTAATATATATTAAAGATTTATTAATTTCGATATAAATAACTATATATAATTAGATATATAATATTTCTTAATATAATAATTATTAAGAAAACTTAATTATCTTATATATAGATATTTCAAAATATTCGAGAAAATAAATTATTTTTTCTATTTAGAACTATTTAATATTATATATATCTATAATATATTTCTAGCAAACAAATTATATAAAACTATTAATAATCTATTATCTAATTAATATAATAAGTTTTTGTTATTATTTGATATTATAGATATTAATAAATATGAAATTAATAAAGTATTTATTTATAGAAAATATTATAAATTTCTAGAATATTATATTTCCTAATTTAATTATAATATTGATTTAATTTAGTATAAAATTTCTAGTTTGAAAATAGTATTATATAAATTATATAATTTCTATTTGGAAAATCCAATATTTTCTAAGTTATTTATCTTTTTATCTAAATAATTATAATTATTCTAAGATAAAGAAAAGAATTATAATTATATAAATAATAATTATCCAATAATATTAACTTAAAGATATATATTCTTTAATTTATTTCTTTAATATATTTTTTACTTTATCTTTATTTAACTAATATTAATTACTAATTCTTGATTAAAATAATAATATTTGAAAATAAATTTATTTAGAAAGAAGGAGAATATAATAAACTTTATAAAAATAATTTAGAACTAGTTTTTTATCTAAAGTTTATTTAATTAAATTCTTTATCTAAGTTATTATAATATTAATATATTATATATTCTATATATAATTAATCTTTTATATTTAAATTCTTCAAATTTTAAAACTTTTTTAGTTTTTTAATTATTAAATCTAAAACTAAATCTATTTTATTATTGAAAGTTCATTATATATATAATTTATATTAATAATATTTTATATTTTAATATAGAATTCTATCAAAATTCATCAACTTTCAATTCTAAGATAAAATCTATATAATCTATATTATAATATTTATTTTAATTTAGAGATCTAGAATATATCAATTATATAATTATCTAATTTATAATATATAAAGAATAATCTAATTTTAAAATAGTATTATAATATAATATCGTTTTCATTCTAGATAGATTATATTTTAATTTCCTTATATAAAAAAAACAATATTATAATATAATATCAAAGAAATAGTATTAGATTTTCTATTTATCAAATATATTAATATTATCAATTATTTCTTCAATATTTATACCTTTTTCAAATATATCTAGATTTTAAATTTATATATCTACTAATATTTTATTATATCTTATTATAATATCTTCTTCTATATCTTTTTATAATTGATTATCTATATTAATAACTATCATATATTATAATAGCTAGACAAAAAGGAATTGAATGAGAATAATATTAGATAATTATATAATAAAGTGATAATTATCTGATCTTCTCAAGCCGATCTTCTCAACCTCCTTTATAGGTTGATAATCTTTGCAAGAGAGATCTAAAATATAAAGTAATATCTAAATAATAAGGTTCTAAAGTTACTAATACCAAAGGTTTATATAAGGAGATTATTGATCCCCAAAGTCCAAGCTTATAAATTACTTACTAAGTAAACCTACAACTATACAAAAACTCTAATCTAAATCAGTAACCTTTATAGTCTATATCAGCTAATTAGTTCCTATAATATATCCTCTAGTTCAAATATTGAACTATAAAACAAAGGAAATATTTATGAAGCTATACTAAGAATATCTTGGTATATATATAATAAACGAAATAAAGGTTGAATTTATCTGATCATCTTAGACTAAATATAGAGAAATAGATTAGGATATCATTTCTATATAAGGTATATTAGTTTAATAGAAATATATATTATAATGCTTATATTGTTAATATCTACTCTATAGATATTTATCTATAAGATCAGTATTCTCCTTAACTATTATCTTACAATTAGATAGAATTTATCTTTCTTACAAAATTTTCTTAACTTCTACTAATAGGGTTACCTAGCAATATACCTTCCAATATAGTATCTATTTGATATCAAGTAATAATAGTAGTATATTTCTATATATCAGTAAATGATACCTGATTTTCGTAGAGAAGGTACTAAGAAAAAATATCAAAAACTTTGCGATTTCGGCTAGAATTATATAATCGATTTGGTAAATATAAATCGATAAGAATTAAAATCGTAAATTATAGTACCGATACCTTGTTATTGCCTAAATATATACTAGTATATAATAATTTGTTTCTATAACAGCAAATATAAAGTAATCCTTATAATCATATATATAATTCTTATTTATATATTACTATAACTATAATATAACCAATATATTCTACTTCTTTTCTACTTATTTTACTTGAAATCTTTCTATTTTCTATAGTTTAACTTATTTATTTTCAAGTCTTCACTATATCTGATAATCAGTTTAGTAAATATAATTGCTAATCTTCTAAGAAGTACTTTATATAGAACTTTTCTAAACCTCTTCTTACAAAGTACTTTGAGAATTTTCATACTCAATATATACTTCGCAAGTAAGATAGTAAAGAATATATTATTGATATAATTCTTCCTATTAATCCTTTACTTTCTCGAGAATCCAAACTTCGACCTTCCTATATTGGATACTAAGCTTCTACTAGTTAAGAATCTTCTTCTACTAGTTAGTCTAAAGCTAGTTCTGTTATCGATAATTGTACTATTATTGATATAATCACTTCTAATTTAAATAAGGTAAGTTTTCTTTTCAATTTCATCTTTGATCTTATTGTTTACCTTCTAGGTACTAATTATACTTTTGTACTTGTTTTTAGTTGCAATCTCTACAAAATAATATCGAGTCCAACTTTGCAAACAATTTGCTATAATTAGTACCTTTTATAACTACTTCTCTATAGATAGTATTTTCGAGTTTCATATTGATCAATTAATAACAAAGGTATTTACCAAGTATATCGTTTATTACAATATAAGGTTCTCTTTATAATATACTTATACTATCTTCTATAAGATCACTATCAAGTTTTCTATAATCAAGTAATCGTTATAAGAACTTTGGCTAATAATATTACTAACAATTTATAGGTTTTCTATCTAGATATAGTAAGAATCAGATATTTAGTATAATAAGTTCTTTATAAGATTCTTATTTCGGTCAAGGTAGCTATTCTGACTTTGATAGTTATAATATATTTCTAGTTCCTTATTCTAGAACTTAGTTCAATTCTCCAACCTTGTATTATAAGAATCACTAGTTGCTATTCCAATCAATAACTTTATAATAAGCTTTTGTTTTATTCCTTCAAAAATTTGAGTTTAAGAATAATATTCTATTAGTTATAGAATACAAAGTAAAGACTATAGTAAATAGTTCGGAACTTACTAATTTAGTTATTCGTTGATAGAAGTATAGTGATATTAATAACTATAGAAAGTATTATATAATTCTATATACTACTTATATTCTTACTACTTCGAAGAATACTAAAAAAGGTTTTTATTATAATAAAAAAGATAATAGTAAAGGAAAATATTACTAAAGTTATATTATAAAGAAGTATAGACTAATTCCAAAATCTAATCAACTTCTCGAAACTACTACTTTCTTTACTACTAAGTCTGAGAACAGAATTGAGAATAGTTCAACTATAGATTGATCTATCTTTTTCAAATATATTATTGCTAATACTTAAATAGGAGTTTGGTATTGCTTGCAAATTTTGGAAAATTAAACTTGAAATAATTAGTCTATCTAAGTATATTAAAAATTTACTAGTTTATCGATTGAAATAGATTATAGCTGATTTGGGTATAACTATAGCTAAGTTGGATAATAGTGAGGTTGATAATGATAATAATAAAGATAATAATAATATCTTTATTAATAGAGATCCTATCAATACTTGTTCTCAAAGTTCTCGCTACCTTACTTATAATAAGATATCTTCTATATCGAGTTATCTCTAGCTCAAAACTCCTTCTTGCAACTACCCTAATCCTACTTCTTATAATAGTTATATATATTTGTTTACTTCTAGAACCTTAGATACTTCTCTCTATTATTTTGAATATAAGCAACTTCAAGAGTCTTCTTCGGTTTATTCTTTATTCTATAAAAAACCTATTATTCCCTTCTTTTCTCTTCTTTCTAGTTCTCCTTCTACTTCTTACTAATCGGATATTAGCTTATCTTACTATTTTGTTATCCAATCTTTATATAGATCAACTAACTCTTATATATCTTCTAGTAGTACTACTAAAACTTTGATTTAGCTTATTTAGTAATTCCAGAATCAGAGTAAGGATTATAATAAAGCTTTCTATTTAGTAATATACTACTTAGATAATAGATTGAAATATAGAGAGATTAACTAAGAATAATATAAAGATCTTTTGTAAATAGTTTTCATAAATAGCTTCGGTTTTGCTGAGTAGTTAAAATAGATATATTGAGCTTAAATTATTATTGCTTTTGTAAAATAATTATGAAAAAGTATATAAAAGTATTATAAAAATAAAGTAAATAAATAAGATAAATAACTAATCTCAATACTACCAAAAAGGTATTTATAGAGATCAGTTATCTATATAAAAATACTAATATATTTAGTAAATTATATATTGTTATCAATATATCTATATAGTTATAACTATAAAGATTATTTATCTTATACTAGTTAGATTACTATCTAACTAATAACTATAGTATCAAGTATCGGTCTCGAGATTGTTCAAGGGTCTATCCTAGAGATTAACTTAGTATCGGTTACTTATCTTAAAGATATCTCTATCAGTATCAACTATTTACTTCTCTATTCTAACTATAAATCTCAGTAACATTTATCGATCTTAAATAAATTCAGCTAGTTGATTATTATAATTAGCTTATATCGAGTTATCTTTCTAAATATTATTTCTATATTCTACTTATCCTTATACCAAAAACAATATTGGTAATATAATTAATAGAATGATATTAATAATCTTAGGAACCTTATCAATATCAATAATAGAATATAATAAATAAAAGTATATTTTATAAGGTTTTGACTACTTTAATAATTTTTTCTATCTTACTCTTTATATTTTATAGATTTAGGTAAATATAGAAGTATTCGAACTATTGGTATATAAGGTTCTTAATAAGTCCATTTATAGATATATCTTATATAGAGAGATATATAATATCAAATAATCCTTTTATATACTTTTATCGAAATTATATATTCTGGATATCAATATAATATAGCTTAGTAGAAATTCGCTCGTTCTTATCAACTATCAACCGGATTATCTGGATATTATTATAATAGATTGTTATAGATTCTAGGATAACTAGTTCAAGTTCTTTAAATAGTCTTTTTGTTATTATTATTTCTTTTACTATATATTCTATATTTAGAAACTCTATCTCAGTAATAGAAGTAATAACTATATCTTATTTGGATACTTTCTAGATAATTAGTCTACTATATAAAGATATAATATATCTTTGAGATAATTATCTTGTTTTATTGTTATCTACAAAAGAAGTATCTAAAGTAATAAATAATTAAGCTGATAATTCTATATTATACTCGATAACAAAATACCTTATACCTTATAGATATCGGATATAATAATTAGCAACTATAATATATTCTTCTGAAAGATTAGTTAGGAAGTAATTTAGTTAAAAGATAGCGAAAGCAATATCTATATACAAAGTTATTATAATATACAAAATCGATCTAATCTTCTTCTAGTATTCCTTAACCTTAGATCTAACTACTATATTATCATTTTTCTTAAACTCTATAATAGGAAGTAAAGTATTTACTATTTTGTTACTAGTAAAGTCAAATTTCTAAATAATCTTCTCAATATAGATATTATATATAAGCTATAACTTCTTTTAGATACGATCTCTAATAATATATATATCTAAGAACTATTCTATATTATCTATCTTATATAGTTTATATATAGATCAGATTCTATTAATAATTTTCTCAGCTTTAGCTATATAAGACTTATTATAAATAACCTAAATATTATCGATAAAAAACAATACTAATACTTTATAGTTATTACTAATAAGGATATAAGGTTTATTAGAATATAGTTTTATTCTAAGTCCTTTAAATATATTAATAAAATCTTTAAACTAGATTATTAAGGAATCTCGGAAACTATAAAATATATAATCGATAATTACAACCTTATCTTCTATCTTATATCTATTAGGAAGATAATATATAACTAGTTTATTACTTGGATCTCTTAGTATATTCACAAAAGCATTTATTATATCATATTACTTAGTCTCTAGATCGAGTTTAGTAATAATAACTATAATAATTCGAAAAGAATAAAAAGCAAATATTATTATATAGGTTGATTCAATTATATTCTTAATCTAAAGGTTATCTCTGATTATAAGATACAATCTATAATATATTATATATCTATCCTAGTCTGTTTTGTAGATAAATATCTACTTAAGAGAAATCAGTTTAATATTAGTTATATTAGTTAGTATCTTTCTCTATATATTTTGTATCTTCAGATTATCAATCTCCTAGTTATAGTCTACTTTGAAAACAACTTCTAGAAGATAGTTATTAAGATCATAATAATATTTCGGAAGTTTTTGGACTTAGCTAATATAGATTTTGGATAACTATATTATATCCAATATAGATTTCTTTTATTTATTTACAATCGCAGTAATTACTATATTATAGAGTATTACAAAATTTCTACTTTCTTTATCTTTATTTATATTCGGCTGATCAAGCTAGAATATATTATGAAACTTGTTAAGTTTCTTAATACCTCTCTTAGATAGTTAAGTAATAATCGTCTTAATAAATATATTAACAATCTTCCTATTATATCTTTAACAATAATACCTTTGCCTATATATTTCGAACTTAGAGATAAATCTATCTACTTTATAAATAAATAGTCCGATCTCTAAAGAAGCCTTCTTAGATATATCTGATTTTCTTATAGAGATTTCAATAACAAATCTTAATTTTTTAAATAGTTAACTTTTTTCATTCAATAGTAGAAAGTTATTAGATTAAACTATCTTAATCTCTTTTCGTTTATATAAATTATCACTATTATATATAGTATATATAGAATTATATAGAGTATCTTCAATTATAAGATATACTAGCTAGAAGGATTTATTATCTAAACTATCTTTATATTCTCTATACAGAATATCGATAGTATTATAATATTTGAAGTCTATCTCACTCCTAAACTTAGTTAGTATCCTAATTTCTGATTTATCAGTTAATATAGAATCACTTAGTACCTAGTTATCTATTATAACTGCTAATAAGGTATTATAAAGATTAGTTAACTTTTCACTAGTATTGGATTAAGTTATGATATTACTAACTATCTGATCGGAGAACTAATCTTCAGATTGGTATTTATCTAGATTCTTATTACTTCTTTTGAGATATAGGCTATTATCTTCAGATTATAGATTACTAGAAAGACTTTTATTATTACTTTCATCAAGATTATTATTTATCTCCAAATCCTATTTATAGGTTTCCTACTGATTAATAAATTACAAAGTAACTTTCCTAGTAATAACTATAAAATCAGTTATATTATTATTCTCGAGAATTGATCTATCAGGGTTTTCGACTATATAAATATCTAATAACCGAGATATTTCTTTTAAATACTTCTTAGAAGTAGCTTCCTTAGGCTTAGCTTCTTTAGAATAGAAGATATTCTTATTGAATCTAATATTTCAAGTAATAATAATCTATTTGAATATAGAAACCCAGATTCTATAAATCAGTATACTAAATATATAACTTATTAGATATCCTAGATAAACTCGAGGATTCACTTTATACAATTTCTTATTTATATCTAATTCCTTATCTTTATCAAAAGAGTAAATATAGTATCTGAATTAGTATATTCCATTCTAATTCGGTTATAGATCTATATAGATTTTAGTAATTAATATAAGATCATATTATCTAAAGTATTGTTGGAATTATAAATCGAGAATCTTATTTGGAATCTTGAAGTCTCTTGTTTCCAATAAACTGATATTATAGAGATATATTGCTATAACTATAATCTCAGATTAAAGATCAGGAGAAAAGTTCGCTTAGATCTATATCTTAATTGATTTAGTAATAATCTTCTATTCTACTCTTTCTATAATACTATTTGATTGATAGATATTTACTAGTAATAGCTCTACCTCAATCTCTTCTTATTTAGTTTAGATCTCAAAACTGATATAGCCTTTGATTCCAATTACTAAAGTATTATTATCTTACTTAATAATATATATAGATAAGTTATATTGATATTTTATCTATACCTTAAAGGTAGTAATAATATAGAATACTTCCAAATAAGTTTTCTAAATTAGTGGAAATCCAAAGATTTTCCCACTATATATCTCTTTAATTACCAAGAGCTATATATAATCATTAAATATTCTCGGAAAGTCGAAAAGATTCTATACAACTTTATAAAAAGGTTGTTCAGGTTACTGATCTCTAGACTGATAGTTAATAACCTACTTAGTATATATCAGAAAGTAATCTTTATAATTAATTCAAGAGATCCTTTTAATTCTTACTTCTTTTACTTTATCTACCAATTTCTCCAAAGTAACCTTGCTAAGATATCTTATATAGTTATACTATATTTGAGTTGAATCCGACTATACTAGTATAAGGTCTCGGGATTAGCTATAGTATTTTCTGATCTTATAGCTTACAGTTGGGTATATTATTATAGTATAATTTATAGAGACAAAGTATATAATAGTTGGATAAGAAGAAACTTTCTTGAATTTCAAGAAAACTAGATTATATATATAAAGGAGAATAGTAATAATTATATTCTTCTCTATTAGATTATATCTTAATATACTATCAAAGCTATATATCTACAAATCTGATTTCTACAAATATAATTCAGAGATAATATTTATATAAAATCCAGAAATAATCACTATATTAGTTAGTATAAGATCTTTAGTTTTTGGACTATTTACTTTATTGAGAATTTTCTTAATTATATAGATACTATATCTAATAATTTGGAGCAACGAAGTACTATATTCGATAATATCATTATCATTAATATTTGTGATTTTACTATTATTAAGAAGTGAAATATCGTTGACCAAATATATTATACTACAATTATCAAGAAGTATTAAGTTTGTTAGATAATACTTTTTAGTAATAACCGAGGTAGAGAATATATTAAGATTACTAATCTATATAAGAATAGATAAAATAATTATATTAACAACTTTGCTAGAGAAAGATAATTAAATACTTATAAGAGTTTTCTTATTTGGTAATTTAATCCTCTTATCAGTAAGTAGTTTTCTTAGATCCTTTTATCTTAGATTATTAATCCACTTTTTTATTTATTTGATCTCGATATCTGTAAAGATATCTTTTAGAAGTTTATCTTATAATAGATTATTCAGATTGATATAGTTTTCTGGTTTTCAGTTATATCGATTTTTAGTTTCTTCGAACCAAGTAGTAGGATAATAAAGATAAAATAGTTTAGTTTTATTGTTTTTGTTTTATTAGCCTTAGCTACCTTCGATAGATAGTTCCGATAATTGCTAATTATTAGATATTACTCCTATAGATATATTATTATCTATAGATATACTAGTTATATATATACCTTTGTTTTTAGTATTACGAGATCTTATCTCAATAAATCTATTAATAACATTAGTATAGTTATCAAGAATCTTATATAGTAAATCAAGCTACTAGTTCGTTTCTATCTTAATTAACTGGTTTTCAACCTAAATAAAATAGATCTTTTTCTTAATTACTTCAAAGAAAGTAATAACTATAAGGATTTTCTAAATCTCGAGAAATCTATAATTTTTAGCCTTAGTATAGATAATAATTCAATTTTTGAACTAAGTTATAGATATAGTACAACTTTATTATACTTGTTGAAATATATCTCTATACTTATATTGAAGGCCAAATATAATAAATAAATCGATAGATATAAGATATTACTTGAAAGAGAGAATTATACTATATAAAATGATTTTATTGGTTATTGATATTTATTAAGAGATATCAATAAAGTAAACTATATCAATTATTAATAAGATCTATATATAGACCTCTTTATATATCTTATATATTATTTCTTATTCAGTTTTATAATTTCTATATTCTCTTTCAAGAAACTTGAAGATATCCTTAATATTATCAATAGTTGATAATACTAAGTATTTTGGTTTCTAAGCAAATAAAGCTATTTATGAAGATTGCTAACTACTTAGGTTAGAAGAATTAGAGATATTATTTCTATCTATATCCTTAGTACCAGTTATCTAAGTATCAGGTACTATTATAGATTTGAAGTTATCAAAGTCGATATAGTATTTCTTACAGAGTTCAGTATTGCACTATACTCTAAGTTTATCGAAGGTAGATAGAGATAATATAGAAATAGTAAGCTAGTTAAAAATATCATTCTAATCTATATCAATTACTTTAAAATATACGAAATTAGAAATAAGATCAGAATTAATAAGATATTAGATATCCTTAACTAGATACTATTACTTAAGTTCCAAGTACTATATAGACTATTAGGTATAGATAGTAAGTTTGATATCACCGATTATATTAAGGTTCGATATACTTACAAAGATTAACGATAATAGTAAGAGTAATATAACAGATAGAATAATAAACGAATAAGGATAGCTATCAAATAAGCTAATAGATAGTTGTATAGAAGAATTATATATTATACTAGGTTTATAACTATTATATATTATAATAGCTAAGCAAAAAGGAATTAAATAAAAATAATATTAAATAATCGTATAATAAAGTAATAATTATCTAATCTTTTCAAGCCGATCTTCTCAACCTTCTTTATAAGTTGATGATTTTTGCAAAAGAGGTCTAAAGTATAAAGTAATATCTAAGTAATAAGGTTCTAGAGTTACTAATACCGAAGATTTATATAAAGAGATTATTGATCCCCAAAATCCAAGTTTATAAATTGCTTATCAAGTAAACCTATAGCTATATAGAAACTCTAATCCAGGTTAGTAACCTTTATAACCTATATTAGTTAATCAGTTTCTATAATAATAACTATTATTTCTTATCTATTTATTATATTATTATAATATTTAATAATTCTTTAATAAATAAATATTATTAATTTTTTTTATATTATATATCTATTATATTTTCTAAATCAAAATCTAATTTTATATTTTTAATCTAGATTCAAAATCTTTTATAATTTAATCTAAATTATAATAAGTTATATAATTTATCTTTTTGTTATAATTTATATTCTCTATATATAACTTAGTTAAACTCTCTATTATAATAACTAGTATATAATAACTTCTTATATATAAGTTTTCTAGATTTTTCGATTTTCTTAGTTTTTTAATTATTGATTTTAAGAATAATATAAATCTTTATCTATAATATATTATTATATTATTAATAACTTAATTTATATCTTCGGTTAATTAATAGTTTTTCAAATAATATCTTATTTTTAATTCTCCTTATCTAAATAAATCTAGAGTAATTAGAAGAAAGTTTATTCTATTATAATAATAATAAAAGTATTTTATTTTTATTTTTATTAATAAACTAATTTTCCTATATCTTCTAAATAGAATATAGCTACTTTCGAATATAGAAATATAATTAGATATTTCTTATTTCTAGAATAGAAATATCTCTTTATATAATTAGAAATAGTAAATTTATAACGATAATATAATAATAGTTAAGAGAATAATAAAGATTCTTTTTTTAACTTAAATATTATTATCGATCGAGAAGATTCAAATAATAATCAAATCTAAATTATAAATAAATAATCTATCTCTATCTTTTTATCTAAACAAATCTTAGTATTACTAATTAAGATTAGAAAGTTCTATATAATAAAGACCGAGTTTATAATATTATAGATACTAATTATATAGTTATTAGCTAATATAGAATAGAATAGTTTATTATATATTCTATATATCTTATTTTTATATAAATTTCTTAATCAAGTTTAAAATCTCTTTATCTAATCAATTAAATATAATAAATCTATAAAAGAAAACTTTTCAATCTTCTTTATAATAATATCTCTATATATATATTTCAGATTTAATTATAGTTTGTAATTATTTATAAGAAATCGATAATTAACTATCTATTTTTCTTTATTAAATATTAGTTATAATTAGTTTTTTAATATTATTAGTTTAACTAATAAGTTTAATAATAGAAAGAATATCTAATCTTCTTTATAAAAAAAAATAATATTAGATTATTTTGAAATTTATTCTTATTTTGATAAAAATCAAGTTTATAATTATATTAGAGATTAAGTAGAAAGATTGATTCTAGATTATTTAGAAAGATTTTTTATTTAAGAATTTCTTCTTATTATTAAAAAACTAGTAAATAAGTTATATATATTCTTCTATAATCTTATAAAAATAGTAAAAACCAAGAATAAATATAAAATTATATTTATAACTATTTCTGATTTTCTATTCTCTTTTAAAAAATTTTATTATTATTTCTATATATAAACTTCAATTAATATAATCTCTCTCAAAATTATCTTCGATAAGTTATTTATTAAAATTACTATATACTATTATATCTATTCCAAAAAGTAGTAATTTAGAATTAAAATTTTTCAAGAAATAATAGAATATTTCTATTTTATTAAATAAGAAGATAATATAAAGATTTTATTATATTTTTTACAATCTATTTTTATAATATCTATTTTCTTATATTATTCTTTAAATATTTCTTATTATACTAGAAAAGAAGTTATTATAAAATAAAAAAATTATTTTATTTTACTTTATAGTTTTGATACTATCTACAACTTTATACTAATATCAGTTATATCTAATCTTCTAAATACTCTTTATAATTTCACTTCTAATTATAATATTTCTATTTCTTCGAATCGATTTTATTATAATAATAGAACTAGTATTTCTATTAGCTTTATTCTAGATTAAGCTCGAAATAATACTTTTTATAAAATTAATATTATCGATATTGATATTTAAAAACCTTTTGATAAATATAGTAATAAAGAAATCTATATTGATATTATAAATAAATAGATTCTAAAAATAAAAGAAGAAATAATAAAGTATATTTATATATAGAATAATCAAATAAAAGATTATATTTAGTAAAAGTCTTTATATTAAATAAAGTAAGAAATATAAAGTATTTGGATTTTATTAAGTTATTAGAAAAAGATAACTTATTATTTCTATATATATTAGTAAGAAATCAATACTTTTTTTCAAATCTAAATTTTTATAGATTTTAGAATAAATAGTTTTATTTTAATTAATATTATTTTTTTAAAGTTCTTTAATTTTATATAGAGAGTAATAATTAATAAACTGAAAATACCTTTATTAGTTAAAAAATATAATAATTAGCAAAATCAATTTATTATTTATTATATTTACTTAAATCTTATAATTGATAATTAATTATAAATCTATATCTTCTTTTTAATTAACTATATAAACTAATAATTATATTAACTAAAATATCTCTTTCTTATATAGATTTACTCAAATAATTATATTTATATTTATATTAATTTAATTCAAAAAAAACCTTAATTATCTCTATTAAATTAATATAAATTAATATAATTACTAGTTAGATAAGTTCTAGAAACGATATTTAGATATAAAGAATTATAAATTTCTTATTAATATAGTTATTATTAAAAAAGTATAAATTATATTCTGATATCTAATAGTTCGCTAAATATTTATAATGAATTTTTCCTTTTTTAAATTATCTTCAAAATAAAAAAGCATTATTAAATTAAACTCCTTATTAATAAATATTTATAAAATTTATATTAAGAACTTTATCTATAATCTAATATAGATAGAAATAACTTTTAAATAGAAAACTTAATTTATATCTAATTTTCTATTATTAATTAGATATCTTAAATCTTTCTAGAAATCTTAATTTCTATATTTTTAGTTCCTTATTAATATCTATATTATCTCTAATTCTATTTTTAATATAATATATTATCGAGATATAGAATATAAACTAGATATAATTATTATCTATAAAATTAATTATCTAATTAAGAAGTATTAAACTAAAAGAGAAACTAAATAAATCTTTTTTATTTTCTTTATTATCTTATATTCCAAGTTTTGTTTTTATTACTTTTTTATTTTCTTTTTCAAAATTGATTTAGAACTTTCTATTTTTAATAAGTATTTAGATTATATAACTACTTTTTCGAAACTTAATTTAAATATATTATCTTTATATTATTTATATAACTATAAAATTATATTTAAAAATAATAAAGAAAAAGTATTTCAATATAACTTATTATATAAAATATCAATAAAAAAATTAGAAACTATAAAGAATTATATTATAGATAATTTAGTTAAAGGATTTATTAAACTAAATCAAATATTATTTATAATTTCTATTTTATTTATCAAGAAGCTAAATAGTAATTTATATTTTTATATTAATTTCTATATATTTAATATCTTTATATATAAAAACTATTATCTCTTATCTCTAATTAATGAAATACTAATTTATATTTTTTATATTAAAGTATTTACTAAATTTGATATCTGATAAATCTTCTATTATATCTAAATAGATCCTATTTCTGAAGAATATATTATATTCTATATTTACTATAATACTTATAAATATAAAGTTATATTTTTTAGACTAATTAATAATTTGGTAATATATTAATATTATATAAATAAAGTATTTTTCGATTACTTAGATATATTCTATATTATTTATTTAGATAATATCTTGATTTATTCTAAAGATAAGTTTGAATATAAAACTTATATTAAATTAGTTTTATAATATTTATAAGATACTAGATTATAAACTAATCTCAAGAAATATAAATTCGATATCAAATATATAAAGTACTTAGAATTTATTATTTCAATTAAAGATATTGAAGTAGATCCAGATAAGATCTCTATAATATAGTAATAAAGATATTCTATAATTATAAAAGATATTTAATTCTTTCTTGATTTTTATAATTCCTATTAATATCTTATTTATAATTTTGATATTATTACTAAACTTTTTATTAATTTGATGAAGATTGAAGTTCTTTTTAGATTCGATAAAAATTACTAATTAATAATCAATATTCTTAAATATATCTTAATAAATATATCTCTTTTATAATATTACTATTATAATCTTCCTTATATATTAGAAATAGATATCTTTAATAAAGTAATTATAAATATATTTTTGTAGAAATATAATAATAACTAATTATTTATAACTTTCTTCTTCAAGATAATATAAGTTATTAAATTCAATTATAAGATATATAATAAAGAAATATTTGTAATTATTAAATCCTTTAGTTATTAATATATAAAACTAATAATAACTCTATATCAGATCTATATATATACTAATTATAAAGTCTTAGAATACTTTATATTAATTAAATCTTTTAATATTAGATAAGTTAAATAAACTAAATTATTTATTAATTATAACTTCTTGATTATATATTACTTTAGTAAAGAGAATCTATTTATAAATATATTTATTCGAAAAGTCGACAAATTTGATTTATAAAATAAATAAAAATAACAAAAATATTTATAAACTTTATTTAAAAAAGCGAAGCTCGATATAATTATAGTAGTAAAATAGTATAAAAAAGATTATATAAAGTAGAATAAAATTTCGATAATATTTATATTATTTGACTTTATAATAAATCTTATCGATCGATTTTTAAAGTTCAATTATAATTCTAAAAATTTATAGAATCTATATATTCAAGTTTCTTATAGTAATCAATATTTAATATTTAATGGAAATTTATTATTATTTAAAAATTGATTAATAATTTTTAATATTTACTAACTCTATATACTATTAATTCGAGAAATATATAATTCTATAATTACTATTTATTCTGAAATCAAAAAAATAGTTCTGTTTTTAACAAAATAATATTATTAATATAATATAACAAATAATATATATATTTATATTTGTAATTACTATACTTATTAATATAGTTCTATATTTTGAGATAAAATCTCTAAATTATTATATCCTTTACCAATTTCTATATATATATAGAAATATATTATTATAAATTATTATAGTTTCAATAAAGATAAATATAGTTTCGATAATATCTTCATTATTATTAATTATCTAAATAAGTAAGTTATTATTATCTTTTATTATAAAACTATTAATATTTGAAAGTAGATCTATTTTTATCTCTAATATATTTATTATTATTATAATTTACTGATAATTATATTTTCCAATTATAATCTATAATTTATTTTATCTTTTTAGAAAGAACTTAATTTAATTCTAGATATTTAAATTAAACTATTGATTATAAATTATCTCTAAATTAATAGATAAATTAAGATTTATAATTAGTATTTACAAAAACAATTTAAGTTTTTTATTAGTTATTACCAAGATAATTAATCTAAATATTTACTTATAATAGATTATATTTAATTAATCTTTTTCTACTTTTCTTTTAATAATATATCCTTTTTCGAAATATTTTATAATTAGGAATCTTATATATAATAAAACTAATAATTTATAAATATTTCTATAGATAACTTGAATATCGAGAATATATATAATTATATATAGAGAATCTATAATATACTAGTCTATATCTATAAGTTAATTGAAAAAACTCAAAAATATATATCGAGTTTTACTAATATATATTATTACTTTATCGACTTTAATATTGATAACTATATATAGTTCGATATAAGATATTTGTTAATTTAATAATTTTTCTATAAACTAAATTATTCTATAAATAGATATTTTAAGATTCTTGAGAAAGTTGGATATTTATTCTATTTAGAGTTATTAATTATTATATAAATCTATAATATATTTCTTATAAATAAATTTCGAAAAGTTTTAGATAATCTATTTTCTAACCAAATTAATAACTTTTTATTATTTATCAATATTACTAATAAAGAAGAATAAGAAATAAAGAAAATCTTTATTATATATAAATATTATAAATCTTTGAAATATTAAATCTAATAACTAAATTATAATATAAATCTTATTTGATATAAAATATTAAATTTTAAAATAGCTTTATAATTATTTCAAGTTTTTTATTTTATAAATTTTAAAAAATTTAACTTTCTAGTTTTATTTTCTAATTAGCTATATTTATATCAAGATAGAGAAGATAATTATAAATATATAGAAAATAATTATCTAATAATATCGAAATAGAAATAAATATTTCTTAAAACTAATATATTAATATAGAAAAAAAGATATAAATCTAGATTATTATTCTTTTCATTTTTGTAATACTTATTATTATATATTCTTAAAACTAACTTATATTATCTCTATAATACTAACTTCACTATATATTCTTTATTATTATTACTAATTAGAACTAGTAACTAATTGAAGCTCGAAAATAAACTTATTTAAAGAAGAAGATAATATAATAAATTATATAATTTATCTTTTTATTATAACTTATATTCTTTATATATAACTTAGTTAAACTTTCTATTATAGTAACTAGTATATAATAACTTCTTATATATAAATTCTCTAGATTCTTCGATTTTCTTAGCTTTTTAGTTATTAATTCTAAAAATAATATAAATCCTTATTTATAATATATTGTTATATAAGTAATAACTTTAATAATTTATTAGTAACTAATATTATATAATTTATAAATAAGTTCTATATTATATCTTATAATTTAATTAACTTTATATATATATCTTTTATTATTATCTTCTTCTTTATTTATATTATCTTTATTTTATTTTTCTTCTTTATTTTAATTATATATTTATATTTTATTCAATCTATAAACTTATTTATTAATTATTTCTATATCTTCTTTATATCTCTATTTAATAATATATTATAAATCAAAATCTTGTTTTATTTCTTTATAAAAAATATTAATAACTTTATAATATTCTCTATAATCTTTAGATTTATTATTCTTTATATATATTATTTCTATTTTATTTACTTTATTTATTTCTTATATTTCAATTAATTATTATATAAAACTATATATTTTTTTATTACAAAAACTAATTAATTAATATAAATTATAAAGATTATTAATTTAGATTAGAATTTCTTTATAATTATAGATTTATTTGATAAATAACTTATAAATTTGAACTTTAGAAGTTAATAATTTCTTTATATAAATCTTCGGTATTAATAATCTCAAAACTTTATTATTTAGATATTACTTTATATTTTAGATCTCGTTTACAAAAATTATTAATTTATAAAAAAAGTTAAGAAGATTAGTTTGAGAAAATAAGAAAATTATCACTTTATAATATAATTATCTAATATTATTTTTATTTAATTTCTTTTTATCTAGCTATTATAATATATAATATTTCTTAAATTATAAAATTTATAAATACTATTATATATATCTCTATTATTCTTTATTATAATTAATCTAACTTTATTATTATATATATAATTTTATATATAAATATATAATTATCTTTTTCGCTTTTCAATTATAAATTTAATTATATTATATATAATTTTAATAACTTCTTTTTCAATATCTTTTTTTTTCTCTTTTTGAATCTTTTTAATATTTCTCTTTTTATTTTTCTTTCTAGATATAAATTATAATTTCTTTATTATTTTTATTATTTTCTATAATCAATTATATTTAGTAATTATTATCTTTTCTCTAAACTTTTTATATCTTATATCTTATATCTATAATATATTTTATTAATAAAATCTTAATATCTTTATCTAATTTACTATATATTACTTTAATATATATTAATCTCTTATTATATTTATTTCTAGATACTTTTTATTAATTTATCAATTTTAGATATATTTTATTAATCTTTTTACTTTATATAATCTTTATTATATCTATTATTAATTATTATAATATTAAATAATTTAACTTCAAATACTTTTTATTCTTATTTTCTTTTTCTTTATTTTCTTTATTCTTTTTATTTTTATTATTTATAATAAACCTTCAATAATAAAGTAGATTTAGTTTTAGAATTAATAACTAAAGAACTAAAAAAACTTGAGAATTTAAAAAATTTAAATATAGAAAACTAGTCTAAATTAGTTAAATACTATAATAGTTTAGATTAGAAATTTGATTAAATAGAAAATATAATTATATATATCTTAAATAAGAAGTATAGCTAAATATATAGAATTTATTATATTATCTCTTTTTTCAAATAAATTTATCTTTAAATATTATTATCTTAACTTAGTATCTATCTATTAGTATTAATTAAATAAATATAGAATAAAGAATATATTAAAGAAATAAACTAAAGAAGATATATTTTTATATTAGTATTATTAGATAATTATTATTTATATAATTATAATTTTCTTCTCTATCTTGAAATAATTGAAGTTATTTAGATAAGAAAATAGATAAATTAAAAAATATAAAGTTTATTAAATAGAAGTTTTATAGTTTTTATAATACTATTTTTAAGTTAGAAGTTTTATACTAAACAAGATTAATATTATAGTTAAGTTAGGAAATATAATATTTAAATAATCTATAATATTTTCTATAAATAAATACTTTATCAACTTTATACTTATTAGTATTTATAATATTAAGTAATAATAAGAGTTTATTATATTATCTAGATAATAGATTATTAAAGGTTTTATATAATTTATCTACTAGAAATATATTATAGATATATATAATATTATATAGTTTTAAATAGAATAAATAGTTTATTTTCTCAAATATTTTGAAATATCTATTTATAAAGTAATTTAGTTTTCTTAATAGTTATTATATTAGGAAATATTATATATTCAACTATATATAGTTATCTATATAGAAATTAATAGATCTTCGATATATATTAGCTATTTTAGATATATAGTTTTATATTCTCTATATAATAAAGTAGATATATTCAAATACTTTATAGTTATAATAGATATATATATAAATACTATCTATATTAAAGTTATCAATTATAGAATAATTAGTTTACTAGTTCTAGAAAATTCTAGAAATATATTTATAAAATATTTCGAATAATAGAAAATCTCCAAGTAATAAATATAGAAATATTAACTAGATATAATCTATTATAGAAAGATATTTAGATTAGTTATCTTGATAGTAACTAATAAAAGATTTTAAATATTTTTATAAATATTGATTATAAATCTTAATTTAGTTATTTATTTATAAATAGTTTATAGTTAATAACTCAATTTAGTATCTAGAATATTATTAAACTTCTTCTAAAATAAAGAAATAAACTAGAGATTATAATTTAATAATATAGTAATTAGTAGATTATAATATTAATAAATATATATCAAATATAGTTTAACTTATTTATATATATCGATTATTTTATAATAGAGAATAATAATAACTTATTTACTTAAATAATCGATAATAATTAGTATATTATCGAATTTGTATTTATCTTTATTGAAGTTATAATAATCTATAATAATATATTCCTAAATATATATAAAGATTAGTAAGAAATATAGTAAATTAGATATCTTATCTTTTAATACTAAATTATAGTAATAGATATAATAGTTATATATATAAATAATAATATCATTTTTAAGATTATATTAATAATACTAATAGATAAATAATAAAATAGTTTTTCGAATATTAAAATATATAATTCAATATTGTTTATTATAATTCTTACAATTTTCGAAATTAATTATAAATAGTAATTAATCCTAATATTAAATTTAGGAATTTAGTAAACTTATAAGCTAATAAATTATAGTTTAATATAATATTAGTTATAGAAATAGTAGTGGTTTCGAGTTTGCTAATATAAGTAGAAATATATAAATACAAAATTAATATAAGAAAAATATATATAGAAAAGAAAGAGAAAACAAAAATAGAGATTATAAATAAGATCTTTATAAAACTCAAGTTTATAAAGAAGGAAAAGAAAATATAGAATATAATTCAAAAACTAATAAAAAGATAAGAAAATCAAGATAAAAAACAAATACTTTATAAATATATAGAAGAGATATTTATAAAGTTTAAGAAAGAAAAGAGAAATATCTTATATAAGAAACTACAAAGAATTTAGATCGATATAGCTAAAAATAGTTTACTAATATATAAAGAATATAAAATACTATTTATAATAAAAGATAAAACTATATTTACAAAACTGAACAAAGTTCTAATAAAGAAGATTAATTAAATAATAAATAAAAGAATAATATAAAGAATCTATATATTTCTAAAAGAAAAGATAATATTAATATTTATTATTAAGAAAGCTAAAGCAAAATAGCAAGATAAAATAAAACTAAAGAGAATATTTAGTAAAGATATTGAAAATAAAGAATAAATAATAAATATAATAGTATTTGGGATATCTAGATAAATAGTTATAAAGTTTATAAATAGCTAACTTCTTGAAAAAGTAGAAAGATAAAATCTTAGATTATAAATAAAGTATATAATAACTATCGAGATTAATAAGAATAGAGAAAATATAATATTAGTATTTAGTTTTAGTATTAATAAGGAAATAAATAAAGTAATTAACTAGAGAATATTATGGAATAGTATATTTCTACTAACTAAGTAATATATTAAAAAGATACTAACTTTGTAATATTTCAAATATCAGAAATATAGTTATAAAGTAGAATAATATATTATTACTTAAGAATATTATATATAATATATAAATATAAAATATAATATTAAGTTATATCTAACTATAGAATTAGTAATAACTAAGAATTATATAAGTTATAATATAGTAGAGTATAGTATAATTGATAAAATCTATCTATATAATTAATAAAATTAATATAAAGCTATTTAGATATATATAAAAAGAAAGAAAAGATATTCGGTAAATAAATTTTAGTTTCAATTCGATCTCTAAATAAATAAATAGTTTATTCTAAATTTGAGTAATATAACTAAATCTGAATTTATAATTATAAACTACAAATAGATATATTATAAAAGAAAACTACTAATAATAAATATAATAAATATAACTAGAATAGCTTTAATTAGTAAATTCTTCTTAGACTTTAGTTTAAATATCTAACTAAATATAATATCGAGTTTACTAAATATTTCTAGATCTATTCAAAATACTAAGATAAATATAAAAGTAACTAATTAGTAATAAGCAAGCTCTCAATTCTATAATATAATATATATAAGAATAAAGAAGTAATAAAATCATTATTCTATAAAGAGAAGAGAATAGTAATAATAATAATATAAAAGTTTTAACTAAACTAGGAAAATAATATATATTATCTAAGTTTAGTAATCTATATTTCGATATATAAAGATAAATAGAAAAGTTATTTATTTATAAACAAAGTTATTAAAAGAGAAAGTTAGAAATATAAAATCTAGAATAAAAATCTATATATAATAAAGCTTCTATCAAATCTAGAAGTTATCTAGATTTATAATATTTATTTATAATTTCCAGATAATTATAGAAATATTAATTATAAATATTTATTTGATTTATTATAATTTATATTTAATAAAAATAACAAATATATTATAATAAGTAATCTCAATCTCTATTATCTATTATAATTTAAACTATAGTATCTACTATATAATTGAGCCGATAAACTATTTAAAATAATATAATAGTTCGATTTATTTATCTTTTATAAAAACAAAATTTTATTTATTATATATAGTAGGATAATAATTAATCTAGTATTTTCTATTTCAAGATTTATAAACTATTTATTAGAATATATAATTGTAACTAATAAAAAATATAGATTCGATTATATAATAATATATTTAAAATAGAATATCGAGCTAGTAGTAATAATAGAATAGAGATATAAAAACTAGAAACTTATAAATACTATATAGACTAAATAAATAGTTTTATATCTATCAAGATATAATACTAAGTAATATATAATAGAGAGTTTAGAAATATATATTATAGAATTTATTTTCTAGATCCAGAAAATTATCAATATTATAACTTTATAGAAATAGAATTTAGAAAGAACTAAATATTAGTAGATATCGAAAATTGATATAGTAATTAAAATAATATATACTATATATTAGTAATAGTTTACTAATAAGGAAAATAAGTAACTAAAATAGTATATTAAGTAATTCTAAAAAGAAAAAAAGTATATAATTCATTAAATAAAATAATCGATTTAGAAATAGATAATATATAAATATTATAAAATAGAGGAACTATAGAAACTAATAAGATAAAATAAGAAAGTAATAATAGAATAAAATATAATCTCGATATTTAAGTTTGGAGAAAATAGAAATATAAACTTATTTAAAGAAAAGATATATATATTTATCTAATACTTCTATAGAAGTAGATAATATCTTCTTAATACTTTATAATAGCTACTAAATAATCTAGAAAATACTGAACTAAATAATATCGATAATTAAAAATATTTATCGGAATTCGAGATTAATAAAGAGTTTATTATCAAGAAGTTTATTAATCTATTTTGAAGATACTTTAATTATTTTATATTAGAAGAAAACTAAATTCTATATTACTTTTTTAAGAAACTAGATCAGTTATTTGTAGAAATAATTATAAACTTAGCTTAAACTAATTAGAAGTTTAGATATATACTAAGAAGTTTGAAAAGTATATTAATAATAATATTATAGAAACCTAGAAAACCAAGTAATAAATAAATAAAATTCTAGCAACCAATTATATTATTAAATATATTGAGAAAGCTAATCGAAAAAATTATAATCTAGAAAATCTATAATATAGCTAAATAATATAATCTATTATCAAATAAATAAATAGAAGCAAAAATATAAAGAAATATAATAATAGTATTAGATCTATTTATCTTAATAATCAAATTAATCTAGATAAATAAGGAATAAATAACAATACTATTTTTACTAAATATAATAAGAATATTTGATATAGTTATCTATTTATATCTAGTAGTAATAGTTTAAAAACTCGGTTTCCTTTAATAGATTAGTAAATAGATAGTAAACTTTCTAAATAATAAAACTATATATTTCTTATTTGGTAGTGAAATAGTAGAAAAGTTCTTATTATAAATAGAAGTATTTCAAAAATTATTACTTTTATCGATATTCTTCCTATTTTATAATATAGAGTTTATTTGGATATACTTATTTCTAAAGCAAAGATTATATATAAGAAGATTTATTGATAATATATATTTAATTACAATAAGCTCAAATATAAAAACTAATTATAATAAATTTGCAAATATATATCAGAAGATCCTAAGATATACTTAGTATTATAAGATATATTTTATATTAACAAAGTATAAATTTATTTACTTTATAAGAATATAGAATAAATTTAACTTAGTAATTATAATCCAATTTGGATAAAGAACAAAATATATTCTATTATCGAATATATAAATACTCGATATTTAGTTTAATATTAAATTTAATTAGAAAGTATATATAAAGATAGTTTAAGAAAAGGATATTATAATATTAATTATATTTAATAAATTTAACTAGATAATCTAAAACTCGATACTATATCAAATATTAATTTTATATATAGTATATATATATACTATACTAATATATAAAACAAAAATATAATATAAATTTAGAAAGAAAGATATAATTAAATAAAAGCTTGAGTAAATATAAATAGTATATCTATAAAAGATTACTAAAGTATATTAAACTATATTTATCTATAAAATAGAAGTGAAAATAATAATTTCTTTGATTAATATATATTATAATAAGAAGTTTAGAAAATTCTTTGAATATTAAAAAGATATCTCTATCTAGTAAATCTATTAAGAATAGTATTTATAAATATAGAAAAGAGAAAATAGTAAGAAAATAAAACAGAATTTACTAAATATCTCAACCAAATATATTAACTAAACTAGAATACTTAAGTCTAAAAAGCAAATATAGAAAATATAATAAATAAAAGATATAATTAAATAATATAGTATAATAATAAAAAGCTTGATATTAGATAAAAGTAAGTTCAAATTATATAAAGGATTTAATAAAATAAAGAATATAATATTTATCCAGAACAGAATAGAGTAAATAAGTTATATATACTTCCTAAATATATAGAGAATATTAAGTTACAAATCCCTAATCTATATATACTATTATACTAATATAGAAATAGTTAAATATATCTTTTCATATTATAATACCGAATAGATAAGAAGATAATAACAAAGAAGAATAATTATTATCAAACTATTTAATAACCCAGAATAAATATAATAGATAACTAAATAGTTAATCTAAAGTAAATAATTCAAGTACTTCAAATTTACTAACTAACTATAATATAAATAATAAGATTAAAGAATAACTAAATAATATAGTTATAAAGAACAAAAGTAAAGTAAATATATAAAAATAGGAAATACAAAATAGTATAATTAGTAGTTTTATCTAGAGAGATTCTATTAATATAATTAATTAGATTAAATCTTTTTTATAGTTAATACTATATATACTAGTTAGTAGATAAGAAATAAATAAATAAATAAAGATATATAATTATTATAAAATTGTAAATTTTATAAATCAGAAAGATATATAAATTAATTATATCAAAGATAACTAAATAATCTTTATATAATAAAAAACTATTTTATATAAAAAATTTAATTTAGTTAGTAATTAATATAATTCTTAGAGATTATAAGTTTTTAATTTCTCGATTTATTTATAAAATATATATAACGAAAATCAAAGAACTTATTATATTATATAATTTAGATTATTAGAAATTAGTTTCGCAAAAGTAGATATATATTTAAATAATAATTATCTAGAGATCTAATTATTCTTTCTTTAATAATTATTATATTTTTTTTTTTTTTTTAGCTTTATTCTAAAAATCTAATTTATTTATTTAGCAAATTAAAGTATTAATTAGAGAATTCTATTTTCCAAAATAGTATATAATTAAGAAGTAATAATTAGCAAATAATTCAATTTAATATATTTAACAAATATTAAGAGATTTAATTAATATAAAATATTTTAATATTTTGTAATTAATATAGATATATATTTAGTAAAAAGTACTAATTAATTTGATATATTAGTTTACAAATAATTTAATAATAATTAGTATTTCTTTATTATATATCTTATAATTAAACTTTACTATTTATATAATTTTAGAGAAGTAAATAATAAATAAATAATTATCTTTATATTTCTATAAAAATATATTAGTTATTACTTTATCTAATATATCGGTTTCTAATATATAGAAGAATATATAATTATAGTATTTAAATAGAAGAATAAAAGTTAATATCTTTTTTAATATATTAAATACTTATTAATAGTTTTTATCAAAATCGAAATAAGTTCCGATCTTTATTAGATTAATTAAGAATTTTACAATCAAATTAAAATTATAGATAAATTAATAATAGAAATTATAGAAATCTAAAAAAGATTAAATATCTTTTATAATACTAAAGTATTATTATTCTTATATAATAATAACCTTTTCTAAATCTACTTTAATATTTTCGATAGAAATAATAAATCCCAAATACTTTATTTATTTAATATCGAATTTATATTTCTTTATATTAATTTAGAAATTAGTATTTTAGAAATATTATAGAATTAGTTTTATATATATTATATATTCTAATTTATTCTCAAAGTAAATCAGGATATTATCTAAATAAATAATATAGAATATATTTAAATAGTCGAAAAATATATTATTTATATAATACTAATAAATTATAAAACTATTTATTAGTTCGAAAAATATAACTTTATATTTATATATTCTATAATATATTTGAAAAATAATATATTCTTCTAAAATAGAATCTATTTGAATATAGTAGAAAGTTTAATAGATATCTAACTTAATAAAGATTTTTATATTTATAATACTAATAAATATTTTATTAATTAGAGATAATAGATATCGATTTTTATAAATAAAAATATTAAATATTCGGAAATTGATATAGAAATATAGAGTATTTATAAGTTTCTTAATAAAGAGAATAGAGATTATAAATAATATTTAATTAGATTCGATAAAATTTCTTAATAAATTCTTGATAAGATACTTTTTAACTATTTTAAGTTCTTTTAATAATATCTTATAAAATAGATTATATTTCAATATCTTCTTATTATTATCTTCTAAATAGATTTTATAATTATAAAGATAATAAAATAATAAGATATCTAATTTAGTTTTTGAGAAGATATAGATATAATTAATATATTTATTAAGAATTAGTAGTTCGATAGAATTATCTATTTATAATAATAAATATATTATAGTTTTTCGGGATTAAGAAAAGAGAAACTAAATTATAAAAATTATTTTCTATTATTCTTTATTTTGAATATCTTAATATTAATTAATTAGATTATCTAATTCTTATAAAGTTATAATAAATAATTTATAATTATTATATCTTTTATAGATAGTATTTAAAATAATATCTAAGATAATATAAATTTCAATAATAGAAAATTTATATATAATAAAAAGTATCTAGAAAGGTTTTGGAAAGTATTTAAGAACTAAAAAAGATAATATTTCTATTACTTTTAATTTCTTTTTTATCTTGATAATATTTAGCTTTACTAATTTCTTATAAAATAATCTAATATTAATTAGAACTACTTTAGTTATATTAGAATTCAATTTACTAAGTAGAACAAAATTAGAGAAAATAAAATCTAATTCTAGCTTTTTCAAATATTTCTTAGTTAGTTTATAAAATAGAATGATTTTATTAATAATTTTAATCTAAATTAAAAAATATTTCTTTCTTTAGAATATATTTAGTTATCTATTTTTCTAATCGATATCAACTTAGTAGAAGTAATTGATTAGAAATTTATTATTATCTAGTTATATTTCGAAATTAATAGAATAGTTAAAAATATAAAGTAGATTAATTAATTATTTAAATTGGTAATAAATATAATCTAGAAATATATAATACTTAGTAAGTTATTATTATCCTAAAATAATATATTAGAATCTAAGATAAGTAATTAAAAAGAGAGTAAATAATTATATATAGTTATCAATTATAAAATTTATTAAAATATAATATATAATCTCTTAGCTATAAATACTATTATAATTTTTGATTTATAAAAGAGATTTTAAATATTTAAAAATAGATTTTAGAATAAGAAAAAGATATTTAAAGAAAGATATATTAATAAATATAAAATTATTTATTTCTAAATTAATAAAAATTTTAGATTAAAAGAAGAAATTATTCTTTATTAAAATATATAGAAATATTATATATTTTTCTTTTATTAAGATAATAAAATCTAAATATCTTATATCTTTTAATCTATCTAAAAAAGAGTTTTTAACTAAATAATATCTTTTATTTAGATTATCTCTTACTTTTATACAAAAGTAACTATTTTAGTTTTTATTATAGAATTTTATTTTTTAATAATATTAATATAGTTTTTCTTGATAGATTTTTCTATTTCCACTTCTCTAACTATATAAAGAATATAAGATTTAGTTCTATTTATATTATTAATATAGAATAATATAGTAATATTATAGTTATAAACTAAAATAAAATAAAAAGTAGTTAAGAAATAATAAAGAATATTGATAGATAATATAGAAGTTATATTATAAATTATAAATATAAATATTTATAGTTATTAAATTTAGATTAAAAGTTTTTAGCAACTTGAAATATATATAGATCTAGAGATTCTTTATATAAAAATAATAAAGATAGTTTTCGAAATAAATAAATTAATTAACTTGATATTATCTTTATTTAATTCTAATTACTAATAAACTTTAATATCTTTTTGAAAATTAGAATTTATTATTCTATTTATATCTAATATATTTACTTATTTATTTATTTCTAACTTGCTAGCTAGTATATATAGTACTAGCTATAAAGAGGTTTAATCTAATTAATTATATTAGTAGAACCTTTCTAGATAAAACTATTGATTATACTATTCTATATTTTCTATTTTTGTATACTTATCTTACTCTTATCCTTTATAGTTATACTGTTTGGTTATTCCTTAGTTTTACTACTTATATTATAATTAATTAGCAAATCTAAAGTATTCGAACTATTTATTCTAGATCAGCTATTTGACTATCTACTATATTTGTTCTGGATTATCAAGTAGTTTAGTAATAGTTATTTTTCTCTATTATTATTTTCTTATCTATTTAGTACTATAATATAGAAAGATATACTTAACCATTTCTATATTAGTATAGTAGTATATATAAACTAGAGATTTGTAATCTAGTATTCTTTATATATTTAGAAAGTATATATAATTTATTTACTTTATTCTATTCTAGATAAGTATTATACTCTTTACTTTGCTAAATCCTTTATATAGTTTGAACTTATTTTTATTTAATATCGAGCTTTTTATTACTATATTATACTATTTAACTATATCTTTTGTTTACTATATTTCCTATATTTATTTCTCTAATTTGAGTATTCTAGTTTAGTTAGTATATTCGGTTAAGATATCTAGCGATTTCTATTTTATTTTCCTATTATTTCTTCTTTTCTATATTTATAAATACTATTCTTAGTAAATCTATTAAATAGAGATATCTTTCTAGTATTTAAAGAATTTCCTGAACTTCTTATTATAATATATATTAATTAGAGGGATTACTACTTTTACTTCTATTTTGTAGATAAATATAACTTGGTATATTCCGGTAATTTTTTATAAATATATTATTTATATTTATTTAAGTTCTTATTTAACTATATCTCTTTTTCCAGATTTATATTATATTTCTATTTTATAAGTTAGTATAGTATATATATATACTATATATAAAACTTATACTTGATATAATATTGGGCTCTAGATTATCTAATTAAGTTTATTAAATATAGTTAGTACTATAATATTTTTCTCTCTAACTATCTTTATATATACTTTTCAATTAAGTTTTATATTAAATCAAATATCAAGTATTTATATATTCGGTAATAGAATATATTTCATTTCTTATTCGAACTAGATTATAACTATTAAATTAAATCTATTTTATATTCTTATAAAGTGAATAAATTTGTACTTTACTAATATAAAGTATATTCTATAATACTAAATATATCTTAGGATCTTTTAATATATATTAGTAAACTTATTATAGTTAGTTTCTATATTCGAACTTATTATTATTAGATATATATTATCGATAAAATCGTTTATATAGAGACTTTATTTAGGAAATAAATATATCCGAATAAGTTTTGTATTATAAAGTAGAAAGAATATTAGTAAAAGTAATAATTCTTATAATATCTCTACTTATAGAGAGAATTCCTCTAATATCTTATTAGTAAATAAGAAATATATAATTTTGTTATTTAAGAAACTTACTATTTACTTATTAATCTATTAGAAGAAACTGAACTTCTAGATTACTATTACTAGATATAAGTAGACTATTATATTAAATACTTTTACTATATCTAATAAGAATAATATTACTACTTATCCTTTATTCAATTAAGTAGACTTGATTACTGAAGTAAGTAGATCTAGTATTATTATTATATTTCTTTATACTTTTGCTTTTATTTATTTATTTAGTAATAGATTATACTATTTAGTTATATTATAGATCTTTTGGGTTATAATCTTCTCGATCAGTTTTCCTAATATATTTAGAAGTATAATCGGTTATCAGATTTTTATTTATTTATAGCTTAGTTTTCCAGATTTATATAGTACTATTATTAAAATACTTTTCAGGTTTTTTAGTATATACTTGAGCTTCTAGCTAGTTTAAGCTAAGTTTGTAATTATTTCTATAAATAGCTAATCTAGCTTTTTAAAGAAGTAATATAGAATTTGATCTTCTTTTAATATAAAACAATCCGAATATCCTCGAAATAACTTAGTAAATTTTTTAGCTATAAATTTCTTATTTATCTCGAATTCTGGTAAATATTTTTAATTTATAATATTATCTAGCTTAATATTTTCCAAGTTATTTAATAGCTATTATAGTATATTTAGAAAATATTATCTATCTTTATAGAAATACTAAGTAAATATATATACTTTTTCTTCAAATAAGTTTATATATTTATTCTTTTCGAGCTTAAGTATAGAGATTATACTTTATTCTATTACTATTTCCTTATTTTACTTTATTAGTTTCTATAACTCTTCTATCTTATAATACTTATATATAACCTATTTCCAAGTTATTTACTTTATCTAATAAATTATATATTTCTTTTCTTTCTAGAGTTATCCGATTTATAATTTCAGTTATTTGTTTTCTCTTTCGATAAGTTATTACTAATATATAGAATATACTATTTTAATTATTATATCTATTTCAGATATCTACTAATATTCTATTTTCTCCGAGTTTTGTTTTTATAAAGTTATAGTATTAATAATTCTTTGGATCCAGAAAATAAACTTTATAATATATATTTCCAAACTCTCTATTATATATTATTCTATATTATATTTTAGTAAATACTAAACTATTTACTCAATCTATATAATATCTATAAGTTTCCAGTTTCTATATCTTCTCTTTACTACTATTACTAATTCGATATTTTATCTTAAGTATATTATTATATAATCAGATCTATACTTTTTATTAGTTATAATTATATATTCTAATAAATAGTTTATAAACTCTAAAATAGAGAATACTAAATCGATTATTATTCTACTATATATAGAAGAGAAGATTTTGCTTCTATAAAAGATAAATAGATCGAGCTATAGTATTATTTCGAATAACTTATTAGCTTGATTATATAATAGATATTATAATTTAGATTATAGTAGATAGTAGAAATTGAAGTTCTCTATTATAATATATTTACTATCTATACTAAGTACTATTTATAGTAACTTGAATAGATATTTGTAGTTTATATTTCTGAGGTTATTTATAGATTGCAAATATATATTATAAATCCAGATTATTCTTAGACTTATTATAAGTTTTACTAAATATAGATCTCTATTCTAGATTTTGTATTTCTAGCTCTTTTTTTTTATAACCTTATTTATAAATAGATAGTTTCTCTATTTACCTTTATATACTAGAATATAGATTATTGAACTTAGATAGTATATTCTATTTCTATAATTTAGTTATAATTCTTAAACTATAATAACTATTATTTCTTTCTCTTTATAGAATAGTAATTTTATTATTCTCTTGCTTTTATATATATTATATTATAGAATTGAGAATTTATTTATTGTAAGTTGTTATCTACTATATTTATATCGGTATTCTAAATAGATTTAAGAATACTTAATAAACTCGATATTATACTTAGCTATATACTTAGATCTAATTCTGAGAAGAATTTGTTAATTAAGATTATATTAGATATATTAGCTATACTTACTATTAGAGGTTTTTCTCTATAATATATATATTTATAGTTTATAATTATAAATTCAGACTTGTTTATATTACTTAAGCTTAGAATAAATTATCTACCTATTTGGAGACCGAATTGGAATTATAATTTACTTATTAGATATCTTCTTTCTCTTTTTATATATATCTAGATAGTTCTATATTAATCTTATAAGTTATATAGATAGATTTTATCGATTATATTATACTCTACTATATTATAGTTTATATAACTCTTAGCTGTTATTGATCTTATAATCAAATATAACTTAATACTATATCTTATACCTATATACTATATATAGTACTTTTGTATAATAGTATATTATTCTATTCTATAACTATACTTCTAGTATTTGAAATATTATAAGATTAATATTTCTTTAATATATTACTTAGTTGGTAAAAATATACTATTTTATAATATTTTTTAGTCGATTATTCTATTTACTTCTTTATTAATACCGAAACTAAGTACTAGTATTATATTTTCTTTATTCTTATTGATTCTAATAATTATTATCTACTTTGTTTATAACTCTAAGTTTTGTTTTTCTATTTCTTTAAAAAGTTGATTATTTATAAGCTTTATAATTAATTATCTAGATATTTCAAAAATTATTATATTTAGAATTCGCTTTTTATTTTTGATATCTTTATTAAATACTTTCTTTAGCTCTATTCTATTTTGCTACTTTACTTTAGCTTCTTTAGAAGTAAATACTAATACTATCTTCTTTTCTAGAAATATTTAAATTCTTTATACTATTCTTTTATCTACTATCTAGTTAATTTCTTTTATTAGAACTATATTTGGTTTTGTAAATATAACTTTATCTTTTACTATAAATAGTATTTTATATTCTTTATAAGCTAGTAAACTATTCTTAGCTATATCTGCTTAGATCCCTTTCAGTTTCTTATTTGAATTACTTTCTTTTTCCTTTTTAAGTTCTATAAATACTTCTTTTATATATTTAGAAAATACTTATTCTCTATTCTAATTACTTTATCTTTTTATTAGTTCTTGAATTATATCCTATACTTTCTTTTCCTCTTTTATAAACTTGAATTTCGTAAAAACCTTATTTATAATTTCTATTTCCGTTTTCCTATTCTTTTCAATATATATCTTTCCTATATCAGTTTTGTATTTATATATCTCTATCTATATTGGTAAGCTCGAAACTACTACTACTTTTATAACTAATATTATACCGAACTATAGTTTATTGATTTATAAACTTACTAAACTCCTTAATCTAATACTAGAGTTAATTACTATTTTTGATCGAGTTTATTTTTTCGTGGGTTTTTTATATAATTTTGAAGATATATCTAATATATAATAATAGAAATTGGTAATTTTATTAATAAAATTATAATATATAATAACTTGATTAGTAATCTTAATAATAATTATAAAAAGTTGGAATTAGTAATAGAACTTAGAGAAAATAAATTTATTTATAATTAAAATATAATATTAATCTATTACTTTTTTTACTTTAGAGATATTAATCAAGAACTTGGAAATTTCTATAATTAGTTTGTTAATAATTAGAAATAACTATTATAAATATAAGTTTTTTAGAAATTCTAAAGTTATCTTTTCTATTTAATTAAATATATATTAATATCTTAGATTTTTATTAAATAAAGTTTGTTTATATATAGAAAAATAATTAAAAATTATTATTTTTTATAAAGAAACTTTGAATATCTTATTATTGGATAATTTATTAGTTATATTTATTATCTTTGGGATTTACAAATATATAGAAAATACTATTGAGTTATATATTATAATATATTAAGAAACTAATAATATCGATTTCTATCAAAAGTAAATAATAGATAGAAATATAGAATTATCTTTTTTAATAATTAGTTATAAAATATTAACTGATTTTTATTATTCAAATTAATTGAACTATTCTTTTAATTATTATAAAAGATTTTTATTATATAACTTTAGTTTAAAATATTTAGTAATAAATTATTTAAATTTATTAAAGTAATTTCTAGATCTTTAATCTATAACTTGGGAAATAGTAATATTAAATTCTAAACTTTATATTTCTTATTAAGAAAAGATTATACTTTGATCTTTATTATTATTATTATTATCTATACTAGCTTTTTCTTAAATATCGATATATTATCTAGAAGATAGAATATTATTAATAATAAAGTAGATATTAATTAAATACTTAAAGAATATTCTATTTATCGTTATTATTATTACTAAATAGAAGATATATTATAAAGATTATTGATAATTACTATATATTAAGGATTTTCTAGAATAGATTTATTTTTACTATTTAGTAATTAAAGTAATTAAAAGTAAAGAAAGATAAATTAATTAATATTATTTAGATAACTATTAATCAATTAATAATATTATAAATTGTTAATAATATAATAAATTTTCAATAATAAAGTAGATTTAGTTTTAGAATTAATAATTAAAAAACTAAAAGAATTTAAAAGCTCGAAGAGTTTAAATATAAGAAACTAGTTTAGATTAGTTAAATACTATAGTAGTTTAGATTAGGAGTTTGATTAAATAGAGAATATAATTATATATATTTTAGATAGAAAATATAATTAAATATATAGAGTTTATTATATTATTTTCTATTTTCTTTTTACTTTTCTTTTTTATATTCTCCTTTTTTATTAATAATATAATTAAATCCTTTTTTATTTTAGTAACTAATATCTTTTATTAATCTATTATTTTTAAAAAATTATTTATATTTATTTATAATTCTTCTATCTTTATTTTTCAAATATATATAAATTCTATTTTCTTCTTCTTTTTTATATTATATTTTTATAATAATTATATTTTCAAATATATTAATCTATTATTATTATAATAGTTTATAGAAATAATCATATTAATAATATTTTTCTTTATTATAAATAAATAATTTTATCTTTTTTTCTCAAATAACTTTACTATTAATAATCTTTATTTAAATTACTAATTTTTGGTTTTTTATTATTTTATCCAAATTTCTATATTTTTATTATTTTTTATCTATTTTGCTTTCTATTTATATATTATCTATAAATATTACTTTATTATAATTTTATTCTTTATTATAAATCTATATAGTTTTTAGAAATTCTTTTTCTTCTCTTTATATACTCTCTTAATTATCTATATATAATAATATTTATTATTTTCAATTAAGATTAATTTCTTTATTTTCTTTTATTCTACTTTATCTATCTAAAAATTATCTATTATCTTTATTAATTTAGTTAATCTAGCTATTTATATTATAAATTCTTTTTAGTATTCAATATTTAAAAATATATATTTCTTATATAAATATATATCTATTAATTTGATATCTATATAATATTAGTATTTCTTATAAAATATTATATCTAATATCTTCTAGAACTATAAATATTTTATATATTTATTTTCTTTTTTTTTCTAATCTCTTTTCTTCTTTTCTAATTTAATTTAGCTTTTTAATTTATATTGATTTTTATAATTTTATAAATTTCAATTAGTTAGTATATTTATCTAAATAGTTAGAATTCATCAGTTATTTATAAATTGGTAGAATTATATCGAAAAGAGATTAAATTAGATATTTATATTATATTATTTCTATAATTACTAATCTATATATAATATAATCTTATCTTTGATTCTAATTCTAATTCTTTTCTTTTTCTTTTTCTTTCTTCTTTTTCTTCTTCTTCTCTTTCTTTTATCTAGTAAATAAATATAATATATATATAATTAAATAGTAAATAATATATTTCTTTTCTAAATAAGAAATAAAACTATACTAAATAGAAAGATATTATAGTATATATATTAATATATATATCTATATTCTAGATAACAAATATATATAGATTATTTATATCTTCTTAAATCGAGAAATAGTAGTAATACTAGATTTCTCCTTATAATCTAATATTATCCTTACTATCTAACTACTATTAGCAGACCGAAGATATAGCCAGAAAGCGGAGATATAGAGGGATCGGTATATATATAATATATCGCTTTCTATCTCCACGATATAGCACAGGACTGCTATAGAGGCTAGAACAAATAGGGGCTATAGTTAGAACGAATAGCGGCTAATTTTCGCCCTACTTAGGGGAGCCGCCCAATCCGCGCGCTGCATCTCGACCGAATAGCGGCCATTCGTCGCGGAATAATAGGGCAGGGTCGTAGGTAGGTTGATGATTAGGCCGTAGATAAGGCCAGTAGTTATACTATAGTTGGTCACAACTGTTCTGGCTGTCGCAGAACCGGTGCCTTTCACGAGTAGCGGCGGCGGTGAAGTGTCCAGGTCTGGTCCCTGAAGCAAGCCGGATGTGATTTGGCTTGCCGATTGCGTGGATAACTGAATCACGGCACAATCAAGAAAGGGGGGGTTGAGGACCTTTCAGGTAGATACGGTCGATGACTGTGCCTCTGGGGCCAGCGGTGACGGTTCCATTGACATTTTACACCTATAGGAAGTCCGAGAATAGCGTGCCATTATTATCAAAGTTGTGATAGGTTGCATTATAGAAAAATCCTGTGTTTGGAGTTCTATCAACCCTCACGCCGAGTGTTCCAAAGCCCTCAAAGGAACCACAGTAGCTCGAGCCAGATCTTAGGACTAACCTGGTGGAAGGCAAATATGGGAATGCAGAGGCTGAACTTCCCAACTCCAGTTTGATGTTACGAATGCTTGTCTTCTGAGTCATGTGGAAGTGGTCAGGATCTCGAATACTAACGGTCGGCAAGATCGGCAGTATCGTAGGTTTATTGTTGAAAACAGTTATATGGGGAATCGATCAATTGTAATAGTAGGTAAACAAGTGTAATTGAAGTTGATCACGAAGCTCTATATACTAAGGAAACTATCTAGCTATATAGACCTTTGTTCCCAGGAGCCCGAGGAGCCCTCAGCATCCATACGCTCCAGGAGCTCTAGGAGTATTCAGAATCCAACCGCTCCTCTAGGTCATATAACTCTACCATATAGGGTTCTACTGTCATTGGCTGTCCAATGTCTGAGCCTAAGGTCCCTCATATGTTCTGCATAGGTCGTAACATTTGACTGTGAAATTTGGTACGAGAACCGGAACGCCACTGTCTGATGAATCAAGCTGTTTGGCGGCATCATCACCCTCATCTTCCTTGACTGGATCCATGATTGACTTTGGTTGTCGTAGAGAAGCCGGTAGAAGTATGTGGAGGACACGATCTCACGTTAGCGACCCGTTGGAGATTAGAAGTCGGTGCTGCAGTCTGAACTCGAGGGCATAGCGATGTAGAAACTCTTCGTGCTGCCGTTGACGATTGCCTGCAGATTGACAGTTTTTCCAGAGTCGCTAGTCTGGAACCCGCAATCCTTCTCGCCGACAATGTGCGTCGTTCCGTCGGCTACGGTTGCAGTAAAGGCCCAGCGGTCCTTATTCGTGGTGCTTGTTGTGAAGGCCTTTGCCGAAGATGTCTGGCCTGCCCCAAGCCCAGCGAGGTCAATAGACTCTGTGCCATAATCGGTTGTCCAGTGCTTTGCGGTGCCGGAGGTGATGGCCTGTCCCAACTGATTTGTGAAGGTGAAATAGCCGCTCCAGGTCGACTTAACGGTGGCCTGCTCTTCTCCGCGTTCCTCTGACATTATCAGTACTCCTGGCTTTATCTTCTTGGCCTAACGATATTGACCTCGGTAGGGTCAACAGTCGGTCTATCGGTTGACTAGTGCCAGAAAGATGAGTGAGAGAGACGGTGAGTGGCAGAGAGTTGCAATGATGGCTGACGAGTTGCAGATGGTTTGTAAATAATTCTGAGAGGATGCCAACCTTAAATGGACGTATTCGAAGACCGGTCAAGTGACGCTCCACGCATTGCCCCCTTTACCTCTTTCCACCCGTCCCTGTACTTTACTCCAGGTCTTGGCAAAGAATTGTTCTTCAAACTTGCTCGTGTCAGGTATACCCTAGCATAACTCCACAACAAGAGCTGAAATAGGTGGTATATTTCCCTAAAGAGAGTTAAAAAGCTAACTAATCCTATCCTAGCTACATTTAATAGCTAGTAGCTACCTATAGGTGGCATAAAAGTGGAATTTGAGAGAGTTCTAGAAAACACTCAAAACTCGCGCCTCTCTGAATACTACCGTATTCCCCTGTAGCTCCGTGAAGCCTCCTTACAGCTGATTTCAGCATATTGCGAGACGTCAAAAGCATACGTGGTTCGAGCCATGTCACTTATCAGCACGCCAATATGCTCTCAGCTGCGAACTTCACCCGCGCGCTAAACTCGGTCGAGTTAGCCACTAGTTCGAGCCATGTCACTTTTCAGTATGCCAGTATACTCTCAGCTACGAACTTCACACGAGCGCTAAACTCGGTTGAATTAGCCACTAGTTCCACGTGCATATTCCTGTTCAAAATGGAATAGCAGGTCATTCTGGGCGTGTTTTGCGTGTGATAATACAGTTCAGCCCACCACGATTTGTCTTTGTAGCTGACGTATAGCGCTATAGACTAACTTGCTTACCCCCTCCCGGATCTTATCCGGCGGCGCCTGCTTGAAGAGTAATCTCGCAGGAGGGGCGGGTTCGTCTTGGCGACAAATTAAGACCGTCTGGACGGCACTGTGATCCGAGTCGTATTCATTATGGCAGATATCGCAGCAGACTAGGCCCTCCGTGATTCTTGTAGAAGCCAACGCTAGGTCGATTGTGGAGGATCCCTTCGAGTAGTCGTATGTGGTTGTACCCGGCTCAAGGAGGGACGTGAGTCCGTGCTCGGCCATGAAGTTGATCACCCCTAGCCCCTCTTCTTGCTTGCCTTGGCCTTCAACTGTAGCACCTCCCTATAAGGCGTTATACCTATTAACGTCGCCCGCTATGAAGAGTTCGCTGTTTGGCCACCACTGCCTCTCCTCCCGGCACGCAGCGCTAACTAGGTTAAGTCTATACTGTAGGTTCTCGCGGTGCTGTATGGCGGATATTCCTTTGGCGAGCCCCGGGATGTAGACAGAAACTAATAAGATCCTCCTCTTCTCTGTGGTGACGACCATGCATGCCGTGATGTCTGGCGATGAAATAGCGATCTGTAGGCTGGTTAAGTCAGAGCGGATCTATCGATTATTTTTTAATCTCTCCTATTATATAATGGAATAAACTATATATTGGAATATATTAAAAATATTTTAACTTTATATCATATTTATATTCATTCACACTCTTAAATATAATCTCTTATAGATATATTATATTTTTATACTAATTCTGGACACTATCAGATAGAACCGTGATATATCGTGTTCCCTTATATATCTACTAAAAAGCACTAGATAACTAGCTCTAACATATACCAAATCTACGTCAAGGGAAGGTCGAAGTTGGAATCGGTATTTAGTGGTTATTTTGAATATGGCAGGTGTGAGTACTGGGGCCAATTCTAGCGTTCACACCTGGGGTCATTAGTCGCATTCACTTCTGAGAGAACTTCACACAGAGGTAGAAGCAGTTGGCCACACGAGTACATTGCTATCATCTTCGAGTCTAAACTATCAGATGTAACGATGAGAGAGCCCCGAGACCAGACAGAGCTTTCCAGTATCCATCTAGCTACCACTGACACGGATGATGTTGGGCTGGCTAGAGTTAAAATCCACGCAGTGCCAACCATTGACGTATACATTGCACTCATACCACTGCTGACCCGCATCTTGAAACTGGAAGTCGTATGTCTGGTCGGTGTTGAATGAAACTCGGTACTTGGAGAAGAAACCGCCAATGGGGATGCTCCACTGCTTGATGCCCGTGCGCGAATAGAAGCCCGAGTCGGTGTATCCCGAGCCGCCGGCTGGCCACTTCACATCTACGGTGAATGGCTCGCCATGGGTGCCGACGTCATCGCTCGTGCCCGCATCGGCCTTTTGTTTTGCCTCGGCGGAGCCCTTCGGACGCCCGATGCGGAACTTCTCTCCAGCCTCCGTGGTGTATTCAGTGAACTCAAGGTCCTGGTCCGGGACTTGTTCGGGTTGAGTGGTAGCCATGTCGGTTTGGGAGTGTGTTCAAGAGACTAACGACCGTGTTCGGTCAAGTAGGAGGATTTAATGAGTAAAGCTCGAAGTGATGTATTGGTTGTGGGTGGAAAGTACGGGATAAAGATCTGACCCAGATTATATATTTGTGTCTTCAATCAACCCATCGATATCGTCCTTTCGATTGTGACTCCTTGATCGAGCCAACATGCATTCTCCCGACAAAGCTCACCTAAGTGCATGGGCTTGCCGCTTGGTTCCCCGAGTCTAGATCAGGCTACATGTGATGTGGCTGGCTGATAGAATGAGGCATTTTTAATGGTCTGGCTTTCCAAAGCAAGCTGAAAGACTCAACTGAAGCTGTCTGCTGAGAGCCACATACTCCCTTTTCAGCCTTCTGCAGTGGGCTCCTCAGCTAGAACTTCCAGCGACACGGCTAAAAATATTACGCACCAACGGAACACGTATGTAAGACACGATTTTGTGGCTTGCGTCAACGTACGTCCGGGAGGGTTTGACAGCGGAGCCTACTGCGTACATCTCTTGACCACCCCCACTCCCAATGTTAACCCCTGTCTAAAGCGGTAAGAACCGCCTATATGCGGGGGTGGCGGTGGAGAAACTCGCAGCTGAGGATCTGCAGCCTCCGGCACCCCCGATGTGCATTCGGAGCTTTACGCCAAAAACGGAGCTTTATGCCGAAAACGGAGCAAAGAAACGGGAAGCGGGAGTGGCCGCAGGAAGGCGCTAACGGCAGACGACCTGATGGCGCTACACTCGCCGCTCCAGTCTTTGAACAGTGGGTGGGTGTGGTGGTGATGTGGTGGTGTGGTGGTGTGGTGGTTCGAGAATAGCCACCCAAAACTCTTTCGGCGAGGACTCGGCGCCAGCTCAGCGTCCCACTCGCCTGGCTACCAATATGGAAACAACTGATCGATAATGGGATTCCTCTGGCCGTAACCTTCGATTTCCTACAAATAATTGCTCAAGTGAAAGTCTTGGGCCCGTTAACCAGATCTTCCATCGATAACAACGCAAATTCATTGCTTAGTTTACATCTGCGACATGTCGAAACTCTTGGACAATCCACAAACAAAGGCCGAGACCGACGATGCGGACGATGTCCGAGTGGGCATGTCTATGGAAGGGGGCACTGGCTTGACCCAGTTGGGTGAGCCGGTGCATGAAATGCTCACCCTGGCGGCTCTGATCAATTCCAAGTACCGCCTGGACCCGACCATCACCTATGAAAAACTTCGCAACTCGCCCACGAAGCATACGGACATCAATGACTTTGTGCGCGGGGTGATGTGGAACGACGACCCGGAGTGCGAGCTTTTCAAATGCGATGCCGAGAACAACTTTAGCTACAGCTACGGGGTCGATTGGGCGAAGAAGTACCAGTTCGGCGGGTACACCAAGCCGGAGCTGATCCACCGCTCGCACTTTGGAAACCTGCAATGGCTCCACGCGATGGCACAGGGCATGGACAAGCCGCAAGCCACCAAGACGCGGATCTACCAGTGGATGGAACTTATGTACAACATAGCCACGGGCCAGACACCGGCCAGCACGCCCATCGCCAACACCACGGTCAGCGACTTCTTCGAGGACCCGGCAAACTATGTCACCGTGGGCGAGCTGCTCACACATCGTCACTCCGGTCCGGCCGTCATCGCGCACCGTGCCCTGGGAAGCTGTTTCCACGTCATCCAGGACTCGTACGCGCATGGCCATACACGGCGCGAACGCATCAATCCAAATCCCAAACCGGGCGAGGCAGATCGCTGGGGAGCGGTGCTGAACTTCCATACCTACAACGGACAGAACGCCTCGCAGCACAAACATTTCGACCATAGCTCCGCCAGTCTGGGTGCGGTTGACCTCACCAGGCCGGATAGTTGGAATGGGTTGGAGGGCTGCCGCGATGGGCTTGATCGGTGCATCGTGCTCGCCGATTTCTGGCATCGTCGCGCTCTGTGGACGGAGGTCCGGCAGTGGTTGGACGCGGATGTCTTTGTTATTTCGCCAGACGCAACCGTGAGTGACAACTCCATTTGAAACTGAGCGAACAGGTTTTCTAAATCGGAAACGTACGTACACCGATATATATATTCTGTAGTCTTCGTATTCGTACTTTGCCTACTCTATCAAAGAAATCTGATCCTCACCCTCCTGACCCTCCCTCGTGCACATCCAGCTCACCTGCAATCTCTACCCTTCGTTCATCCCACCGAGTTGAAAAGCCCTTAGATGCTCTCACATACGCGCGTAATCGTCGCTTTAACAGCCATCTGCACGTAGTGGTTGCCCGCCAGGAAAATCTCGATTTCATACGAGTCCTCGTCATCACAGTAGAATGAGAGTTTGACTGGGCCTTGCGTGTAGAGATCGAGGTTCGAGGCGTAGGGGCTGGGCGGGTCGAGCAAGGAGTATCGATATCGCCTGATGTTCGTAGCCTCCCGCATGTCCGCTGGGGTATCGTGCCATATCTCATTCGGTACCGGCTTCCACTCGACATCGAAACATTGCTGCTACCCGGACGCACCGTCTTTCGTGACCGCCTTGTCGGCAGCGGCGGCGTTGCTTGAGAAGTTGGGTGGACGCCCGAGGGAGATGACCTTGCCCTGGTTCGTGGTCACCTGCTCCGTGGACATGGTGGTTACGTGGCAACTTGAGATAGCCGTGAGAAGACTTCGGATACAGTCGTGTTCCTCGCGATCAGTTGATGAAAGAAGAAGAGGCGAGGCAAGTAGCTTAAAGCTCCTTCAAGTCGCAGAATGGGGCGGCATTTTATTTTTTTATACCTGCTGTCGCAGTGAAGGGACCATAGCTTTCAAAATTTAGTCTGTAAGTACAAGCAAGATTCTCAACTTCAGTACAGACTCTGGGCTCATCCGGTGGGTAGCGCAGCCTCCCCGTTAATCCAAAACCATCTCATATTGAGCCAATTCCGATCTCCTCGCGCCAATCAAATGACCATAGTTCGAGGCGTTTGAGGCGCGCACTACCAGCCGGAGGTCTCCAGAGTCTGTATATTCTCGGCCGCTCTCCCACATTCAGCTGTCAGGAAAAGTGTGAGATCTAGACCTCTAAATCCGAGGGCATTCGCAATGTAGTCCGATTCCGACGGATGTATTAGGTCCGTCGGATGCTCCGACGTCGATTTGCCTCGATTTAGACCTCTTTTTGCTATAATGTTGAGGATATAAAACCTCTCTTTTTCCCTGTATTTTAGTTCTTCAGATAGATCAATAAATGTATTTCTCAGCTCAGAATCTCACAGAAAGTGTCACTCGGCTAGACCTCAGGCAGGGACCTTAGCCAATATATCCTCTTCAGTTCTACAGCCAGCCACGTTCCTTCGGACCTAATCCAGCCAGCCGCGTCCCTTTGATCTCGATTCAGCTAGCCACAGATCGCGTTCAGCCAGCCATGTTTGGATCTAGACTCTTCCAAGCATTGGGGCCGATCGCGGGTCGGCGCGAAGCCTGATGTCGCTACCATTGCAAGAGATTGGATCCGTTTATCGGACAACAAGGCTAGCCCCTCGCCGGAATATAAATGTTTGGAACCCAAAGAGCGTAGATGACGGAGCCGTGGAACTGCAAAGCAACCCAAATGTCCGCTCAGACATCTCTAACCTCGTTATCGGGATTACTTTCCACTACATTTCTGAAGGAATGATCTTTATCTGCCACTACCAACAACAGACGGCAGTTTTGCGAAACCAAGAAGCGCACAATTAGTTGTACAGGATGGACAACGCTGACGAGGACGAAAGAGAAAGTGTATCGTAAACTCTACTCGGCTAATGCTCATTTTTCGCAGGTTTTTGCTCCTCTCCCAACTGGTTGCGAGATTCCGGCAGTACCTGGGCTGGCCATCGATTTCAATCAGATCGTTGTGCCTGCGGCCACAGCAAAGGTCGAAATTACCGTGCCGCCGCCCAACAAGGCTACTATATCGCCATTCAATGTAGACAATCTCGCGTCCTTCGTGACATGGGAGGATTTCAAGAACCGAGTTTATAACAACTGCAATGCCGCCGCCTGGGCGAATACCAGACGGATCGTGACGTCGAAGCTCGCCACGGACGAAGTTTATCCTTCAATGGAGCAGGTCGTGGAGTTCTATAAGACACAGAACCCCGGGTTCGTCGGGGGCGACATCAAGCCTTACGGCCAAGATGACGGCATGAATATCCAGAGGGGTCTCGAATATCTGGTGCAGATGGGAGGCCCGGACGGAAAGCGGGCACTAGCTTTCGCGCGGGTCGATGCAACAAACCTGGAAGCCGTGAAGATGGCCATTGCGATCTTTGGCTCTATCTGGGTGGGCCTGAGGGTCTACAGCCAAACGCAGCTGGAGTTTTACAACGGCGAAGCTTGGAAGCAGCCTCGTCAGCCGCCGCAGAAGAAACCGAGTGGTCATGCGGTAGTGGTAGGGGCCTACGATACGCACTACCGTGCGATCACCTGGGGACAAGTAGCCGCTCTCACTACAGACTATTGGGCAGGCTGCTACAACAATGACCCGAAAAATCCGAATGTATTTGATGCTTATGTGGTAATCTGGGCCGAGCATGTCGGAACTCGGCGCTTCATGCAGGGAGTTAGTCTTAAGCAGCTTGCCGCCAAGTTCCTCGCCATCACCGGCAAGAAGCTGGATCTGCCTGCATCACAGTACAATACCTTGTACAGATGTTCGCCCTCCGCCAACCACCCGGCGAATTTGACCATCCAAGCTATCCGGGCCGAAAAAAGCTACGCCATTGCTAGCGCATTAGTTACCACCGGCCTCCTCAAAACCGAGAACGACGTCCTGGTTACCGAGTCCACCGATTTGTACCTAATCAAGAGAGAGGGTACTGCTTCAAACATGATTGAAGTCCATCGCGCTCGCAGTCCCAGCTACGACAAAGTCACTACGTTCGTGTCAGGATTCAGTACCATGGATAGCAAAAGCGGGATCTGGACGATTGACAATGGCGATCTCTACTTTATCAAAACGGAGGATACGAGCTCGGGGAATATTGAAGTGTGGTGGGCCACGCAGCAAAGCAAATTCACCAAATTCGAATCATACAAGACCGGAATGGTGAAGAACGATATTGGGGTGGGCACCTATGCTATCAGCGGTGGGAACCTGTTCGCCATCTCCGACACCGTCCAGAACAAATCCAAGTTCGTGCAGCTTGAGTGCGTACAGGGTATAGCCAACTACACTGCCGAGTCCCTTAAAACTTACGAGACCGCCTTTGTCGTTAACGACATCAAGGGCAAAGGCAACTGGTGCATGGATTCTGTCGGCAACCTCTACCTCGTCAAGACCACTGGCACGGCGTCGGGCCTGGTCGAACTGCATATCGCCACTGCCGATAGCGGCTATCAGTCGATCGACTATTTTTCGACTGGCTTCATAGCCGATGGTGCCGATTTGTGGATTATTTGAGTTCGGGGAGACTGGATTCGTTGGTTCTGGGCGTGGTCTAGATTTTTTCCTTTGGAAAGTGTGAAATTGAGAGTATTCCGAAAGTTACCGATTCTCATAACTCAATTTAAATTATTTAGCTATTGAAGTATTTAGTTATTTATCTCTATAAAGAATATAAACTCTTTTCTTCTCTGTATATATTAGTTCTTCAGATAGATTAATAAAATATATTTCTTAATTGTAAATCTTATAATTATAAGTTCCGAGTGCTCGAGGTAGATGCCGAAAGTGGCCAGTGCTTTCCGGATAGCCTTTTCCAGCTCCTCGAGCTTGGCCAGCTTCTCATCGGCCTCCTTTTTGCGGACATCGGCCGCGGCTCTGCTGTCGTTGGCCTTGAGCAGCATCTGGACGGCGGCCGAGTTCGGCACCTTTCTCGGCTCCATCTTGAACTCATACCGGATGTGCAGGTGCACCCTCCACTCGTGCCCGCACTTGGAGTTGTTGCATCGGTCGCCCTTATAGTTGAAGGCGGTGCATTCCGACAGGGCCGGCAGTCCGACCTGCTCATCGGGGACGGCAATATAGCAGTCGTCGTGGCAGACCGTCTTGTAGACGACCACCGGCTTCTTCTGGACCACGTCGTACTCGGTCTTGATGCAGTCGGCATGAGAACACACAGTCTTGGGCCTGTCAAATTCGTACTTGACAGGAATGACCTCAAAGATCAGCTTCCGCGCGTCCCACTCTTTGCCCTCCTTTTCGCACTGCTCGACTTCGGCCTTCCACTTGGCGAGGTTTTCCCTGGTTCCTTCGATCGCGTCCGCCTGCGCGACCATGGGCTTTATCTTGTCCAGAACCATGGTTCTGGTGCGGTTGAGTGCCAAGGTCTTCTTGACGTCGTGTGTCGGGAGCGACAGCGTCTTGTTGACCAGGCGACGTGCCTCCTCGGCCGACTTCTCCCAGCTGTCGATATAGGTCTGCTTTTTGGGCATCTCATCTCCCACCTGCTTATACGCAGCCATGAAACGGAAGCTCTCCGAGTCGAAGAAGAAGAGTCTCTCACGGTCCAGACTGTTGATGCCAGTCTTGTGGTCTTGGAGCAGAGCCTCTAGCGGCTCTCTCGTATCGCCGAGTTGGTAGTTGGTGCTGCGCGCGTTGGTAAAGCCAAAGACAATTTTCTTGTCCGTGTCCTTGTGTAAGTGTGAGAGGAGCTCGGTGATACAGAAGTTAAATGATGCCGTCGTCCGAGAACTTTTGGGCTTCATGAGAAAGAGGATGCAGTTGATCTTGCTGACGGACTCCAGAGTGCGAAGGATGTCCTTGACGTTGTCGTAGTCCTGCTGAAGTCCGCGAGTGTCTCCGATGCCGGGTGTGTCGATGAGTCGGATGATGGCGCCGTTCATGTTGAGAGCGTAAGTCACCGTGTTCTGTGTGGCCGAAACGCCGCCCACCGATCGTTTCTCGATGTTGGTCTCCTCACCGACATTGACTGTGATCCGCGTGGTCTTGTAACTGCCTAGCTCCTTGTCATAGGAGAAGGAACACGGGATGGCGTACCGAAGTGGCCCTGGTGACTGTTGTGCGTCGGTCAAGGTGTCAAACAGCAGATAGTTGATGAAGGCGTTGATGAAGGTCGACTTGCCCACTCCCGTCTCGCCCAGGATCAGGATATTGTACTCGGGGAAGGGAGCAAGCTTATGGACGAGAGTATGCAACGTCAATGTGGCCTTGCCTGTGTACCCGAAGAAGTCGACGCCGTGATTGGGACTCTTGCACTTGAACACGCTGTCTGTGTACTTATATTTGCCGCACCCGCAGTAGAAGTACTCGTTCGTGTATCCTGCCAACACCTGGTCCTTACATACCGGGCAGATCCATTCGTACTCGCCGTTGGATGTGCAGTTGGGTCCTGGACATGGCACCTTGACTGGGCGTTGCCTATCCAGACCAGGATCGGCATCGTCAATTTGCAGTACCTTGCGCGTGTCGATGCATCGAAGGAGAGACTTATCAACCAGCGACTACATCTCTACCACCAGATCAGCAATGGCCAGAATACCGCCCTGGTACTGTTCGACGTAGGGATTGTCAAGTTGACGATGACTTACACCCATGTCGCAATCGACAATGACGACTGCACAGTTTGATGCAACGAGCTCCAAGACCTTGTCGTGGTTATCTTGCCAAGATGGATGCGAGATGCTCTTGACATCCAAGTAGAAGATGTAGAAGTCAGAGGATGATCGATCCTTGATCATCTCCTGGAGTGCGGCCGCATCGTCAGCGATATACTGAGTCTTGCTGCTGGCAGTGCTGGACTTGATGCCATCTGCAAAAGCCACCTTTCTGACATAATTCCCGATGATGGAGAGAGGCTCGCGCTTGCGGCTAAGCTTCTGCCGGTATTCCGTCACAACCGCCTGAAGTTCGGACTCATCAGAGACTCCACCACGCACGTTGATCAGCTCTTCCTGGACCTTGGACTTCATCTGTATCTCAATGCCCTTGAGCTTCTTGACTTGCTTCTCCGCCTCAATTGTATGCTCTTTGGGAACACAAACTGTATGGGCTTTGATGTCGCTGCAGTAGTCATTGAGCTCCTGTTTCGAGCGGTAGAGCTCGTCGAAGAGGTCTCTGATGCTGTCAAGAATCTTTTCGTCGACAGAGGCCAGGGGTGTCCACTCAACTTCGACCTCCTGCTCGAGCTGCGTAACAGCCTCCAAAATTGGCATCAGATCATAGGACACACGCAAGCTCATACCGTCATTGGATGTTTCAATAGCTTCGGAGGCCTTGGCCAGGAACTGACGGACACCATCGTAAGTGTAAGACTGGGTGGTGGTGCTGCCTAACGCATCGGAACAGATCTTGAAATCGAACGAGTTGGAGAGTTCTTTGACAGCTTGGAGGTCATCTTCAGCGCTTTTAGAAAACGACTGCAGGATCTGCTTTAGAGCTGTTGCATTTTCGGCTGCCCCAGGGGCCTTGCTTCGGGCAGTGATGATGGTCATAACGCCCATTAAGCTATTTTCGTACGGTTCGTCACAGTCTGGCGTACAAGGTATATATATGATCACACCCGACAACACCCTGTACACCTCCCCTAGGTATACCAACACTTAGTTACTACTCGATTATATTCTTTGCCCGGAATCCTCTGCTTGACTACTTCAATTGTAAATCTATATTGGCCTCTAACCACCTCCACGTGACCGGAAGAATCAACGACGTAACAATGTATTATCAAGACTAGGTATTTCAATACCTGATTTTGAAAACCAAGGGTGCCTCAAAAGGTCCCACGATGAAGGTCGTTTGCTGGCATCATACTGTAAAATCCATCGTAGTATATACATGATCTGTTTCGATTCTTCTTCGTCAATCTCAGCCGGTTTTACCTGATCAAAGAGTTCTTCCAGCGTTGGCTGATGCTCGAGTTCGTTCACATCAAACCCTTTCGGAAGCTCTCCAATATAGCTCTTAATATTCTCCCCAGTAGAGTTGAAGTAAACGTCCGAATTTGTCCATTTTGAAAGGATATCCCTAGGGATAGGTCCGAGAGTGCTATGTAATTGCAAAAAGTGATCATCATTTGTCTCATTCTCATCGCCTGTGTTATCGACCGCAAAGAGCGGCCTTCCCGTGATAAGCTCGAAGACGAGACAACCAAAACTCCAAATGTCCTGACTGCTAGTGGGAACTTCTTTGAGTATGGTTTCAGGGCTGCGAAGGCCAACTGGAGTGACTAGGCTTTTTGGTGGTCTGTCTGTGAAAAATGCTACAACTAGTCAACAAGAATTCATTGAAAATTTCGACCTGAAGGGAGTCGAACACACCTCCACCCATATCTGAGATTTTGATGACAAAATTGTAATCTAGTTCCACAAATTCCATTAACGGCTGATTGAGAGCTAGATACCTCGGAGCCCAACGATCAACCTTCCCGTCCTGTCTTTTGATGGGTACCATTGACTCCGGCATAACATGTTTTTGTGATAGACGAGTCTCTTCCACAAATTCCAAGTCTTTGGCCACGAAAAGAAGGTTTCCGGGTTGCACATCGCCATGAGCGATACCAATTTGGTGTAGAAAGTCAATACCTAGAAGAGCTTGTTGAAGTATAGATCTTGCCATCCAGATCGGATACCGATTTTTTGGACTTATCTTGCTGAGTAATTCTTTGGGAAGACGTTCCACTACGGTCGCTATGCTTGGACCCATAGCTTCGAATACAAGACACCCATGCTCTCCGTTGGGGCCTTGATGCTTGAAGTAATCCTTCAGGAAAATGACATGATCTTGTCCTGGGTGTGGAAATGTGTCCTGGGCTAAATATTCGAGTATAGATGATTCAGTGTCGGAGCCTGTGGATTGGGCTGTCAAGACTTTAAGGGCAACATAACATTTCATTCTGTTATACATATTAGCAGATGCGAAAATATAATGCTTTTTAGAGCGTAAGAATAAATGCAATATCGTACTGTTCATCTCTTGCTAGCCATACTGTCGAGTATGATCCGTACCCCAGCTTTCTAATAATTCTGTATCGTCCATCTTTGAATTGGTCTCCAAAGTGAACGGGATGAAATTTGCCAGGACGATAATCTTCAATCCATTCTGTTGGTGCTGCCACAGGACAAAAGCGCCATTCGGATTTAGTTGGAACTAGCTTTGATGGGGTTGGTGGAGGAGAAGCCATAGCGCAGTAATTAGGAAGATGATGGTAATGGCGATGCTGAATGTATGCCTGCGGCAAACGACGAAGGGGACTTTTGGTGGCAGGTAGGAATCCTCTCCAAGATATAGATGTAACTGTTACGACCATGCAGATGGTTTCCAAATATTCGTCCTTGGTTGTCGACGTCTCATAAGGTGTCTGTGTTTGTGTCGAGATATCAAATTTTGATAATGTTCTTTTTCATCGTCCTACTCAGGACCAGAATCACAAAATTCCTAGCGATCGCAGCTTCTTGCAGATTCTTAGACACGTGTAAATAGCTGATTGGGCTATGATCCTTAGCTTTATGGCGTTTCTCAGCGTACCGTGGAGGCCGTAAAGACCTCAGATCTCAGGCAACTACCAGGTTGGCAGGTGCGATTCGGGTCACAGCTACAGTCACGTTTCCTTCACAGTATCAAGATAAAAATAATGGTAGATAAGTCGCTTGATTACTTGATGATATTATAGTAACATAAGTATACTATATTACTTTTCTTTCAAAGTTCCTGCAAGACCCTCGTGTTTAGAACCCCTTCACGTGATGAGAGGTAATGGTAACATCAATATACATGTGTACGTTGATAGTTGCCATTACTATCGTAATAATCGACAGTAATATGGTTAACCCTATCACTGACGCTTGTATGAAGTCCATTTCTATCACTTATCAGCACACCGAATTTGATGCCAGACAACTAGAAATATCTTACACAATCGTAGCGCTCACTGCCCAGTCTGGAGCAGCTGCTACAACTCTGTCTATATGGTCTTGCCTTTTGGCAGGGTTGCGCAAAAACATATTACTCGGATCAAAGACAACGTTTGCATCTGTGATAGCCATATCCTTTCCTTTTCAGTACACAGTTCATTTTAGCTAATGGCTTGAAAAGTAATGTTTGAACATACCTCGAGAATACAGTTCTAGTAGAACTTACTGTAGAGACTGCTGTAGTTATAAGGGTCGACTTGCGGATAGTAAATACAACTAAAATGGCTTCAGGATCAGTGTTCGTGGAGGTGCCTAACTCTAACAATATCATGAAGAGAAGAAAGTCTTTAATATAATGATAGAGTATATATACTAAATAGCTGATAGCTGCGGGGTAAAAAGCAACCTATAGGTAAGATATCAATATCTAGGTAGCATCGTTGTCCACGGAACGGCCGAAGCCTTTCCGCTTCCATTTTATAATAATGCACTGTCATTTATCATATCTTGTCCTATGTATCCCTGGGTAGTATTGATAATTTACGGTCCCTCTCTGGGGTGTTTCGGAGGAGAAGACAATTAGGGATACTAGTAAAGAAACTAGACCCTATTTTATCCTAAGCTAGACACAAGAGGGGGTGCTCGCCAACTATAGATACCCCTCCTTGTAATCAATATCTGACACCCACCAGAGGGTGCACTCACTACCCCGACCAAATCTTAAGCGAATACCCACAAATCATCACTAGACTGCGAACCTACCCACCAGGTAGGTTAGGTACCCGTATACACTGTTGCTTAATAATTTCCTATATCCCTCTTATATATAACAACAACATGAAATCATCCGCCCTAACCTATATTCCCGTGCTATTCCCTGCTGTACCTAATAATATATCCAAAATAACAATCTTACACAAGCGTAATGAATATAGAGATATTTATACAAGTGAACATAACTAACAAACACTTGCAGATATATCTAAATCTATCTCGTATCCATAGAGATAATATGAGATAAGACAGGATATACGTGGCTCGACTAATACCGAGGATTCGTTTCCGTTGTTCCTGTCAGCTGAGATGATAAAACACATCATCCTTATCTGCAGCTCCTAGATCAACATGGAAGATCCGCTAATTCTCTCGTCCTCTTATACCCACTTCAACCCTAGTCAAGCTCATCCAACCCTCCTCCATTCCGTTGCGTTCCCCGTCAACCCACTTACCCTCCTAAACCTCGCCCCCCACACCCCTCCTCTCCCCTCCTCCGCCACCTTCCCACTTACGTCTCTCCCACACGCTCCCAACCCCTCCCCCAAATCAACCCCACTACTCACCTGTCTCATACCACCTACCATCACCGGCGGGGTGCGCGCCTTCAGTTCGCCGTACGACCGCGCTTTGAACACGTCTGCTTCGCCGGAGCGTATACGCAGCGGTTTAGGTGTGAGTTCGCGGAGGGTGGGCGAGCGGAGATACCATTCTGTATTGTTGGATATAGTGACTGGGGCATGCGCATCGGCGATGTCGTCGGTGGAGTAGGTTGAGGAGGGGATTTGGGGGCGTGGGGTGGGTGGGTTTGCGGCGAGGGGGTTGGGGAGGTGGTAGTGGTAGTTCGAGGGGTGGTTGTCTTCGCTGTCTTCTTCGTCTGAGGAGTGGGCGAGGGTGGAGGGGTCGGCAGGGAGGGGCGGTGGGTTGGGGCACCTATAGGTGGGTTATAATGACTGATGGGTACCTATTAGGTGGTCACGGGCCCTCTTAGGGTATGTGCCACCTCTAACTGAGTGGATGGGTAAATTGAGGAGGTGTAATTACCCACCTATAGGAACCTATAGATAGTGTAATTACCTATCTATAGATATCTATAAGTGGGTTGAGTATATGGAATTACCTACCTATAGGTACCTATTTCGCAATCTAATTATCACTCAACTCTTTTTAATCGACTATATTAAATATAGTCAAAACTAGGTTTATAAGATATAATATTATACCTCTTGATAAAATAATATACCACGAATATACTATCTGAAAGAGATAGCGATTCTATAATATATTGCTAAATTATTGTTACGACGTACTTATATGTGAGCCTGAGGACCTTAGGCTCAGAGGGTAGCTAACCACTTGTTCGGGCGGCTGGAGAGGTAGCTGGTACTGCCTCTCTAGTGAGCACCTGCTGTGTATACTCTTCTCATGGCCAGAGTCGAGGAAGACAGCTTGTGCTGGTAGGTTCGAATCCTACAGCTGCCAACCCATCATGCTCAAGATAATAGCGTGGCTAGTAGGACGATGGATTTGCGAGTGGCGACGGCAACTCCGAAAGCGACTGCGACTCGATCTCGGATTATCCTTAGGGCCTGACAGTTCACGCACGGCTCCGGTCATAGTAGCAGATAGGATTGTGCTGGGGAGCGATCACGGGCGGTGATCAGCATAGGAGGAAGGTGGCTGCAGTGAAGCATTCTTGCAAGCCGGCAGCAGCTCCTCAGGGTTTTCCTACCTCAACACAGCCTCAATTGGACTACCCAGATCTCAGATACGGTAACATTATACACAGTAAAACACAACAAACACACAGCACACACAGTTCTGTGGACCTGGGAGAGCATCACCACTTTCTGCAACTGTAGTCCTGCCTGGCAGATTTTTGAACCCTCATTAAAACGACATCATCAATTTACAGAGCACACAGAAGGCACTTGGCCCACACCGGGCACACGCAATCATACAATTTGGGGGAGTCAGGGTCTTTGGGGATTTGGAGTCGCGGGAGTATGGAAGGGGCGATTTGAACGAGAGAGAACGTTGTTGGGAAGGTTTTTCCTTGTGAGGACCAGGGGGGTCGTGGAATCACGGTTGCTGTAGCCAGCGGAGTTGCAACATGGCTTCATTGTGGCCGTAGCCCACCAGGTATCTAAGGACCGCAGACACAGGAGGACAGTTGGTCGCCGAGTCAGAGCCTTATACAAAGTCACAAACAAAGCACTTCTGTCAACGGATATGTATATATGCGTAGATAGAAGCCAGACCGCTCAGTGGAGGAGGTTGCTGGTCACACGAGTGTGATAAAGTGAGGTGTGTCTCCTGAGGTAGACGCAGTTCGGCAACTGGTGCCAAAGCTGGGCCATTCCGGCATAGCTGTCCAAACGGATGGCTGGAACCGTGTATGAATAAATCAATCAATAACCACTTGTTCGGTGGGGCCGAACCGTTGCGCAAAGATTACACGATATATTAAGACCTTGAAGTTCGTACCCCTGGCACAGGAACAGAGAAGGTACCTACGATTATCAGTGCACCTTCGCAAAGAACGGTACTACGGGAATAGGGTACCTAGAGGTGGATAGGTACCAGAGTAATCAATGGTACCCTTAGTAGAACCTCAGGCAGGAATCACCTGATGTCCCAGCAGTCCCAGCAGTCCCAGTACTGCTGGGACCGGAAAAAAAAACACACAAAAAGCGAGAACAAAATTTTTGAAATTGAGCAACGAAAACCATATATAGCAGTCCTCCTTTTGGCCAGCTGAGAAGCCTGAGCTTGTGCGTATTGCCTAGTATAACATAGGCATCATGGCGACACCGTGGCCTCAAGTGACAGTATGGCCCACCGACCTCCGCGAGCATGCTATATATCTCAGCGATTACCTTAGGAAAGCATTTATCTGTATCGACTCTGCCGAAAACGAGCCAGTGCCAACGCCAGTAGTCAAGACGATGATCGTAGCCACGAGCGTCCTCATCACCAAGCTCCTGAATACCCCGGATATGAGCGTAATTATGGAAGCCCTTGCAAGCGTCCATAATAATCTCAAAATGACAGCAGATATAGTATACTCCACAGCAGCAAGAATACAGGAAAACACAATCACCTACCAATAGATTGCTATACTGAGCTAGGAAACCAATCAATTTGTGAAGGCTACTACTGAAGAGAGAAGAACAATAACCGCGCTTATACAAGAGACGAACGATATCACCAAAGAGATCAACGATAATACCAAAGTAACAAACAACATTGTAAAGGCTATTCAATCTACACCGTCCTCAAAGGCCTCATATACGTCGGTATTGACTAGCAATACCACACCTCTTAGCAAACCAATCATATTATCTACTCAGACTTCATCATTTGTGTAGGTACAATATGAGATTATCGTGAAAATCACAGACCCTGCTACTATTGAAAGTCTCCGAGCAAAGAACCCTAGAAACCTACAGAACCATATTGATCGCGTGATTGAGCAGAGTAGAAACGAACATATCGAAAGGATCTATATAGCATCAGCTAACCAACTGAAGAGCGGAGACCTCAGTATCAAGATATCAGGCAGAAGCGAGGCGGAGGCATTGAGACAATTCGCAAACGACTGGATAAGCCGGATCGGAAGAGGCATATCAATACGGCTCCCTACATATAGGGTACTTGTATACGGGATCAGGACAAGTTCGATGGATATGGAGAAATTCGAAGAGATCAGAGCGGAGTTACTTCATGACAATAGACCTTTCATACCGAACGCGGATATCAAATATATTGGATAGCTGTCAAGGGCTATGCTTACAAAGGCAGCCTCGACTATTATCATCGAGTTCACCAACCCAGAAAACGCAAACAAGATCATTGACGAAGGTCTTATATGGTAAGGCGAAGTGTTCCAGTACGAGAGGTACGACAGACAGTACCGACTGAAGCAATGCTACAAGTACCAAAAATACAGCTACATAGGAACCTAGTGCAAAGCGAACACAGTATGTGGCTACTGTGCCGAAAAGCACAACTCGAAAGATTGCCCTACCAAGACCGATAAGTCCACTACAAGAAAGTGCGCTATCTGTAAAGGAGTATATAAAGTATGGAACAACCGGTGCCCAGTCCGGAAGACTGAGCTAAGCAAAGTAAAAGCAGTATATAATACCCATCAACTATATCACTTCGTCCCATCGACGAAAGAGAAACCAATAAGTGAACAGGTCAGTATTAGCGTAACACCGGCAGAATCGGTAGCAATGATCAATAGAAGCTAAAGGGGCAGGCCGAATACCAACCTTACAGGACCATCATTGACACCATCACTACTGCCAAACAGACAGAACACTAGGAGCAAGTCCCCTACCAAAGGCAGGGCTCCCAAAAGAACCTATACGGGAGCAATGGCAGGTAATATACAAGATGAGAATGGGGATACAGTCATGTCCGAGAGCAGCCAAAGACCGCGAAGACCGTATATACCGTCAAGGAGAGCACTAGAGTCAATCATAACGAACTCACTACATAGTTCTCAATAGAGCACAGAAGACTTATGAACTACCACAAACATAGTTTAAAAATCCTATAGTACAATGTTATGAGGTCAAGGGACGAGGTCATGGCAACGCTACTTCGTGACCCCAAGATCCAAGAATACGATATTCTAGCTCTCCAAGAGCCATGGAGGAACCCGTTTACCTCAACTATATATAACCCAATCTCATACTCCTTTCACTTATGCTTCCCAAAAGACAGCAAGGAAGTACCGGCGAGAGTCTGCTTCTTTATTAATAGAAAGCTTGACCCGAACAGTTGGAGATTCAAGGAACATACTCGAGATCTTACTACACTAGATATTACTATACAAACCCCAAATACAAACACAATATCAAAGATTGTAATACACAATATCTACAACCCTCCGAAGTCCTCCGACCGCCAGGAGAGCTATTTACCGTACCTTAGAACAGCCCTCAAAGCATACGATGGAGACGAACAGATTATTCTAGGAGACTTCAACTTGCATCACAAGCTCTGGGGGGGCCCAATAGCACGGACCGACCCGGAATCGGATGAACTAATCGATATTATTGAAGAGTTTCAACTAGGTAGCCTCCTGCCAGCTGGCATATTTATATACGACGACAAAAATGCACAAAGCTATATAGACCTTTGCTACGGCACTCAAGACCGCGTCGACAGAGTCATTACGTGCAACACAGACCCTAGAATGGACCACAACTCTGACCACCTCCCAATTACAATAACGCTAGACCTCAGGATTATACAACGGCCAGAAATGAACACACGGGATTGGTCCAGGATGGATGAAAAAGAATTCCGAACATATCTGGCACACGAGCTACCAAAAACTCAATGCCCCAAGACAAAGACCGCGTTGGACAGATATATAGGAGAGGTAGTAGCCGCTATACAGACTGCTATTAACCATTCCACGCCACTGAAAAGATAGTCCCCAAGAGCGAGAGCCGGCTGGTCCGCCGAATGTAAGGAAATGCAGCTAGAGGCACGAAGGCTCAAGCACCAAAATAGTCGAGAACACACGGAAGAGAACTGGGAAGCCTATCGCACAGCCCGAAACCGGAAGGGAAGGGTGATCCGCAGAGCTCTACTCCAAGGTCACCGGGAACAGGTCGAAAGAGCGATGCAGAGCCCGGAGAGTATATGGAAACTAGCCAAGTAGGCAAGAAACAGAGAAGGGGCAACAGCAACAACAACTCCAACACTGAAGGACCCTGTAACAGACATCGAGTATACAGAAGCACAAGATAAGGCATACCTCCTGAAAACCACGTTCTTCCCCACTCCTCCGGAACCAGATCTGCAAGACATAAATAGAGCCGAATACCAGGACCAGATCTCCTTCCCGGATATCACAGAAAAGGAAGTACATCAAGCTATCACCTCAATACCTCCAATGAAAGCTGCAAGACCCGACAGTATTATAAACCGAGCTCTCTATGTTGCTACTGCCCAAATAGCCCCCTATCTCACAAAAATATTCAATGGAAGCCTACGGCTGGGGTACTGCGCAGTACACTTCCGGCATTCAACTACCATAGTCCTCAGAAAACCTGGCAAGGATGACTATACGGTACCCAAAGCGTATCGACCGATAGCCCTACTTAATACTATTGGAAAAGTGATGGACTCGATAATCGCAAAAAGAATCAGTTATGTAACAGAAGTATACCAACTGTTACCGAGCACCCATATAGGGGGACGCAAAGGGAGATCCACTGACCATACAATATATATTATTATCGAAAAGATATATAAAGCCTGGAACTTGCCCGATCCGCAGGTGGCAAGTCTTCTACTACTCGATATTACTGGAGCTTTCGATAATGTTTCATATACCAGATTGCTCCACAATCTCCGGAAACGCAGAATAGATGAGAGAACTATCAGATAGATAACCAGCTTTCTAGCAGACCGGAGCACAATTATCAGCTTTGATACATTCAGATCAGAAGTTTATAAAACAACTACGGGTATCCCCCAAGGATCTCCGCTATCCCCTATCCTGTACCTATATTACAATGCCGACCTAGTAGAAATCTGTAATCAGGAACCTAATACTATTGTGTCGGGATATATTGATGATATAGCTATTTTGCGATAGGGTAGCTCAACCGAAGAGACCTACAACGGATTAACAGAAACCATACAAAAAGCCAACGAGTGGGCAAAAAGACATATATCGGTATTCGCACCGAGCAAATTCCAGCTCACTCATTATACAAAAAGACGTCAGGCGGAGGTTGACCGCCAAGTACAAGTAGATCAAACGGCAGTCCACCCGTCCCCAAGCAGCAAATATCTCGGAGTCGTACTCGATACAGCGCTAAATTGGAAATATCATATTCAGAGTATAATAATGAAAACCTCGAAATCCATTAGCGCCCTAACAAGTCTGGCTGGTTCCATATAGGGAGCAAGTATCACAGAGCTCAGAAAGATCTACCAAGCGGTCATTATCCCTCAGATAATATACGGCTGCTCAGCATGGTCCGTGGCCCAAGGGCGCGGAGAAGGCTACACAAAGCAAACCATCGACTCTCTCAAAAGACTCCAAGCTAAAGCAGCTAGAATTATCGGGGGTGTATATAAGACAATATCAGGCCAGGCCCTAGACATAGAGCTTCATCTACTTCCCATCGAGCAACAAATTTGGAAGACAAGCGCCGAGACAGTCAGCAGAATCCTCTCTACCAACAAGACACCCACCTTAACAGGATTTCGCTGCTTTAGAAACAATAGAAGCCGAAGGAGACAGACATCCTACCTAAGTCCTTTGGAACATATCTATAGACGTCTCCACCAGAGCTGAGGCACCACAATTGAAGAACAAGAGCCTATCCCACCCTACATTGTACCACCATGGTGGCAAGGACCAAGTATAAGAATAGCTTCAAATGTAGAAACAGCTAAGAAACAGCACAAAGACTTCCTCCAACACTCTTCAAGCTGCATACTTATCTATACTGACGGCAGTGGCATCGAAAATCAGGTAGGAACTACAGCAGTATCACCTCTGACAAGATCCACGAAGTTGGCATATATAGGGAACAGCGAAACTTCAACGGTTTATGTAGCAGAATTACAAGGTATCAAACTGGCCCTTCAGATTGCAGACGAGGATGCAGAGAAAGGGAACAGGAGAGACAAAATAGTTATCTTCACAGACAATCAAGCGGCAATCAGAACATTTCAGAAACCAAACAGTAGATCAGGTGTCTACATCGTGGCCGAAGTGATACTACTGATAGATAAGCTCCAAAGAGATCGGGGAACACAAGTGGAGATAAGATGGGTCCCAGCCCATATAGGTATCTGGGGGAATGAGGCAGCAGACAGAGCAGCCAAAACAGCAGCAAGGGCCAGCCGGGGAGCCCCGAACGTTACTCAATCAAAGGTTTATCACCTGCTAACGACTCTTAAAACGTGGATCATAAGGCAGACATGAGCAGAGTGGGCATACAAATGGGAGACGGAACAGAGAGGGAGAGCCACCTACAAATACATTCAGAAACCTATATATAGGGTCCTACGTTTACACCACGGCCTGAAGAAGTAGCAGAGCATACTGCTCATCCAAATGCGAACAGAGAAAATTGGCTTGAGAGATCACTTATGGAAAAGGAAGGTTCCGGAATTCGACAACCCAGGATGCGACTGCAGCGAAGGACGACAAACCGTCAGTCATATCCTTCTCAGATACCGAAAGTACCGGGACCTACGACAAAGGGAGTTTGATATCCAAGGACGAATGGACATAAGGGCAATCTTAAACAAGTCAAAATCAGCCACAAAAGCCATACGATTCATAGAACAAACGCACCTCCTTGGGCAGTTTAGGAGATGTGGTACAGTATAGAGAGACAAAGTAGAACACTGGGGGGAGACTGAAGGTATAGGGACACTAGCAGGCTAGCACCAGCGGCAGCCAAGGAGCCGGGTTTTATCCTAGAAGATTGAACAAAGCACTCCTTTTTATATCTATATATACAGCTGTAGATAGGAGCCAGACCGTCTAGCCGAGGAGGTTGCTGGTCGCCGCAAGACGATAAAGTGAAGTACAAGTACCTATTACGGTAAAGCGCACTTCGGTAACTGCACCAAAGCTAGACTACCCCGGCATAGCAGTCCTTCGGACTGCTGGATCCGTGTATGACGTAATCAATCAATCAATCATACTGCTGGGACCGATGGGACTGATGGGTTAGTAGAGAACGAAAGGTCTATATAACTAGATAGTTTTCCTTAGTATATAGAGCTTCGTGCTCAACGACAATTACTACTTGTTTACCTACTATTGCAAACAAAGATCGATTCCCTATGTAACTGTTATCAACAATAAACCCTACGATAATACTACTAGTCGTCGCGACCGATAGTATTCGAGATCCGGACCACTTCCACGTGACTCCGAAGACGAGCATTCGTAACAATTATATCGATTCTAAACTACTTTTTAATGATTTCGGTTAAATTGCAGGTGATCGGGTAGTGAGGGCATCCCCTAGTGACCCAGTTATCATCAAACTAGAGATATTCACATATATATTTATATTTGTAAAAAGATTCTGTACCAATCTATATATATAAGGATCTTATATATTAACTATATTTAGGAAGTTCACTATTGTTGATATCTATTATAGTTTCTAAAAAGATCGTATCTACAATATTTCACGTAGAGTTTCCCTTACTATATTATTTTCTGCCGTCATCATCTCTACCACTGGCAGCCTTTTTGACAGAGTTCCAGTCCATACCTAGTGCGGCCATCAACCCCAAACAAACCACCGCAACACAGCTCCAGAAAGTTCTCGTAACCGCGAAGTTGTAAACATCGATAACTTGTGACTTCTGCGATGCTGGTACGGTTTTAAGAAGATTCGTTGCCCCCTGTTTGGTGATGCTGTCAACATCTATATCGGGTATGTTCGACAAGCCTTGCCGGAGGAGGTTCGTGAAAATGTTCTGGGAAATGGAGATAAAGAGCGCAGCGCCGGTACTGATAGCAAAGGCAATGGCTGTCATACCAGCAGGGATATCTTCTGCGGCGAGCGCAGTTTGAGAAGCCGACCAAGGTTGAGGAATTGCCAGTCCCATTCCGAAACCATACATGATTTGCCATCCGATCCATGCGGAAGGTCCTGTGTTTGATTTGAAGCTTGTGATGAACCCGAAACCGACAGCCATCATGGTGGACCCAAGCAACATGAAAGGTGTGTAGTACCCAACCACAGACAGTGTGAAACCTGAGCTGATGGCCGCAATGGAAAGAGATATAATAGAAGGCAGGAGCATCTGTCCTGACTTGGCTGCTGAGGCACCTTTGATCGCTTGAAACCAGATCGGCAACTTTGAAGATGTAAGTTAGTGCAAATTGACCACGAATTTGTCAGATTATAATTTGAATTGACCTACAAAGTAGTCGGAAAGGTTAAAAGCTGCCGATGCGCAGAAGGCATACAATATGCATAGTCCCATGGTCTTGTTGAACAAAATTGACGGAGGAATGACCGCGTTGTCCCTTCGCAGGGTCTCTAGAGCGACAAAGACAGTAAATGTGACTCCGAAGACCACCAAAAGGCCAATAATTCTGCCGCTACTCCAACTGTATGTGGTCCCACCCCATTCAAGAGCCAGTAGAAGACACGCAATACTACCGGAAAATACAAAGAGATGAAGAAAGTTCAGCTGCCTGAGTTTGGAAATGAAGGAACCTTTAGGGATGGTCTGGTTCTTAGAGTCGTGGAAGAGGAAAACAAGAATAACAATCGTGAATCCGCCTACTGGCAAATTGAGCCAAAAGCTAGGTGTTGTTAGCATGAACTCGGCCACGATATAAATTACTTACCACCATCTCCAGCTGACGTATGTTGTCAAAGCACCCCCAATCACCGGTGCGACAATAGAAGCAATGCATTCGAGGGCTCCAACCGTACTATTGTAAATCGGTCTCAAGTGAAGTGGAACCGAATGAGCGATCGCGCTGGAATATAGATAGGATAAGTCAAAGTGCGACACGAGAAGGGATAGAATTTACATGAAAACCCCAGTAACAATGCCGGAAGCGCCACAACCAGAAATAGCCCTCCCAATTATGAAAGCAGCTGAGCTAGGTGCTGCAGCAGACACGGTAGACCCAAGTTCGAGAATGGCTACAGCCATAATCAAAATCCATTTCACTCGAAATTGCTCGTAAAGTTTTCCATAGAAAAATTGGGTTGAACATGTTGTAAGCCGGTCTATAAGTCTGATCAGCTGAAACTTCTGGGCGAATCGTGATTAATGACTGTGGATCTCTGAACCTACATGCTGAACCATACCAGCCGATATCTGTTAAGACACGGAATTCATTCGAAATGGTAGCTGCCGATGTCCCTACGATAGTATTGTCCTAGGATTTCGTGTCAGAATGCGATTGCTGTATATCAAGAAGATTACTTGCGAGACCTATGATGAAAATCGCGAGTCCTAATGCTATCGCAACAGGGAATAATTCCCGCGCCCCAAGGTATGTTGGGTCATCCCCATCGGCTCGTGCATTCGTTGTCGAGATCGGCTCGGCGTCATGGATAGAATTGATAGCTTTCTCATCGATTTGCATTGAATCAAAGTTTATGATGTTGCCTGTGGCACCTTCCGTGGAAGTATCCATCTCGATGAAGAAAGCTGTTTTGTATATGAAACAGTCAGCCAGATGCAATACTTTGAAAAGGAACCAAGAAAGACGAGAGCTGAGACCAACGAGTGGGCGAATGAACTCATGCGGCTATTATTGCCGTAGAGATAATCACCTTCCCCATCCAGATAACGATCGCCGGGAAGTCGTATGATTGAGATAACTTTCCTGGGAGTGTTCCCGAATTGGAATATCATCCTGCGGCACAGTATGTCGTCCTGCGGCACCAAATAAACATATGGACAATCATCTGTAATGAGATGGTAGATAATACAGAGACCGGAATTGTAATCAGAGGAGGCAAAGCTTATTCCGATAAGAGTCGGACCGGCTTGGGTCTTGAGATTTCAGCGGGACATCATCGTGATTCGGGTATACTAGAAAATCCGTACATTCATTTTATACGTTCTGAATTGAAGGATGTCTTTTGACCGTGGATCATTTACTGCTTTCAGATATAGCTACTTACATAAGTTGAAGCAAGGGAGCACCAGGAGTGGCACTAGCGACATAGTATTTGTTGGTCCGAATGCACGGCGCAGCAGCAATATACATCGGATGGTCATGTACATAGAGAACTATATAGAAGGGCCTTATGCCCTGATTAATAGGAATCAGCCTTGATCACCAAACCATTGCCTACTGCACCTTTTGAGTGCATTCGGGCAGTACAGGTGACTCAGGCGACAGTATTTAGTCGGGGCCCGCCTCAAATCTTGCTCTTTCAAAAAACTCACGGGAAGACACTTGTTCCTCGCTGTACTCCTCAAAACCCTTGCTACGAGAAGCAGCTCTAAAAGATTAAGATGCACCAAGATACTACTACCGAGGCATCTAACAGCCATAACAAAACACAAGCTGAGCTTTTGGATCTGGTCAACGACTATACCACTAAGCACGGCCCCCCCGCCACGTCTTACGATGGAGCGAAGAATACAGTCTTCGGTTGGACTGACGATGGCAAAGGTGTCTGGGTTCTACCTGCAACGCAAGCCAATTCCAGGCGTTTCGAGGATATTGCTATGTCGCGGCCTCGTCTAGGTCAATGTCAGATTATGGAGTTGGCTGGCGCTGAGTACTTCGCGGATTGGAAAGATTCGGACCGAGCGAGAGCAGCGAAGGAGGCTAGGCCACAGGCAATGGCCGAGGGCAATACTGAGCAGTCTTGACTTTGGCAAGGATGTATGGGCTTGAAAAATGTTCACTTCTATGCCCACTCGCTGTCCTCAGTGGAAAAGACATGGAAACGCAGAAATCACGACTCTTTATGTCTTCCCTAAGGATATAAAACAATAACAACTTGATTGAATTACATTGAACAACAAATTTGATCGTTAATATAAAGTAAGAAATGAGATGGTTAGCAAAGCGGCAAGGTCCTGCGCTCGAGAGGGTTGTCAACCACACTGGCTATATTAGTCTCAGAGCAGGATCGAGAATAAAGCTGACTTATCCTCTGCCCATCCTGTATTCTCATACTGCATCTGTCCTGATGGTCCTCCCAGCTCAAGCAGAATCTCACACATGTAGCTCATTTTGGATATATATATCCAAGAACCGTGAGCAAGTCTTGACATACGACGTCGGCTGGTACCGAACAGAACAGCAGACACTCGATCGCCACACACCCACCCGCCGGCATTTCTACTCTTAACGTCGACAGAGTGAGGCATAGCCAGAATAACTAAACCATTGGCCTCGAAGTCCATGACCCATTTACCAACACGACGCACTGAGCGCATGGCGCAACTCTACGAGAACACGGGTATGTAAGACGGGGTACCTGCTGAGTTTGGGTACTCCTCAGGAGTACAATGTATTAATGACTAGTGGGCACCCGATGGGTGAGTTGAAGGGATATCGACTACCAATTGGCGATGCCGGACCCTATTTAAGTATATGCTACCCTGTGAAAATGGTTGGATAGGTTGTAGGTTGGTTGAAGGTGCTCACTGATTCAATGAATATATATAAATGACTTGAGACACCCGAAACCCCACCCATAGGTACCCATTACGCTGCCTAGGGCTAATCAGTATATAAATAGCTCTCCAACATATCAAGCTCGATATTCACGTCATGCGGCTTGCTCATAATTTCTTCAGGGATGTGGAATATTGAACTGTGTGAAAAAGCCCGTGTTTGTGGAAGGAATGGGTAAGTTTTACGCAGCTAGTCTGTGGCGGAGCAGGTGATATAGACGCTTTGAGGGAATAAAAAATGTTGAACACTTGAGTTTAGGCCGTCTGGCTTCATCTTGCGAGCTCCACGCCCAAGCACAACGCTGATACTAGTAAATATATACAGTATATATCAACCAAGTAATACTAGTTTATGGATATGAACCAGCAGGTATAACCGAATTGTCACATGTATTCTCTGAGTCTATAAGCACTGGGAGTAATAAGTGTTGGAAACACGACAGCTGCCTGATGAACAGCAGGCTGGACCATTCCAGCCCTGGCCACCACACTGGCCGTAGAGGGTAGAGCAAGCGCCAGAGGTCGGGGTCGACGAAGAGGTTGAAGTTGTAGGTGTACTTGATGAGCTGGAAGAGCCTGATCCTGAACCTGAAGCCTCGGAAACGGTGATACTGGCCGAACCAGAGCTACCATAACCCTCGGTAGAGACAATCTGATAAGCAGCGGCGCTGAGAGGGTTGTGGGTCATGCCATGAGCTTGGTAGTAATTGTAGTGGTTTGCAGTCGTCACTGTGCCGCTAGAGCGCTTGTTCTTGCGAACGGACCAGTTCTGAAGGTAGTTGTTGCCCCGGTTGACCAAGCAGACTTGGTAATCGCTACCATCGCTGTTAAGAGTGCCCATATTTGTGCCGTCAGAGCAAGGATTGTAGCTGCCATAATCCTCGAGAATCTATCAAAGGTCAGACAGCATTCACATCGTTATGTCAGTCAGTAGCGATTTACATAATTTTCGCCTTGTTGTGACCAAGTGTATACAGCAAGGTAGAAGTTACCCCCACTGTTGACGCTACCCGAGAAGTTGATCGTCCTGGGCGTCGCAGTAGACCAGCCCTTGCCCGCGGTGAAATCGCCGACGTTGGACCAGGTCACCGAATATGAGCCGGCAGCCCCATTGGTGTAGACGGTGTTACCACTGCTGCCATCGTCCCCTAAGCGTCGGAGTTAGCCCAAAAACCCTGAATATTAGGGTAATCCTGAACAGTGTACATACAGAATTGGTAGAAGTAGCCATTGTTCGTGCCTTGAGCGTTGGGACTATTGCGCTTGGTGAGCTCGGCAGGTGCTGCCCCAGCCGGGCTGGCGAGGACGCCAGCTACAGCTGCAGCAGCAACAAAGGCAGTAGTAAAGGAGATCATGATGTCCCAATGAAATGTTTCCTGAGGAAAAGATCCTTTGAAAGGGGGCGAGGTTTGATAGGGTGGAAGTGATATAACTGAAATGTGTGACGAGGAAGCTGCTCAACTCAACCTATATATCTCTTTCTGTGGTCGACTCCAAGTTAATGGCTAAAGTAAACCAAGAACCTAATCAAAAGCAATATATTTCTGCAATAGCCTGAAAGACGGTGATGAAGTCAACTGAGTTAGAGGAATTGCGGAAAGTGGGTGTTGCAAGGTGTACTTGCCAGTGATTGTAGTATAGAACCCGGTCTCCAGGTGGAGAACCGGGTAATTTATCTAGTTAATTTCTATGTCGGCAGTCTTATATATCAAGAGCCGGGAGGAACGCATATACCTCCCCTAGTACTAGACATCATTTCTCATTTTCACAAATATAACTTATTTCTCTAATCACCTATACTATGCAAACATAAACTTGACTCCAAGGGCTTTATATTAAACTTTTAAAATAGTCTGTTGAAGTATATACTGATAGCTTCTGCTGGATGGAAATATTTACAATAATAGTAGTAGCTATTAAGAACGTTGGAGTTACAAGCACTAGAATGAGTTAGCCTGGGTTCATTAAACTTTAAAGAAAGATTCAAACCTACCTGGGAGTACCAAGCATTGCTAAAAGTGCAAGTAGTACCGGATTCACAGCTTGAACAACCTGTCCATCCCGTGCCTCCACATTGACCATAGCGTGCAGCAAGACAACCACCTGGTGCTGCTGTACTTGTAGTAATCGGAGAAGTCGTATCAACATTGGAAGAACTAGAAGTTTCAGTCTTTGATGTGGTGGTGCCCGAAACACTCGTTGTGCTGCTTCCTGCACATGCTTGAGAAATACAAAACCATGCTAAGTCATTAGTCTCGTGGACCGGAACAGTGTGTCCCACGCCTACAGCCGAATATCCGACGAGTTTTGTGCCGTCTCCATAGACCATCTGTGTGTAAGATGATTGTGGCGAATTGGTGACGTTATGTGAAAAAGAAACACCGAGGACGTTGGACCACTCTTTGAGCGATTCAGCCAAATTCTGATAATACAGCGTTGTATCAACTGTACCATGCCAGCTTCAAAATCATATATTAGCATGAACGAGCCAACTAGAAGATATGTTTGACTTACATCAACATTTTGGGTCTAGACCCTGTGTAGCCAGGATAATAACTGCGGACAAGATTGCCCCAGGTCTCAGCACTTTGGACGGTTTGACCGTTCGCGCATTGAGAGTTCCACGCCGGCGTCGCCATTCCGGCAGTAGCACTCGCGACATAAAAGCAGCCATCCGGGACGCCAGAATACACGCTAGCCGCCTGGAAAACCTCTGGGTATGCACCGGCTAGGACATTGGTCATCATCGCACCGGAGCTGCTTCCTGTGACATAAACTTTGGATGCATCACCACCGTAGTTGCTGACTGCATATGATACCATGTTGACAATGGTCTGACTGTCTCCGCCGCCATTGTGCGTCAATGATGCCTTTGATGAGACATCCCAACATCCACCTGAAGAAGGAGAGTTTGGGTAGATGACAATATAGCCGTAAGTGTCAGCGTACTGTGCGTATTTTGTTTCCCCAAAGTATCCTGTTCCTGTTCCTTGACAGTGATGAATTGCAACAATGATTGGAGCCAGGGCTTTTTTGGTCGTTGGGACATAAATATACATGCCAGCAGCCGTGGGTCCAGATTTGAATGCGGTGACCTGCTTCAAAGAGGATGTGAGTGCAGTAGCCGAAGTTGCTAAGGCGAACAACGCCGCGAGGGAAGAGAGGAGATGCATGGTGGGTGTCCGGGTTAGGAGTTGTTGATGGTGACTATGGAATGTTTGGCCCTGAGAATAAGTCTTGATTTATAGTCTTGAATCATGATCGTCCGAAATCAGCCCTCGAGAAGCAACGAGGAGAAAATATCCATGCCTTTCGTCCGATTCCACATAGGGACGAGGAACTCGTCTGGCAGCAGTCAATTTTCGTATTAGTGTACAAAATCGTCTCCACCTGCTTCGTATATTTTCAATCTGCAACCGCTCATCTCCTCTTGACTCCTATTTAACCTTAAATCGGAAAATTAACACGCAGTTCATGCGACCCAAAATCGATCATAACACCAAGGCGAAGGTGGGGAACCCGTTTCCAGAAGTCGAAGGGAGGAATCCAGAGAGACGAATCATCGAAGTGCCGATATTAAATGCAAAGCTTATCCCCCGCAAAGAAACACAGTTCTGTTTCAAAATTAGGCAGATTAATTACAATCTAATCAATTTAGCCTCGTGGGCTATAGCCTAAAACACAAGCTTTTGGGCTTTCTCCACTAAAGTGCCTTGGAGTTAATCTTATTTAAAAGTAGGGGCATCAAGTAAATTGTTTCCGTTTTGCTTTCCCAAGTGTGCAAGTCGTGCAATCCGGGCTTCACTCCATCAGCAAGTTCTTAATGCGGAGTAGTCACTCACCCATTCGTCCAAGATAATCAAGCTGTAAACGACTCTTCTTGGCGGGACAATCTAAATGGCGCGCATGAAACTGGTTTCTGTACCGATGTGTTTGTTCAAATCAGGCGGGAAAATCATTTTCAGGTGAGCCTCATAATTAGACTCTTCTGGTCAATCCATGGTCAATCCAATACCTTCTGATTTAACTGGGTATGATACATACACATGCTGGCATGATCATGTACGAAGTACATAACTACCAGACGTTGCTTTGCTCAGCCGTCACCAGCAATTTAACGACGAGAGACGCTCTTGCGGCGTTGATTACAATAATACTTTGCAGTGGGCATTTGACAGCCCAAATTTGCTGCCATGTGGTTAAAGTATTTTCCTAAGCCCGAACCATCATAGGGCCGGCGAGAAGCCTTCGACTTTCACGATCCACTCTTCAGGGAAGTGAGGTCCCACTTCATCGTCCCAGCCTCCCGCCATCATGGCCATAGCCAGCATGAAGGCGCTCGCTCCCGGGAAGTACGGAGTGGGTACTCTATTACTCTCCGGATACCCTGCGTCATCAAAGGAAAACGCAGGATCCAGAAGATATGCCACAGCTTGGTTCACATTACCTAATCTCAACTGATTCATTGCGAGCAGTGGCCAGTCCCAGCCATAAAGGTTATCCCAATTCCATAGCCTAAGAACCTTCTCTGCGGTATTCCTGACGCATGTCATATCCAACGCCGGGCCACTCCTTGGCGGTGGTAGAAGACCATATATACCTGTCATTGCCGGGTGATCCTCAACGGTGGTATTATTGCCCCACATGTCAGGGATTCCTTCATACACAGCAAATGTACTATCAACGGTAGGTAGTGGTGCGAGATTGTCCCTAACAGTGGTCCAGCTTGTCGGCACCTTCTCATTCAACCTTTCTTTCCAGGTAATGGCGACATCTAGGCCAAATCTCCAGTAAGCAATCTCAAAGGCCGGGTTTATTGTTGCGTTCTCATTGGTATTCTCTGACACAGGATACATAGGTGGCCCGAGATCGTATACCTTTGTGCTATGGTTATAGAACGCATAAGATGCCATGAAATCCGCAGAAGCTTCTAGAATGGCATTCCACTTCTGCAGAGTAGTGGTATTTGGGAATGAACGGTATTCGAGCTCTGCGAAATACATTGGATGGGGCTGCTGCCAGATAAGTAGGGCATTGATATCGCCTGGTGTAGATCTTCCCGTTGGATCAGACATCTTTCCCCAGCGAGCACCATCATAGCCTTGTCTCCTGGCTCGTTGATACGATGACGGCAGGAATAAATTGTACATTTTTGGGATGCTGCGCCACAACATGGTCCAGCGATTCCAACGACCCCAATGAAGAAGATGCCACAGCGTCATCTCAAGGTGGAATTTCCCATACCATCCATTGTTGGTCAGGCCTGATTCCTGTGGTGAATTGTTGTTGGGTGCTTCATTAATGGCCAGTAGGTACTGAGATAGGATTGTTCTGCGCTGAAGCTCTTTGGCTTTACTCGATGATGATCCAGTCAAGTCAATGAAAGCTCCGTCCTGCCAGTATGATTTCCACCATGTAGTGGACGCATTGGCAATGGAGTAGTAGTCTCTTCCTCCCACCATCAAGGATGCGGAGAACTTTGCAGTAAGTTGCGCCTGTGTTACTCCGTCTGCAAAGCCAAGTATGTAACGATGGGTATCAGGAAGCGGGCCAATGACTTGGCCATCACCGTTCCAAGTGATAGAGTTAAAGTACGTAGTATTGTCTATATTATGCTGGATTACAGCGGCTCCATCTCTCGTCGAAAGTTTCGTATCGTGTTTCGCAACCGCGTTAAAAACTCCGACTGAAGGCGAATCAAACTTGCTGATGTCGGGATAGGGGTAATCAAAGAATATCCCCAGCTCTCCGGCTGACAGCAGCGAGGAATGAATTTGGATGGCCAGCGTATCAGAATCCGGATCGCACCAAGTGGTTACATTTACAGTTGAACCATTCAATGCAAACGAGGACGAAATTTTTCCTGTCCAAAGGTCTAAAAACTGGGTTTTCTGAGAAAGTGTGCTTTCATTGATAACAGAGTTCTTGAACCAAAATCCAATAGTTCCCAGATTTATTCTCTGCGGATTATTGACGAGCCAGTTCGAAATATTTGTCTCGGCTGGGTTCTGGATCTCATAATTAACGAGATGTCCATGAGTCCAGTAATCCAATCCAGTAAAGTCTAGTATGAGTCAATATCTAGCCATTCAACGAGACAAGATATAGAGAGATCATACCGTCTATGGAAGTCTGGTTAGCTGCAGTTGGTAAACTGAAGTTATGCCATCCCCAGCTGGAAAGAGTCGCAAATGGAGTGAAAGTTTGCAAGCCCGTTACATCGACCCCGAAAGCAAAGTTGCCGTTGCCAACCTGCAGTGGTGTAGTCCTGGAGCTCGCATTACGTTGAGGGTTGAACGCCTCGACAACTTGTTTTCTGTTGATCAATTCTTCCGCATTTGTAAGTGGCAAGAAATTTGTAAAGGCCAGGAGGACCCAGTCCGTGTTGAATATCATAACAACGGTGTAAGATATCAGCGCATAGTCATAGCAGTGATAGCAGTGATGGTGTTGTTAATTCCTGGTTTTCTCGGGCTCAGCATTGTTAGAACAGAATAAAGTCACGACTGGATTCGCATTCAGCATGCATTATTGCTAAATTTGCGTAGGAATTTGAATGTCTCCGCATATACTGACTGTTTCACAAACTACTGTCTAGTTGGGGGTCTTCGTGATCTACCTATTTGCTGTTCCAGTCCCTTGAAATGAAAGCTTGACGGCGGATCAACATACCGAAATAGCGAGAACTATGCGATCATATGCCACCCAAATACGGTAGACAATATTTCCCTAGAGAAGTTCATTTAGCCTATTGAATATACGGAGTGAAAAGAGCAATGCGGGGTAGTGTGGGGTTACAAGTTACTGCTGAACTCACGTCATCACACTTTAATAGTATATTTTGAATGCGGAAAAATTATTTGCTTGAATTGCGAATTAAGTTCTCCGTGTCAGACACTCAGATATCCCATACTGTACTCTCTACCCTACGAGCAGTTTCATCCGCGAAGAGGTTAAATTTCTTAACTTATTTTGAGTGTCTATTTACACGAATGTATAATGCACCATGCATGACGGTAGAGTCCTACGTCTGGCCACATGGCGGTGGAAGAAGAAATTAAGTGAAGACTATGAAGTACCTGTATAATATAGCAGTACCACATCAAGATTGACCAGGTTTTGAAATAAGCATCAAAAATATGATCATAGGAACAGTCACAGTTACATCTTCGCTATTTGCTAGGTACCGGAACTTTTCATAGCATACTGATCAATCTGCAGCTCCTTGCCTTACAGCTTACTGGCTCTCCTTGGAAGCTCAACTTCACATCGCCCTGGAAACATTTTTGGAATTATCTGCGGAAGCATCTGAAACATGAAAACGAGAGAGACAATGAAATCATTGAAAAAAGTAGAACGAGCTACGTCCCATAATTGCCAAACCCCGGCAAGTTGACGAGTTGCGGACTGGCCCTTAAGCCCCTGCTGTAAACTTTGGAGCCTGTGCAGCGACAGTGGGTGTGATTCGAAAGACGTCGATGCTTCACAAGAGTTAGTTTCCATCTCCACGAACCATTTCAACCAAGTTGCTCACTAGTAATAGCCACCACAGGACTCCTCGGAATTGCCAGTACATTTGTGATTGCAATTAGATGCGTCAGATATAACACCAGAACTTGAAATATTACTACCACACCAACACTCCCTGTACCGAACGAAGAAGAGTTAGTAGATGGATCGAGTTAACAATTTCTTGATTGTATGACCACACTTACCGCCCGTATTCCAGACCAGCATATTGATATCCAGAAGCGTGGCAGGTGAGAGCGCATTCTTGAGGTGTGTTGGTATTTGTATTCGTAGTCATAGATCCATTCAATGTTCGCGTATTGCCATCACTATAACATCCAAGATGTAAGATAGAAGGTGGAGCAACAGTTGGAGGAATTGGGACAGATTCGATCAACGTTTCTGCACCAGTGAGCGTGAACGAGTACGATAGAGCGGGCTCATTATCAAGCGTCAAAATATAGGTACCGGGGTAAATAATGAAGCTACCATTGGTCGCTACACGCGCGAGAGAGCCAAGCGTCAAAGAGAAAGTGAGAGTGTCTGAGCCGTTAGCTTTAACATCGAATAAACGATCGTAGGAAACAAGTGTCTTAATGGGATAAGGACTTGGGCCTGCGTTGATTGTAGATATAAAGAGAAGTCCCACGTAGTCGGAAACCATACTCCCAGTGTTAGTCACCTTTGCAGTGACGGTCGAAAAAGTGGTCGTCTCGATGATAGATGATGCTCCATTCACAAGAGTTGAGATTTCGTAGGTGGATGAAGGTACAGCGCTCCATGCAAATGTGAAGTTGGTGTAATGTAAGCCGTGGCCAAAGGGAAGAACCGGGGTTGTGTACCACATGTATGTTCTCCCTGGATGAGCGGTGGTGGGACGAAGACCGGGGTTGAAAATGCTGACTTCATCGGCATAGTTGGCTGGATATTGCGTGACGGGAAGTCTCCCGGCAATAGTTCGGGTACCGTCGAGAATATCACGCAAGGCGTTGCCTCCCGCCTGCCCTGGATACCCAGCCCATAACAGAGAATTGACCTTGGAATTGCCCAAGAGAGCTGTGTCGTCGAGTTGACCGCCACCAAATTGCACCACGATAAGTTTCTTGCCCAAGCCTGCTAGTTCATTAATGAGAGTGAGCTGATTGCCTGGCCAGGTAACTGATATTCTGTCTCGCCCTTCGGCTTCAATGGAGGTGTCAATCCCTCCACAATAAATAACATAATCTGCATTACCCGCTGCAGTCAGGGTCGCAGCAAAATCGGAAGTATCGTTGCTATTAATTGTTGTCCCTCTATGGTAGGTGACATTCTTCCATGATGCTTTGAACGCAGTTAATGGACTGATCAAGAAAGGAGCGTCTCCATAATAGTTTCCTTGCATCTGAGATGTTGCGTTGGCCCATGGACCGATAATGACAACATTTGATGGAGACTTGGGAAGAGGCAGCGTCCCATCGTTCTTGAGCAATACCATGCCTTCAACAGCAGCCTCATACGCTAGGCGCTGGGCCTCGGCAGTATTCACGTCTTGCCAGCCTATGGAAGAATAAGGAGACGTATCGCCAAAGTATCCGACATTTACTAATGAGGTATAAAGGCGTGAGAGTGATTGATTAATGACTGCATCAGTTGTGGTCCCAGCAGACACAGCATCAGTTAGCGAGTTGTAAATCGTTCCCGATTCACATGCAAGATCTGTGCCAGCATTGAGAGCTACTGCTGCAGCATTGACTGAGCCGTTGACATAGTGGTGATCATTGTAGATATTTGTAACAGCAGCACAGTCGGAAGTAACCCACTGATAAGGCTTCTTCCAACCCCAATGGTCTCGAAGCATTGTCTGAAGAAGATATCGATTGGCACAGGAGGGTATACCATTGACCGCATTGTACGAGCACATAACAGCCCCGACCTTGGCATCCCTGGCACAAGTTTTAAAAGGGACCATATAGTATTCCGAGAGTTCTTGTGGTGTAGGATCATAGTCGTAGCTGTTACGCCCAGTTTCGACATCGTAAACCGCATAGTGCTTGCAAGTAGCAATCACCTGTTTCTCGGCAGGATCAATACCGCCCTCTAATCCAGGGATAAGGCTCATAATATACCGCGAAATACGGTATGGATCCTCGCCAGGAGTTTCGAGTCCTCGGCCCCAACGTGGGTCTTTGAAACCGTTAATGTTGGGAGTCCAGAAGTCATAACCAGCCTTGCCAACATTAGCAAAAGCGCGTCCCTCCCTTCCGACGATCTTCGCAATTGAGTTCACCAAAGCGTCATCAAATGCTGCAGAGGTAAGAATCGGCATTGGGAAACTTGTGGCGTAGCTGAAATTCCCACCGCTCGTAAAGGCAACGCCAGGACTACCAGCAACTCCATGAAGTGCTTCATTCCACCAATTGTAGGCAGGCAAACCGAGTCTTACGACACCAGGGGCCGCGTTTTCCATATTAGCAGTCTTCTCAGCGAGCGTCATAGCACCAATGAGCCCAGAAACACGATCTGTAATGCTCAATGACGCATCGCAAATAGAAAGCGAACAAAGAGGATCTCTGGTGCAGTCGGGATGACCAATGCCAGCACTCGTGCTAGGATCGGTTGATGGGTTGGAAATTTTGTAGATATCAATGCTGGAAAAATCAATAAAGCCCAGTTAAGCTTTGAATATAAGACGTACAACCAAGTTCCTCCACATATCTGGGTCGAATTACCCGGGCATGTAGCAGTACAAGCCGTGGCGGCCACTTGAGTTGCATTATTAGTAATGAAAGATCCGCAATAACACTGACTGTAAGTACATTAGATTTTATGCAGTGTAGAGATTCCATGCAAAACGTACGTGCTGTATTCAACGCCGGCGTACGCATATCCAGCGTTACCACAGAGGTTGGCACAGTTCTGAGGATCATTTCCACCTGGGACAGTATTGAACTGAGCATTTGGCAGTGCTCGTTCTTGTGCATCAGTATAACAGCCAACAAAGGTTATGTTTGCCGTGTAGAGCTCTGGAGCAGGAAGACATGCTGCTCTCCGAACCCTGCCATATTCATGTGCAAGGACGGAACTTATAAATATGATATATGCATTCCATATTAGCTTCTTGAAGTGGATAACTGACATGTCGTCGAAATAATATCGTGATGAGATCGGATAACCATTAAAGAACTTCTAGTTCGGTGGATTGATCTGATCTAAAATGGAGAGGAAATACATACTTATCTGATTTAAAGCTCCCTATTCCCTGAAATGCAAAGCAACGATAGAAAAATGCTTTTAGGCTATAGTCTGATTGAAGTGAGGAGTATTGCATCTGCGGTCGTGTTTTTAATCATGCAGAATGAGGTACTTTTTGATGTGAGTACATCCGAATGCATACAGATTTGTGCGGGGTTTTGGTGTCACCTCGTGAGATGATCATCAAGTTAACCTATGATTGAGAGAACGAAATCAGTATGCAAATTGCGAATGCAGGCGCCTTCCGAATATCGTTTGATAGAATCTGCATCGATGATGCAGATACACTATAAGGTTGATTTTGGTTGTAGCAAGTCGGATTCTCCCAGCGGCGTACTGTGACCTCTTGGTAGTGAAATAAATTTATATGCACGATGCTTGAAGGGCTGGGACTAATTGAACCTAGCTCGAATGGAAATCTCATAATTCGCTCTATCTTTTGTCTTCAGAGCTCTTCGAGTTGAGCTCCTTGAAGGCCTCCTTGAAGGCACAACTGAAAGACTGTTGAGTTTGTACTTGGCTCGCTGGCTCGTTCTATTGTCCAAAGAGTCTATATAATTACATTTCCTTACAAATACATTCAAGAACTCCTATGTATCTCTGTTGTATTCCCCACTATTCCCGCTGTTGAGTTTTGCGCCCGTTCCACATCCATATCCTCATAGGTAACCATCAAACTCATATTAACTTGTATTTGGTCCTTTCTCTCAGTTTCCGTACCCACAGAGCCAAACGGCGATTTTCCGACGCTGCATTGGCTCTTCGAAAGATTCGAGCTGGCTCGAAAACTATTCTTTTGATCGAGTGACGTTCGAGCATGATCACTTGTCGACGGAGGCGAAATATCATCTAGTCTACCTGAAATGTTTGTGATAGACATGTGAGATACGAGTTCTGGGCGCAGTTCGTCCATGCTTATATTTTCGGTATCACCGCATGGGTAAACTTTTTTTCGCGAGGCGTAACGACCAGTTCGACCAGTGTTGGGATCACGACTGGATTCTTTATAAGATGATGGCCTACGGCCAGTCTTCACTAGAATAACATGAAGTAAGGGGCGGAGTGTTGCACCGCATGCTGCTATTATGCCTACACCAACTTCGACCGTTGTCCAAAGAGCGAAATCGGTAGTGTTCCCTGGGTACGAAGAGTCAGCGTAGGTTACAATTTCGAGGAAATCCCAAGGAACATACACAGAAAATCATCAAAACTCGCGATTTCAGCAACATACGGAATACGAATGACTGTAGAGATACTCGCGCTAGATTTGGTAATAGCAGTTAGCTTCGATCCAACCAAGGAGACTGGTTCGTATCAAGAGAACCCACATCGCAGCAAAGCTCAGCAGACCGTTAACAACGATCTTCATGCGCTTGGACATCTGGAGATCCTTTATGATGAAGACGGGTAGCAGCCCGAACACCCAATCAGCAACAGCATTGATGCCAGAGGCAGCATAGGTCATGTAGGCGATAACCTTAGGACTAACACAACCTTTCCGTTCCGGGATCATCCACCAGGCCGAGACAGGATGGCATTGAAAAATGACAATAAGTGTATAGACAGTTCCGAATATGCCTGTTCCGAAAATGAATGTCCATAGGGTCCAAATATGATACTTTTTGATAGTGATACGTAGTAAGAAGAATCCGACCGATATCTTGAGTAAGCAGGCGCTGAGGACGTAGAATATCTCACAGTAGAACCAGAACTATTGAAACTTTTATTAGCGTCATGAACTGTACAATAAAGTCTAGTGACTCCTCCAGAGCAGTAATTACCTCTAATGCTTTTTGTGCTTTTGCAAGTTCCAGATCATAAATGTGACGACCGGTTCCATTAGCAATACCACCCAACTGACATGCAAGGTATGCAGTATAGAAGGCCTAGCGATACACCAGAAATATTAGAGAGCCGAGTTTTCTCAAGTGCAGGAGAGATATTACCTGAGCGGCCATCATAAGCCAGTCATCTGAGCCAAATTGCGGTCGTAGAATTCCTCTTACATAAATACGCAAGAGAACGGCCACCCACGACAGTACAAAGAACAATATGTTCACTGGAAGTATTTGGGGGACTTTGCTTTCCATTGCCACGGTACGTCAACGACGCTTGTGGATACTGATGTCCTCGAATCTTGAAGGAAAATATGAACGGCCCGGCCCGATCCTTTGGAGCGGAGTAGCTGTCGAGGGCCCAGTGTCTTCAAAACCAGAGTCGATTCGCCGAACGAAGGAAAAAATGTTCGTAAAAGTCCCCAAAATTTTCGTTGAAGTATTATCAAGCATATTTAAATACGGCCCTGATTTCCATTTCTATTCATAGGCGAGTTGATGGTGGATGAAGTTGTCTCAACTACGGCAGATGGTATTTCAATTTCATTGGTCACAATAAACGAGGCCGAATCCCGGGAGTTTGGCACGGTCGCTGGACTTTCTCGGTCGGCTTCCTTTCTCTCTTTGCTTTTGTGCTACGCGGATCACTATGGATTGTGTATTGCTTTTCCTGATTGATTCTACCAAATTCGCCGCCTCGAATCCAATGCTATAGACAGAGGCATAGACAGGTGAAAGTGGGGAGAAAAGAAGAAAAAGAAAGAAAACGAAATCGTGGTGAAAGAGTTTGCTCCTAGTTTCTCGGTTTCATTTCAGCCACGGCATAGTTACACGGGGATCATTATCTCAGATCAGAAGAAGCACCATCTTAGTAATGATACTACTCGGTCCGGATGGTCTCCAGCCAAAGAAACCCCTGTTTTCGTTGATCCATGTAGTTGATCGGATATCTGGACGGAACTGTCAAAGGAATATCGGCAAATAAAAATGACTCAGGTCCTGGCAAGGGGTGAAGCTAAGAAAGCGACTAGTCTGATGCAAGCAGATAAATCCAGTATACGTATGAACAGGAGAAGCTTCCATCCGGCGGGCTTCCGCTCTGGAAAGCAAGTATTACCATAACTTATCTACATCGAAATCATGTTTCAGAGTTTGATCTTATCTACTGGCCGTGTCGCCTTGAATACACGAACGTGCACACATTTCGCCACAGATTACCGGGACTTCGGTGAGTCGCGCCTGCCAAGAATTCAATCAAGGACGACACCTCTGTACGGTATCGTTTTGCGTGCACAAACCACTCGCTAATCCATCTGCACCGCCTGCACCGCCTGCAAAGGGTAAAAGCTTCATGCTCTTTCTATCAATCTTTTCTCTCTCCGCGAGATCTCGATGTTCTAGATAAGATGCAAGCTGCAAGGCACTACCTACAGGCTTGTAGTATTGGGTATTCCTCCAAGGAGTGCTTCCACTAGTAGGGTTGGAAGAGCAGACTTTTATCTTCGCTGGTGCTGTAAAATTCAATCCCACCGCGCCAGACAATTGTTTTTCCTTGTCAAGTAAGAGTGCAGTATGTACTAGACGTGTCGACGATCCGTAGATGGTACCCAGGAAATCCGGTAGATGTACTCGAGTAAGCAATGGATTTCTCCCCTCAACCTCATTTTGTTACTTCCCCTTAAGCCTCACAACCTGACAGTGAACTAATTACGTGTGCGTTCCATGATTACAATGCGGTTGTTCTCCGCTTTAAGATCTATGACTGTCACAGAACCCCTACCCATTCGGCGAACCGTGCGAGGGGTGCAATACGAAACTGGTTCCATTATTGTCAAACCCGGTGGCTCTTATGGTAGGTGATGTTCGCCCGGCTCGAAAGTAATCTCGTGGGGAAGAGTTGTCAGATGTGAGGTGGCCCCATATTTTCTCAATCGATTCGTAATGGGTATTGAATGCAAAGAATATTACGAACGTAGAAGCAAGATATTCCGTTGTTTGACTCTGCTTGTAAAATTGCCCCGGCGCCCACATTGTGATCTTCTTCATTACTGTACTCTGCATGTTTGTCCATCGATTAGTCTGGGACTGGGAAGCGCCATAATCTAATTTGATTGTTTTTCTTCCGCAGCCGGGCTGAAGAATGTTCAGCCTGGATTCGTTCGTTAGTGCTAGTACATAGACGAGGTTGGGGACACTCAATTTAGAGAAATTTAGTGAAGCAACGAAAGCACAAATGACAAGACAATAAAAAATCCAATGACCAAATAATAGTATGTATCTATACTTATCAGGCTAGACCCACTAAAGGAGATACCAAGGTTCCGGTATCTCTCATGTCTTGCAGATGGAAATCTTCATGCCTACATTCACGAACTATTTGAATCAGAATATCCTCCATAATTCGCCGGATGTTGAAGGCCACTAAACATAGTCAAATTCCATTTGGCAATTCTGAGGGCCAGTAATGAACGCAAGCTGGGTGTACAGGCTGAGGGCCGGAAATCATGAAAGGAGAAACTCATTCTAGACTTCCTTCTCATAGCAGTCCAATTCACTGGTATCGGGTGTCCTTCGGTGAGCTAACACTCAGTGTTTTCCGTCATCTTTGGGTTTTGTATTTTCCATTCCTGAAGCATTGAGCAGTCGCTTGAGAGTTTGAGAGGCGTCTCTATGACAAGAGGCACTTTGCCGAGACTGAAGGGCCTTCCAGTCAGTCAGTGGTCGTCGTGGAGTCATGATTGCATGGCAGAACATGTGATCCACAAGGCTGAGGAATCTGTAGCTAAACGGGGCTGGCTGCTTACAGGATCCGATGTCTTTTGAATGAATGCTACCAACTATTCGGAATTGAGAGGAGAGGATGTTTGTTGAAGCTCGTATGCCCGCATTTACTACGAGCACAAGGCTAGTATTACAGACTCTATGTTTGGGTTGCTGCAGCCTTCTTTCGTCTGCCTCATTCATTGAAGAGAATTTTAGAGTGTGGGACGGGCCAGGTGGTGGGAGTACGGGCCTGAGGACATTATCGAATAATAGCATCGAAAAGCAATGTTCTCATTCTTACTCTCTGGAGCACCACGACAACTAGTGAACCAGCGCGGGTGATCATTATCACGACATAGGGCAGGTATTCTCTCGAGATGACCTCAACTTGACATACTTGGGCATACGTAGATCCCGTAGTGAAACTTGCAAGCGAAAGTAAGTTTTTGCGGCCTCCTCTAGAACACAACTTCTCCGTTAAGATATGAATAAGCCATAGGGTATAGGGAATAAAGAAGCCCTAGTAGTAGACTATTTACCTTGACCAAAGGAAGCCAACTTCGACCCCAGACAAGTCGAATCGCCGAGCTCTGAGACTGTCAGCAGGAAAGGATCGGCGCCGAGTCGCGGAAGAGATTCCGCTTGCGATGACTGTGAGACTCGGAGAAGCTGGGCACAGGCTTCGTACATTCGCGAATTTTCGGAATATCAATGCGACAGCATGGAAAAATCATTTGATTGGTAGACAACACCCTAATCCTTTGAATCACAAAATCAACCGTTTCCGAGCCTTTGGTTTCCGCAAAGGTATCAAAAGCAAAGGCAATCATCCATTAGCGTCCCCAAATACGACACAAACCCAGACTAAAGATGCATAGATGAGCAGATAAACATTAAACGATTCCGGAGGCCCTTTCCACACGATTACTTTTTGCTTTTTGGGGCCGGCTCGTTGTACCCGCCATCCCATTGAATCTTCATGGTCGTTGGGAATGGAAATTCCGAACTCATGTTCTTATCCATATAGACATAGAATCCACCGTCTCTCTGAATCTTTTTCATCTCTCCTTGTGGACCTGGTGCCCGCCGCAGATTGTCCAATCGACCAATGACCTTGAGCATGGCCGTGAGTGCAACCCGTGATGCTTCCCCGCCAAGGCATGCGTGAGAGCCGATACCGTACACAATATACGAATCGAGCGGACGATCTAGACGAACCGTAGATGGAGAGGGATAGATTTTGGGATCCTTGGCAAGCGATACCTAATTCGCACATAAGCAACTAGCTTGGGAATGGAAGCATGATGACTTACGAAGCTGGTAAAAATTGAGTCCCCAGGTTTACATTGCAACTTCCTTGGCCCATCATCAATCGTAATATTTTCTTTGCAAGTCCGATAAGCACCGAAAGTTCCATACATTCCTGGGTAATCAGCTGTGAAAACGAAATGGGGAAAACGAACACTTACGAATTCCTTCCATAAGATAGTGTAGAAGAACTTCGTCAGCCTCGGGTGTGTTAAGCTTTGAGAGACGGTTGATTTCGGGTAGATGTTCTTTGCCATCTCCAAGATAAAAATCGATGACCTGGCCAAATACCTGGGCTTGATTTGCTACCATAGCTCCTGCGGTAGGCAAGATTTGGGACCAGCTGCGAAGGTTTAGTGTATGTGGGAAGTAACGGAAGGGCTCACGTACGTGGTTTCATGAACTCCAAGGCCAGATTTCAGAAGCTGGCGAACCATGTGAACACCATAGTTCTTCAACGCATTCTTCTCTTCCATGATACTATCGACAAGGCCAGAAACAAGGGGCACATTCGTCTTCGATATAAAACCCACATTCTGCTCGACTAATTGGCCGAGATCTTGAGTAACTGGCAGACCGGCGACGCGGAGAGGAAACGTTTTTACTGGGTCAACATCGCCGAAGAAAATAACAATGAAGATGACCTATAGCGATTAATATTACAATTTTAAGAAGAGAAAGAAACTTACGGCTAAGACCATGTACAATTCGTGCTCCGTGTATACACCTTTGGGACTGTCTTCATCCTTAAGTGGGAGATGGAAGATATTTGCGGCAAAATGAACGTGAGCTTGAAAAATATCAGCATATATCATCAGCATTTACAAAAGGTTGCGTACCTGAGTTGCTAACATCGCGAATGATGTCCACCTGGTTTGTGTTACCGCCGACGTTGTAACCCCACTTCTTGAGAAGTTGCAAGGTGATGCTTTCATAGAATGATTTAACACTATTGTGCCAGTTGTCTTGGTATAAGCACTCCTTCATTTGGTTTCGCCTTTCTTTGAAGAACTCCCCATCCCCAGCAAGCATAAAATTAACTCCTGGCTTGCCCATAAGGTAACTGAATCCACGTCGCCAGGGTTCAACACTAAACACATCCGCATTCGTAAGCACACTCCGGACACCATCGTAGCTGACAACATTAATTCTTTCCGATTTTCTGACAGGTCGTTCCCAGCTGAAATCATCCACTCGTTCAAGATTCGTCATGATCTTCTTGTTCTCAGATGGAATGGTCAAGGGATAATGAGCATAGATGCTGTTGAACGTGAAATGATGCGGGAATGCCCGGATGAACAATTTATAAAAGACGCAACCTTGATTTACGTTGAGGTCGTAGCTTGCTTCGGTGATACCGAAGTTTGTCAAGTTAGCAGGGTGATAATCGACAGTATAGAATCTGTCGCCCCGCACAAGAGTGACGGCATCAGAAAGAATACTGCGACTGATAGTATAGGTAGGTGCGATGCCAACGCCTGGATCCATGGGTTTCTTGGCATCCTCACAGACCAGGCCAGTATATAATTCGACCAAGTCGGGAGTATCATAGAGGACTTTCAGTTTCTCGGAAACGGCGGGATCTGAATTGATGTCCTCGAAGGTCTCATGTGGTTTAAGTCCAAAGAACTGGCGGAACTCATTGAGAGTCGCACACTTCCAAGCTCTGGCTTGCTCCATTCCAAGTATCTCGACGGCACGAAGGACTGGTGGGACATTGTTCGCTCCCGAGGAGCCCGCAAGATCTTCGATGCTCTCCGTCAAAATTTTGACGAGATCATCATCGGGGAGACTTCCGTCCGGGCCTCTCTTCAATCCAGCGAATTCTCTCTGCAATGGATCATCTGGAGTCATGGATTCGAGCTTACCGAGACCTACGAGAAGCTCGTGCATCGTAACTTCTTTGTAACTCTTGCCGAAGATCTTCATATACAACTCTTCGGACCATTTCTCATCTCGTTGGCTTATGCAAGAATGCCAGCGATAGACGCTAAATAGGAGTCAATCGTCTGCAAAATAAATTCGATTTTCATTACTCACAGATTAAACTCAGCACTGCACTGATTGCCAACACCCCAAGGGGTCCCATCTCTATCCATTTGAACACGCGGATCTAGTGTCCTAATTCGTTCAGTACATTATTTCCGAGGCTTTTGACATAGCGAAAAGACGGATCTTACCAAGTTGAGTTTACACGATTCAGTCCCACAATTGTACGCAAATAATCAAGGAGGATGATGTTGATGTAAAGACCACAAGTGATCAGTCTTCCCGTCTGGAACAGATCATTGTCATATTTCTTCCATGCAGCATTCTTTTTCTCTTCAGAAAGATTATCCCTTGGCGGATTGAATCTACCATTTTCGTTAATTGTTGCCAGTTGACCGACAACATAGTTGTGGAATCGGTTGAACATCTGCCGAGTGTTAGTCGCTGACAATGAACGTGCTCATCATTTCACCCACAATCAGAATACACCCTACACCAGGAGGGAACCCAAGCAGCCGCTTCTCGGAGAAGCAATCCGGTTTGATTTTCCCGTCCTTGAAGGTGCGCATAGTATCCTGCTCCTTCTGGTTGCTTCCGTAGAGAGGAGAGAGATCCAGATAAGAAGATGTCAGCGAAACGTTGAAATCTTCGTGTGAAGTCCGAAAGCAGTCGTGGATGATGATACTAGCAATGTAGTAGAGCATGCTGGAAACATTGTTAGGATGGGGCTTGAATCCACCATTGTCTCGACTCATAATGGTATCGAAAATGAGACCCGGGTCTGGTTTTGGGTTCGGTTGCATAATCCTCGGCGTCACACTTCGAGCATAGGCTGTGCCGGCTTTTCCAATGTCGGGAAACTGGAGGTTGTTATATCTATGAAACAGGTCAATACATGCAGTGTAAAGAGCTTTCCATTACTTACGATCCATCAGCTTGTCGATAATTGTACTTATCGCCGAGCATTGATTGCGGTGGGTGTTCTAATGAACTCCACAATTGATCGACAAAAGCATTTGTGAGCTTGACTCGGGTTTTGGAGTTTGGAGGAAGATTTGACACCAACTTCAAGCTGTCAATTAGAGACCATGAATCATAGGATAGCAGTTAGGCCACTTACTTGTATAGTCCGCTCCATCAGCATTGTTTTATCATCGGTCAACTTGGTGGTTCCCAGCTCTTGCTTTAGAGTCATCTCTAAAGTCTCGACATCCTTGATTCGCATGGCCTTCAAGTCATTCCATAAGCTCCCCTCTTTCACATCTGCTTTGTACGATCCATCCCCGGTACCACTATTAAGCGGACGATTCGATGTTGAGATGACCTTCTCCAAAGATTCGAGCGCGGTTGAGATACTAGCACGTTTGACGCTATGATCAGGTCCGTCGAAAGGCTGAGGATTCGTTTTCGATGAGCCAAAGGTGGACTTTTTGCTGACGCCAAGAGCCGAACGACGTTGAGGGGCAACGCCATTCGAAGCAGAAGCTCCATTCTCGACGGCAGCTTGCGGATCACTGCTCTTCGCAGTTTCCTTGTCCTTTTTGAAGACCGTGGAGAGTCTCCTCATCATTGTGATAGATTGATTCTTTGGGTCTCGTGGTGTTGAGCTGTTAGTAGGAATTGAAGCTTTCCCGATGAGTGAGAGAAGAGATAGTAAGATTTCTGTGTTGTTACATTGAGCACAATTGTGAGGAGTTGTACTCTCGGGGGTGTACCAATCTTTTGAGAGAGAAAAGCTATGTGAAGGAGTAAAAGAGGAGAGGGTGTGCTATAAAGCAAAACAGCCAGCCGAGAGTGGCTCCCTCCATGTTTTGATGGATATGCAAGATGTAGCTTCTTAAGCCCTGGTCCAGCATCCAATGAAGACGAACTAATTTCAAAATGGAGGTTGGCTGCGAGTTAACCCGAATTCTCCAAGCCAAATGGTTGAACTGATACTGGAAATGACCCTGCTTTCTGTGCACTATGGTCAGCTCATTTCCCTTTGCGCCAATATTTCCCCGCAACTGAAGAGTTGTACTGCAGGGCGAGATAGGGATGTTTCAAAGCCACATTGAATTCCGTTGGTCGAGCGAAAAGAAGATTAAGACACAACATGAGAACTCCGATGCTGCTCTCCCATTTGGTACTCGATTCCGCAAGCCACTGTCTGGATAAAACTAGCCTGAGTAGCTTTGGCGTTTTCGGTTCGCGGCGTTCCGAATTGGTGCCATCTGGCGAAGAAGCTCTTATCGCTTTTGAGAAAGACATTTTATGGGGACGCGGGACAGAGTACTACTGTAGAGGGAAAGCAGGCGTGGCAGGACCAAAGCTCATGCCTCTTGAGGCTCTCAGCTCTCAGCTCGCCATTTTGATGATGATGATCTGCATGAAGCTTCCGAGATCCGCATTTGTCGCCCTGCATTAGAGATGGAGGGGTTGGGGGGGAAACATGCAAGGTGACATTGATTTATTGGCAGATCTTGATCGACCGAGGGATGGTGCATCCATCTCGAAAGAGAAGGTGTTTACGGAGGTATATGTTCCTCGGCGAGCGGAAGAACCCACGACCACCAGGACGCTGACATGGCGAAGATGGAACGAGAGAATGTGCAAGTGCGAAGTTGAAAGTAAGTAAGCACAATGAGCGAACAGCAAAACATTGGAGATAATTGGTCAGATTAACCTTAACTTTCCCCGCCTTCCTCCAACAGCTCTCGGACGGCGGGACAGCTCACGTGATGTCTATGGAATTCTGTCTTGCTCTCATCTGCACCCTGGAGACTCATGTTGCGCACCTAGTTTCTACGCCGTTCTCCACACCAACAACACAGCGTCGATTCGCGACACGGCGTCAAACATGTCTTGCTGACTTCATCAGTGATCCTGCCCTTATCTCTCTACCGCTTACGGATGATATCGCCAGACAACAGTCTGCCAATTCGGCTGCGATTACGGTCGGCGTCTGCGTTTCTTCATCGCCACTTGGAGGCAGTCTTCCAACATCCAACATCCAACATCCAACATGATGAAGGCCACGACCTTCCATGAGCCCCATCAGCCTCGTCGCGAGGCGCGGGCACAATGCACGTATATTTGTACTTGATACTTTTGGAGAATGGAACATTTAATCGCAGTGCTCGGGCAGGTTATGCGTTAACTCTATTTCATTCAGCCAACACTAAGACGCTACACACGAAGCCACTGAGACTTTTGCTACGGCCAGTATGGGCTGCGGAATAAGCAGACTGAATGAAGAATATGACGTGAAAGACATTCGTTCTTTCTCCTCACGCGACTCTTGTAAGTCAATTAGTCAATTACTCTTTCCTAATGTTGCCCTCTTTAATCTCGTTCTCAAGTCTCTTCCAGTAATCGCCATAACCGCGACCATGAACATAGCGGCCGATTCGATGAACGTGATCAAAATCACCGAGAGAAAGAAAGGATTAGAAGCCAAAGTCGAGGCCCCACATCCCACGAGCGGAACCCAGATGCAGCGGTTGGAGAGGAAATACCACAGATGAGAGAAATGACAGAGGAAGATTATGCCCTCGATGATTGGAGGGAAAGAGATGCAGAACGATATGATGAGTTAAGAATGGAATTGGATTTAATGAGGGAGGTCGAGGAGGTAGAGAGGGAAAACGAGATGATGGAGAGAGAGATGAAACATATTGAGAAAGAGAAGGCATACGAGGGTAAGTTCAGAGAGGGGGGAGGCATTGATTGGGAAATCGAAGATTACGAGATGAGTCCAGATATGAGGCGTCACAGTAGCGACGATAGGTAAGTTCTTCCTATACCTTCACTCCCATGCAATTCTACATTCTGATGGATCCTAGATCATGCTATAGCGATGTCAGCTCTCTGAGTTCTATGTTATCTGTTCTCCACGAATCTCCAGAAGAGTCTTGATATGATAAATATTGCTTCTAATCATAGTATGTAGATGCTGCATGCTTTTCTTGGGTCTTCTTTGTTATCCATTACATGTCGGAAGACATGGAGGTTCATCATCAAGATTGTTAGGATAGTTCCATGCATATGATAGGCGTTTTTGAACAGGTATTTCAAGCTCAACTTGGGAATATTACTAGTTGAATGAGCATGGCGTTTCAAATGTTGAACCGACATCTCAAATATTATATCATTGTTTCGTCAACGCTACTATGACTGCTTGTATTCATGTTTCTCTCATTGCAACGGCTTCTTCACTCATTTCATCGGCTTCTTCATCTGCTCACCTAAGCTTAGACTTATTCTTCTTGCCTGTTGATAATGTTAGTAACATCTATCGTATTCTTTGTATTTTTATTTGATGCCAGGACAGGAACAGTTGGTGGCCCAGATTGTTCGACCTCAACGAGACCAACATCAGATATGCGTATTCCCATATATGTCGATTGACTCAGAGTACCAAGCAGCCCTGTCTCCACATATTACTTTCCAAGTACGTGCATATGCTCAGAATCCGGTATCCGGTGGTCTGTAACTAGGTCTGCAGGAATTTATCAGAATCCTTCGTATCCAGAGGTACCTTCCTTTTCACCATGCTCCATCCAGTCCTGCCCTGACCTAGATCTGACTCCATGCCATCCAACCACCGATACACATTCCCAGATAGTATACTTCTTCTGAGCCTTACACATAACCTTATTCTATATTTGGGGACAATCTCGTTCCGGTTGTGGGGTAGTTCGGCCATCATCGATGTTGACCTCGTCCAGTTCGCCTCTCCTAGGCATGGATTACGAGGCTGTTCTGGCCATTCTTTGTCTAGATTTCTTCTCTCCCTCGCCAATAGTTGGGTCAGTCCTTGAGGTCTAGAAAGTATATATGAGCCAGCGCATTCAACGCATATGATAATTTTCCTCAGACGCAGCAGCTTCACCCTTCCCGTCTCTTCGAGTTACTTACGAATCCGACTATCACACTACCTCCTCTACTCCGTATCTCTTCTATGAGGCACTGGCCCACCTTCCTCTCAGCCTACACTATTGTTATAACCCACGCTTAAAGATGGTTGTCATTTCTGGGTGGAGAACTGGTTTGCTGGAGAAGTTCAAGACTACAAGGTAGGCGTCTTCCAATTCCTATGTATATAAAGAAACACAAGTTAACATATCTATTCCACCTAGCTCTAGTAACACGCCCCTTGGCCATATCGAAAGTAGTCTTGAGAAAAAGCCCGAGGAGTTGAGAAGACAGCGCAGCGGTCACAGTACGTTCCGCTTTCCCATCTATGCTCATAAAACGATAATGCTAACGATTACACAGGTTGCAAGCAAAAGAGCTTGATCAAGCTTGAACGCGTAGTTATGTTCTGCAGTCTATTTTGTTAAATTCAAAAAGTCTTATATCTATCGTCTATTCTTCCTGGGGTGCGAAGAATGAAATCAATGATTTATGAGGCACGGTTGGCGTTATTCTCGTATTTAGACTGGACTGAGCCAGTTTACAAAATTGGACACTACGGGTTGAATTGACTGAAACGGCTTGCGGGGGAATTGGCACGGCACGGCGTTAGGAACGGAAATTCGGACTCTTCAGCTTCTGCTTTCTCTCTTATAATAATTTGGGTTCCTCTGCTTATCTTCTGTTCTTTATGGAGCTTGGGGTTAAGTTATGTTATGAATTTCTGCTTTTGCTCAACCAATTAATTCTACCTTGCGAATAATCGATGCTGTTTTCCTGTCATCTACTTATCTTACACAATTATGCGTGCCGCCAGAACGTGCTTCACGTCGAACATTAAGTGAACGTAGACGCGCTCTTTCAAATAAAATAAACGACTTGCTGGTGGTAGTTCCATTTATCGCGCGTTTACCGGTCCCGAGGAAAGTCGATGCCGGCCAGGGTCGAGACGAGGCCATGCGTCAGCCCAGCCGCAACCCTGGCAGTGCAGCGTCTAAACGAACCGTAGGTCATGGTTTATCATACTGTTGGAAGACCCATCTTCGTGGCCAGTGTAGAATGTCCTTCAGGAAGTAGTCGGGGTATGTGAAAAAGTGATACATCTTTGACTTGCCGTGGCAAATATCTCCGGGAGTAGCATAGAAATACGGAAGGTATGTTGAGTCAAGAAGTGCACATATCTCAAAGTTGTCTCCTTTACCACTTATAATACTTTGCAATGAGCCGACGGCCCGACAATATATTTCTATGTTATTCAAAAAGCTCCCATCAGATTCTTTGCGCCTACGCAGGGCCGTCTAATACTCCACTTAGTGTTAGATCATACGAAGCTCTGCAGGATCTTGCACCGCATCTTTGACCAGTAAGCCCTTTCATGGTCGGTTGGCTAGACCAGATTAAAGTTAAGCATTATGGTTCTCATTGCATGTCCGAAGCGCCCTGACCTTGGAGTTCTCGTGTAGGGCGAGTCTTCGCGAAATTAAACTCCTCGTAGGAGTGGCTATTTATATATGAGCCTTTAGTAGTCAGGGATAGTGCGGGGATATCTGTTGGAGTAGATCAATTTATAAGTTACCCAAACAACCTTACGAAAATCAAATGTATAATTATCATTGATCTTGCAATAAAGTTGAAAGCTCATGCCTTTACTTTAACAGTGTCTGTGTAGACAGCTATAAGTGATTACACAATATGACAAAGAAACCCAGTGCCACTTCGGTTTATCCCTCAACTTCCATGCAACAAGCTCTCCCCGCTCCATCAAAAACTTCCGTAGCTAACGCAAAACGGACTGGGACACCAGACTCACGTTCAGGAAATCCAGAGCTGTCAGCACCGGTAAACTCCGAAATACCACCAAATACTCACACTGGTATACACTCCTCGTCGCTTCATTCCACGCAACTTATAGCATCGCAACCTGGACCGACACCCAATGAAAGTCGGCTAGATTCTGTAGTATCATTACATGACCCATCTGCATCAGAACCACACTCTGTACGAACTCATTGGAAGGACCCACCAAAACTCACTAAAAAATCAACCAACATTCCTCCTGGTGACTCAGCGTCACATAGGAGAGCACCAAATCCCGCTTTACCTCATTCTTCAACAGCTCAATTCCAGTCCAAGCTACCCCATCATGGTCCCCATGATAATATCTTAGAAAATGGAAGCGCACGCCGAAGATCAGCAGGCCGCGACCGTCCAGCACCACCCTCGAAACCACAGAAAGAACCTGTTCAAAAGTCATCCTGCTCTAAGAATTCAACTCCTCCCTCTGACCCACATACTCACTTAGCAAAAGATTCAGCGCCGCTTTCCAGCTCACAGCATCCCAGCAATTTGGAACCAACGACCAATAAACCAGCAAGCAATCGTCCTCCTGAGAAGTCCGCTCCACACTCCACTGCAAATCACACAACATTGCATCCCCAAGATCAAGCACAACATTCCACTGTCTCTCACGCTCGCGATCAGCGCCCCCGTTCCAAAAGCCCACCCAGCGAAGCATCTCGTACAGTAGCAGCTCCTACAAAGAATTCCCAACCACCCGAGAAATCTTCCCACGATAATTTCCCGGTCAAGCCCATCAGAACCCGGAAGTTTAGCTTCTGGTCAGATTTTTTTTGCGGTAAACCCGACCCAGAGAAAGTCATAGAGAATATAAGGTATCATAATTCGGCAGGGACGGTGACTGAGACGTCAGCTGCGGTGCCTAAGCGGCGTAGAAAATACTCAAAAGAGAATGGACAGAAAGTTACAAGTGGAAACCATGATGTACGGAGAACTGTTGATGGACACGGAAAGACTAAGAGCATTAAGGATGATGTGAAAGGGAATAGGAACAGGGATAACCTGAGGTTGGGGCTTGAGAAAGAGCAGGAAGCTAGGTCGAAGCATGCAGGTAGGGAGACAGAGGATGGCACAACTTCTAGGAGACCAGACGGTTCAGACTACAAGGGGAGTCATGGAAACAGATCTAGGTCTGAAGATATTACCGAGGGTCCAACACAGTCTATTGAAGATATCGGATCAGGCGATGAGGGTAATACCAAGTCATCGGCAGCGTTGCACGCAAACAAATTGGAGCTCGGCGAAAAATCTGATAGGTCTGGATTGGGTGCCGGCACTGCCGGGCGCAAAAGGCCGGATTTCGGGACCGAGGAAAAGGGCAGGATACCACAAGAAAAAGATAACAGGAGAGTATCCGTGGGCAAAATGGAACGTGGGGGGAAGGTCGATTATAAGTTAGGGGGTGGGAATGAACCAGAGGCTGAAGCTCCAAGAAGTAGCCATGACTTGAAGGATACGCGGGGACGAAAAGTGCATGAAAATCACGAATTTAACGGAATTCCAGACAGCAGAAATGGCAATAAAGATGATAGGGGGGGAATGGGCCAGGAGTTCATTCAGCCACCAAGGCAAGAGGTAGTTGAAGGAAGGGGGAGAGAAAAGGATGGGAATGAATCTGGGCGAGGATATGGCCAAAAAGACCGGAATAAAGACCGAGAAAAAAATAAGGAAGCAAAAAGGGAAGAGAAGGGAAAAGAAGGACTCCAAGCCGACGGTCATGGGCGTAATGAGAATATGATCAAACCTACAAGTAACACGGGAAGCAGATTCAAGTCGAAAAGACGATAGGTAATTGAAGTGGAAAAGAGTTTGGATATAAGAGCCAAAGATGGGTACCGTTGAGCAGCCATATCGTCTATCGTCTGCACTACAACAGGAGTTCCGGTCTGTGTTTCGTAAGCGGCCTTAATCATTGGGTTTGTATAAAGCTTCCGGCGAAGCATAATAGATTCTAATAGACTGTTGATTTCTGTAAATTTATGTCCCCTACATGGACAGATGTATACCTATTTCTTACCTAACTCCAAAAGCTCGAAATTTGACCGAGATCTTGTCATATGTATTATTTATTATGATAAGAGATGAAAGAAATTTTGTAAATAGAAAGCTGAAGCTTGTCGATTCATTGGAAGACCTTCTAGTATTCCCGAATATTAAAAATGACTGCTGCTTCAATCTGTCTAGTTTCATCTGTCGTAATCCGATATAATATCGTCTCGCCATTCTCAGCCACTCCGAAAGTCTTCACTACCAATTCCCTCCCATCAAGTCTGTAAAGGTATCCCTATAAAAATATTAGTGACCTTCAAACCGACTGCTCTCCGTGGACTATGTCCAGGCTACACAAAATGCCCCCCGACACTGAGAAATGAATCAGCAACAAGTAACAGGAAGACATACCCTCAATACCCCTCCTCCCTGGGTCTTCCTCAAAGGAAACCACATCAATGGCACTCTAAGTTCCCCCAGAACCTCTAGCTCTGGCAACCTCAAGCCCTTTGCTGCACGTCTTCCTAAATCCTCTCTCACCAAGCCGTGAAACCGCTCCTGAAGCCGACTCAACACATTGTTTGGCACAGCATGGTAAATTACCGGCGCGAGCACCGACTCGAGATGTGTGGCACCGAGGTACTGAGCGATCTCAAGCGCTGTCATAGACGGGTAGGGTAGGTCGCCCGCATGGATAGTACGGGCGAGGCCTAGGAATTTGTTAGCAAAAGTGTTAGAGAACCAAAAGCATGAAAATCTGAGTATTAATATGTACGAGAAGCACCGAATTCTTCAATCAGCCGTTTAATCTCGTGAATCGACGAGCCCATATACACAGCTTGATGAAGCGGAGTCCATCCCGACGCTCGAAGAGGGTCGTAACCTATACAGATCAGCATAAATCAGCAACTAATCAACATCCTCAACCCCGAAGTCCTAGTATGAACAGAACATTCAACTAACTTAATTTAGGCGCGTTCGCCCATCTCTCGCCATACTCAACTTCCCCCATCGCAAGCGTGTCAACTACATCTCTCATCTGGCCATAATACGCGGCGTTAGAAAGACGGTCGCGCATATGTAGGTAGTCTGCGTCTCGATCGAAACGAGAGAGGTCACCATGCCAGATGGGAATTCGGGAGTCGATGACGAGGTCGGAATTGTTGTTTGAGGTTACTGTTGGTACAACACTATTGGGCGGAACGAGGTTCTTCATTGCGTCGACCAGTTTCGCGATCTCACTAGGGAACTGGCCAGCAAGCTGTATTGGTGCTTGTACTGCGGGAGTAGCGACTGGAATTTCTTGCGCTGATGCGCTGTATGCGGGTAATTCATTGTCTGGGGTAGTCTTATGTTGTTCCGTGGATACTTCATTAGTCGCCTCTGCGACCTCTGCAGCCGTTTTCTTGTCTTCGTGCCCAGGTTCAGGCTGTATTTTGCCCGATTCCTCACTTTGAACGCCCGAGATCTCATCACCTACTAGCGACAAAGTTTCCGATGTGGTTGAGAACGCTGAAGTCAAGCGCGCTCGACCTAAGGATTCATCGATACTCCTTTCTATGTCTTCTTTACTCTTGACTGAAGATGTCCTAAAGTTTGAGATCTCGGTTAGTAAATTTAACTTATGCGATGAGCACTCAACAACACTCCTCTCCATTGCCAGACCACAATACAGTCGTCGCCCCCAAGCCTGCAATCAGCCCCACGAATCCACCCGCCCCTCAAAACGCGGGAAAAGAAAAACAGACTACTTAGTACTCACGCACAAATCCACAAAACCACGGCCAAAATCTCCTCTTCATGCCTCCTCAACCTACTTAGCAAACCTTCCCCCTTTCCCTTCCCCATCAGCACCCTAACCGCCATCCCTACACCTCCGCTCCCTACCATCTCATTCACCCATTCCCTCAACTCCCTCAATGTCAACTTCACCCCATCCTCGTCGAACGCCATCACCAGCTTCCCTATCCCTCCTGCTCCACCCTCGCCCTCCGCCCCCACAGCCCTAAGGGCTAACCCCCTCAACTGCTCCAAGAACAATCTCACCCTTTCTGTCTGCGACAGCAAATTCATCAAGAATTGTTTTGCGTGTCTTAGCGTTTCGATGGTACGTTTGAGCAGCTTGATTGTTTGCAGACAGATGGTTATCAGACCCGCGGCGGACGCGGAAATGGAGAGGGGGTCCATTAGGTTTGGGTATAATGTAAGGAACTGGCATGAGAAATTTCTACCCTCCTCTCGCTAGTTTGAGCCTTTGAGGTGAAGGCATTGAGATGCAGACTGAGGGGAAGTGGGCACGTGGGATGGAGCTTTAGAGGGGGGGGCAAAATTGTAGATAAGGTTACATATGATTTGTCGATGTCGGAGTAGAAAATCTTACCCGACACTTACGTTCAGTGAATCGCTTCCTCGCAGCCCACTTGATTAGCGACAGCCACCATACCAATAATTAAAAGCTGCCTAACATCTCAAAGTTCGGGAAATATACCGAGAAGAAAATCTCTCGGGTTTCATTATTAGCGCGCATATAATATAATAGCACAACTTGTATTTACAATTCATATCTTTCGTGAAGCGAAACACGAACAACGCACTTAGACCTTTCTTCTCCTCTTGGCAACAGTACCAGAGTCCCCAGCCCCGCCGTCCCCAGCCAATTCATCAACCTCATCGTCTTCCATGTTTATACTCGTATCACGATTCCGAACGCCGACACTAGGTCCCCATGGACCTCCTGATGCCTCCCTCTCAGCAAGCTCTTCACTTCGCCTCTCGGCACTTCTCAGCGCCCCAATATCTTTTTCTACATCCAAAAACATAGCCCTCGTGTCTTTAACCAGAGAGTTTTCATCGATTTCGTAACCCTCCTTCCCTTTCTCAGAAGCTTGTCGCTTGGTTTCGAATGCCCGTCCCAAGCCGCGGTCAGGGTCTGCGTTGAACATAATGGCATTGGCAAACATCCGCATTAACTCCTTCTCGAATTGCGCATAGTTGATGATACCCTTCGGGGGAATAAGATCTTCGGATATAGGAAGCCATACACTAGATCTTAAATCATCAGATGAAGGCTGCGAAGCAGCAATAGCCGCAGCTGCCTTGTTTCCTGCAGTTATGGCAGCTCGAATGGATTTCAGATCCTGTGGGCGAAGGATAAGATGCTTGTAACCCGGAGCATCACGTTCCTTGACTGGATTTGCAAACGTACTTGCATTTCTATGACCACTAATCGATTCCAAAGCAGATGCACTGATTTTCGGAAACGCGCGAGTCCAAAGAACAAAGGTAGGTGGGCCGCGTGGCTCTTTGATTTCTGGACTATCAATTCTCTTTCGTTTCATTGATTGATACGGTGATGGCACAACCCGGGAACGTCGGTTTGTGCCTTCATCAGCTATGATATCACCTATATCTCCAGGTCCTCCTGGTGTAGCAACTTCTTGCTTGACACGCCGGTTAGGAATATCAGTTTCCAAAGATAGTTCATCAGCATGGGATTGTGTTGATTGACTCCTCCTGAACGAATCGGCTCCCACCGGTGAACTTGCATTGATGATGTGTTTCCGCTGTGATTTTGACGGTTGTGCTGGAGTACTCTTCTTCCCAGATGACTTTTCCACAACTTCAGAGACTTTCACTGGTTTCAGAATAGGACTGATCGGCTCAGTCTGGGGACGTAGGGGTTCGGTTCGTATTCGAGGTGTAGCACCATGCGGCCGTGGCGTCCATTTGGTACCACTGCCTGTTATGTAGGAAAGGCCTGGTTGCGATATAGGAGTTTGAGGTTGTGAGATTTGAGATGGTTGAGGTCTCGGAGCTTGAATAGGGGTGTTTGCTGATATCGAAGGTCGCGGGCTTTGGTTCGCATTATAGGGAGAATTGTATTGCCTATTCTCTGGAGCGACCAGCTCCGGTCTAGGAAACGCTGGTCTGTTGGGAGGGGCTGGGTATGGATAGTTTTGAGGTGGCATCGGGTATGGTGGCTGAAACGGAGAGCCCCATTGAGGAGGATGGCCAGTTGAAGAAGGAGGTCTTTGTTGAGGCGGAAAGGAATGGGTATATGGGGCATGGGGAGGAGCTTGGGGTGGAAGTTGTCCCTGAGAAACCATTGGACCTTGTGGCATCATGGGTGAGCCAGAAGGTGCACGATACTGCTGCCCAGCAAGATCCGCCAACTGATCTAGTTGATTGCCGGAAGCACTTGGTGATCGACCCATTGTGTGGGGTGGAGGAAGGAGGACTCCTTGTTGGTATTGTGGGTTTAATGGAGATGATGGTACTGAGTGATGTGGTTGAGGTAAGTGGGGACTTGTTATCGAGTTTCGATGCGGAGGAGGAGGAGGAGGAGGGTAGGAGTGTGGAGGATAGCCATGCGGAGGAGGATATTGCTGTGGAGGATAGAACTGTGTATGAGGGGATGGGTGAGGGGAGCCAGGTTGGCCTGCCTGGTATTGGTGTTGTGAGTGTGGTCCAGGATGGAATGGCGGTTCCCATTTCAGAGGAGGACCGGGTTGCGGGGCATGAATCTGTAGAGGAGATGGGCCATGAGGCCCGTGAGATCCGTGACTACCAGACCTTTGATGGGAAAATGGTGGGGCATGTTGATTTGCATTACCATTTCGCGGCTGTTGGTCCGGTGGTGGATGAGATGCAGTAGGTACAGGTGTAGAGTTCTGAGTATTCAAAACATCACTAATAGCCAAACCTTCTGGGCGGCCTTCTGTCCTTGGAGAGAGCCCTGGCGATGGTGATGCTTTCGTTCTACCTTGATCTTTGACCAGTTGTGGTAGAGGCGGAGGAATTGCTATTTCAATTGACCCTGCCTGCGGATGCTGTAACTCTGCAGGCTTCGGCTCCGTGGGTCTTGCATCGTGAGGCCTAATGCCCGCCGCCTTTGGCTCTACAGATGTCGACTCTTGCGGCCTGGGCTCGGCAGGCTTTGGCTCCTGTGATGTTGCTTGTTGCAATACCGAACTGCTTCCCGTAACCCCGTTTGTTTTCGAAGAAGTAAGTCTATCTGCCGCTCCGTGTCCATTTTGATTAGTCGCGATCTGCTCCTCCCTCGGCATTCTCTCATCCCACTCCCCTCTCTCGATCGCAGCAATGTCACGTTGAACATTTCTATAATTTTCTTCATCCTCCTCGATGGCCCGTATCATGTACTCTCTGTATCGCGTATACAATCGATCTACCAGCTGCGGTAACTTCTCTCGATAATCTTGGGCATCTTTGATGGAGGGTAGTGGTGAATTGGAAAGTTTTCGTTTCTTGGTGGGCGATTGTCCTGGTTCCTCTTGCGCATCTTGTTCCGCTTCCGATCTCAATTCTTCTCGTACAAGTCGCAAGTAAAGGCTCCCCAAGGAGTCGGCACTCAATCTTCTAGCATCGTATGTTTCCCCATCCTTCACCAAACGATTATTCGTCAATGCATGCGAAATTCGGACGAAAGAACTGGAATCTGTGCCATATGCGACAAGGGACTGGAACAGCAATAAACATTCGAGGGGAGTATATGCTGATGTAGTATTCATGCCACGGTATCCTCCTCGCCAGCTATCGAGGGGATTTCCACGACTTGGAGGAAGAAGAAGAGGAGCCACGACGAGGGATGGGATGGGATCAATCTGGAGGACAAGTTCAAACAATTAATTTGGTTGATTCTCGCGACGGAGAGCCGATGAGAAAAATGAAAACCTACTACTTGATGGAATATGATATCGTAATCGACATGAATATTATCGTGAAATAGTGGTCGTGGTTGATGGTGTGTTGTTGTTGATTGCAAAGATGAGAGAGAGAGAGGGATTGATTGTAGGAGTTGAAGGTAGAAGAGTTAATTATTGTATTGTACTGGCCTTAAGGTTATGATGTTATTCATGTTGTTCACAGCTACGACCCGTGAAAATGGTGAATTATAGCTCTTCAATCAAGGCTCGACCGTTCTCAGCGTGAAATCTCCAAGTGCAATAGAATTTTTGGGCTTGCTCTGGAAGAATTTGGTGGATGAGTGTACGCAGTACCTCAGACGGAAATCAATCACGTGCCATGGAATATCGAAGTTTGTTTGTGACAAGTAAGGTTATGTAGTGCAGCAGTCGATACAATTGTTGAATTGCCTGGTGGACTGCTGGGATAGATAGACCACCGGATAGGGTTAGTAATATACAAAATTGTGTCGGAGGGCGAAGGTGGGCTGTGGTTGTTGGTCTTTTCAGGTTATCGATGGCAATGAAGGGAGTTCCGCTCCAGCTGCCAGCAAGAATAGTGGTTGTGTGGTTTGTCCCGGTGCTAGCACTGAGTGGAAGCTGGCTGAGGCTGGGTGGAAGACTTCGAGGCAAAATCTTTCCTAGAATTACCTACAAAGTACACGAGCTACACAGGGAAGCACGATGTGGATAAGGATAGGCAGCTAGGTAGAAAACTAGTTGTCAAAGTCAGTGTGCCGACGGCAGCTATCTGCAAGTGTGGTGTCCGTGGTCAGTTATCGGTGTACGACGTCGACCAGCAGTAACTTCGCTCTGTGAATGTTGCATTCCGATTTATTCTGCAAAGGAGGACGAAAGGCGAACACGGCAGACAGGAAGGTCGATCGTTTCCGACTGTCCTTTGCATGGTGTGGTGGCTGGTGAAGTCTGCAGACCTCTTGCGTCGAGTCATAATTAGACAAGATTCTCCTTTGGAGACAGCTTAGGGGAGGGGAGGAGATGATACTAGTATATGCCTCTCTTGCAAGACAAGACAACAGCTGGACAGGGTCGGGTTAGTCGACGCCAGAAAACATTAAGAGACGGCATTAACTGATTGACCTGGCTGGTGTTTAGGGAGTTTGATTGCTGGTGCTCTTGCATGATGGAAGCGGAACGTTAAGGTTAGCTACTCGTTAGTACTGTTGCTATCCCGTCCAAAGAAGCTGCTGCCAGACTGTCTCCTTTTTTGCATACTAGATTCCCTCCTTTTGTACTCCTTAACCCTCCTTAACCCTCCTTAACCCCAATGAAGTATGAAGTAAGTTAGAGTGTCAAAATGCACTCGCCTCTCGAGTATTGGATGAACAGAGTCTGCCTGGCGCTCTCTTTCCCGAAGTGCTGCCTCACACATTGATAATAATCATCTGGTTAGTAGATAGTCTGGGATTCTTATGAAGCCCATATAAACTTATGAAGTCCTTCCATCCATGCTAGATCTAATGATCTTCATGCTTCATGTTGAAATCGTAAATGCATTGGAAAATCGACATACAGAGCCCGCACGGTACAAGCATAAATGCTGTTCCATTCTCATTAATCATGGAATTCCGAAAATGGGCTGAGGGGCTGTTACCAGAACAACCTTCGATGCTTCCTCTGCACATTCCACACATTCCATACATATGTTGTCTGACCGTTTTCAGCCTTCTTCGCTCGTAGCACGTACTTGTAGGCAAATTCAGCAACAGTACAGTAAGGCTTCCGTCGAAAGTCAGCCTCTGGGCGATATACCATCCATGGCCCGCAGTCATCCTGAAAGACTCCAGCTGATACCCCTCATAAGCACAAGATTCTTCTGACCTTGAAAACGGTCCCTCAGATAAAGTCACAAGTGCATCATCATTCATTTCTCATCTCTCAGCAGACAGGGCATTTCATCTGATGTTGTTTGATGCGCAAATGGGCAATAACCTTAATCGATTGAATTTCCAAGCCCCTTTTTCTCATTCTTGCAGTGCCAATCCAAATTACCCCGGGGTCCTCATCTGGGACTTCTAGTGGGTGCGTGCAGGTGCAGGTGCAGGTGCGGGCTTCAGCTGTTTCCAGGTTGGATCCGCAATCGAGAGTTCATTACGATACAAATACAATACAAAAGCAGAAAAGAATCCCTGAATCGTGGAATCTACTCTATAAGAATTCTCTACTCATTCATCTCCATTCTGTTCGTCCGAAAGTCGAAATTTATACAGTCCTGACTACACTCGTCGCAATCCTCTTCCGTCTCTCGTACCTGAATCTCCCACTACGCGTACCTACCCGGCCCTAACATTCACGCTTGTCCGTGGATAGCTTCATAAAGCTACCCTACATTATCTACGATTACCCGTTATCGCTCCTCCAACCAACGTCATGTCCGACGCAGAACTCGACAATGAGTGGCAGCCCACCGGCAGACCGCAATCGTATGTTCATGAGTAGCAAATGGCAACTATCTTCCGACAAGAGACTGATTCGTTGAAACAGAACAATGGCGAGATCATTTGCCCTCGCCTTGGACGAAATGTTCAAGCTCGACAACAGCCTTGAGGATCTCGATGCTGTAGTCTCAGAAAAGTAAGCGTCTTCTGCGAATAGCACATCCTCTACTGCAAAATACTGATAATATACTCTCGCCTGCAGGAAGAGAGAAATATCTTCACAAACCTCCGAACTGGAACAACTCGAAGCTCGAATTCGAGCCACCGAAGAAAAATTAAAGGCCGCCACCACCCCAGGAGGCTCACCACCCTCTAAGTTCTCATCCCAAGCACAGCAGCAGCCAACATCTACATCAAACCCCACAAGTCCTCTAGAAGCAAAGTTTGGGAACAACATCACATCATCATCAATGCGAGGGGGGGCCGAAACCACCGAAGATAAATTCACAACCCGACCACATCCCATCAAACAAACATCCCCATCATATTCCACAACCACAGCCCTCACATCTCAAATGCCAGGGGCATTACCGCCAACTCCAGGTGCTAGCGAAGGTGAATACGAATTCGTGAGCAGCGATTGTGAAAGGACAAGTGCTGACTATGTTATGATTGCAAAAGATGGAGAGGTCCCATTGACAGGTACCGAATAATGAGACACATTTCCACGACGATCAACCAAGCAAGCAATATGCAACAACGTCGAGTACAGCACCGAATATAAAGATACTTCGTACAAGGTCTCTTGGTTACTCGATTACACGACAACTGTTACCGTCACCGTTATTATTTCTGCAAACAGCTATAGTCTAGTCTGTCTGTCGTACGACTTGAATTACCCCCGAATAGTGGACCGATCGATCGTTTATTTGTCCACGTATTACAGATTCCATGTTTTGGCGTTACGGATACTGGTTCCTGGATATCGCGAATGCTGTTATCCTTCTCATGCCACATTGCCAATTTTGTTTTGGATATGAAAAATGAGGGTCAAGAGCAGGCGGTTTCTTCTGGGAGGGTTATGCTGCTTTATATACCTACACTATGGATAATCCTTACTGAAAGAAGGATCTGGGATTTTGGTTTAAATCAATGTTTTGTTTTCGTAGACAATTTGTTGTGTGTGTTATCAGTGGTTATGGCGGAGACATTGGGTTGGACATATGTACACCTCTCTCTACCTCCCTAGAAGTGTCACGAAATCACACGGCGTCTCTGAGCCTCGCGAGCAGTATTATCATTACTCTCTAACGTGGACCATGGTCTCCGGCTTGTTTCACAATTTCGCGACGTGCTCCCAGTGGAAAACTTGCGGGCTCTAAGTATTACTACCCAGTTTCCATTGGCCTCCGGTGTTAAACACTATAGCCCTTCTTCTTGATCTCTAGCATATAATTTTCTCTACGAATGCCTGCAGCTGTCTTCCATTACCCCTCATTTCCTTTCTCTTGTCCAACAAACCCGCGATGCGCCTGCAAAGTATCTATTAGGATACGCCTGCAAAATGTAGCTGGACATTGACCTCTCAGTCTGCCCACCTGTGCCCCTCGAGCCCGCGGGTCCCCCAGCTTCCTATGACGCCTCGGTCTGCGCTTTGCGTCTGTTTTTTTTACTCCAGATCAGTCGATAATGTCCATTTAGCTACGCATCACAGTCCCCATTAAAGTATACTTTAACGTGGTTGAGATGCACTGTTCCATTTTACTTTTTAACCCAAACGCAAAACGCAAAACGCAAAACGCAGGTTGTCTTATTTCCTTCAGCTTTCTTCTCTGGGAAACGGCAGTAAGATTCCTACGATCAAGTCTCCCGCGACTGCTGCCCTGGCTCTACTGTTTGAGGAGTTGCATAGTTTGGTGATGGTTGGACGGATAGCTTATTTCAGATTTCTCTAGGCTTATGTTTACTTGACTTTCCTTCACAGCCTTCTTAACTCAAAACCTTTTTCCAAATTCAACCTAGAATTTGTTGCCAATAAAAAAAATCCTGATGCTATCGCGAAGGGAAAAGGCTCAGACCGAGAAATTAATGGGAGAGCTCCAAGCTAAACTGATGTATATGGAGTGTCAAGTGCATAAAACTTCTTTCGTCACTTTATTTCGCGTGTTCTTCGTCCAGGAGCTCCGGTTTATTCGATAATAATATAACTGTCAACAGCCTCTTCAGTGCAGAACTGATTTGAAACAAGATACTGGAGCTGAGTATTCAATCTGAAATGCATCCTTGGAATTGTCTTGATAGATTAGTGTTGTTCTACTGTCTCTTCAACGATGCTTTCGGTCATATAGAAAAATAGTCAGATAATTCAGTACAGGTTATTGATCATCACGCTCCTTGGTGCTTGCATGACTTTCAAATGCTGCGAATGATTGATAGAATTATTGGTGCAGAGATGGAGGGAAGGTAGAATAGCAGTCACCTATCTGTCGGCCAATCAATCATCCTCACAATCACGACTTAAACGGACGAATACATGACGAAAAATGTCGGTTAAAATTATCCAGAGAATCAAATATATACACAAAAGTTTCAGCACATCTTACCTCCGTACTAGTGAAGGTACAGTCTCCTTCACTTCGCTTATTCCAGCCATCTATTTACGCAACCTGTTGTTCCTGTTGCCATCATCTAAGAAGGGCATCCGGTAGATGGGTAGTTGCAAGAGCTATCACCTCCCGTAATGCTAACATCAGTGAAGGTGAAATCCGAGCAAGAATCGCTACCGCACAGAATATAGTAGCTATACGCATCACTACCGCTAGCAGTACCCGTCACACCGCTGAAAGTAACGCCGGAGATTGTAACACCGTTTGTGGGGCTACCAGTTGGGCCACCGTTGAGGTAATCTTGCTGAACATCAATACCGTAGTTACTGATGTTCGAGAGCTTGATGTTGCTGTATGTGATATTCTCGATGGTACCGGTGGTATCAGAGTTGGACTTGATTCGGCATCCGTTCTCGGAATCGGTGATGGTGCTGTCGGAGAAGGTGACGCCGGAAACAGTGTTGTTTGATTTGCCGCCAACGGAACCGATGGAAAGTCCGTGGCCACCAGAGCACGTCATGCCTGTGACAAGGATGTTGGAACCGGAGGTAACGGCGACACAGTCGTCTTGGTTTTTGACGACAATGTCTTTGAGAGTGACGGTGTCGGAAGAAGAAATATCGAAGCCATCGGAGTTGTGCGCGGCTGGGTCAGAGCCAGATTTGGAGTTCGGAGCATCGCCAGCAGAGTTGTCAAGGGTAAGGCCAGAGATAGTAAGACCCTGGCAGCCGGTGATTTCGAAGCAGTGAGTGGGCCAGTTTTGGATGTTCAGGTTGGAGATGACTCCGTTAGTAACGTCTTTGACAACGAAAAAGTGGTCAGGCTTGTCGCTTCCTCCGTTGGATCCCTCACCATCCCAATAGGCAGCTCCGTTGCCGTCAATGACGTGACCCGCTGCTCCAGTTATAGTAATGTCGTTACCCTTAACAACAATAGGGTCGAAGTCCGCGTCGGCAGTAGTTTCAAAAGTGGTATTTCCAGAGAAAGTGACGGTGGATCCATCTTGGAGGGATTGAAGATCGATGGAGGAGCTAGCCGGGACAGAGATGTTGTCCAAAACTATGTTCGTACATGATGCAATCACAGCTGCGATGTCGGCGTAAGCTGTAGCTGTGCATCCAGCCGGGGCACTTGGAGCCGAAGTGATCACAGCGGAAGAGGTCGCAGTCGCTGCTGAAGCTGCCGAGGTAGCGATAACAGAGCTAGCAACGAGAGCTTTTGAGGTGGCCTTGGATACATAAGCGGACGTTTGAGACTTGGGGTAGGTTGAGCGAACATAAGATGATGCGATGACAACAGCGGAGCTGCTTTGAGCAACAACGATAGAGGATTTCTGGAGAACAGATTAGAATCGAACAATCAAACACAGATAAGCTAACTTACGGTTGCGGTGGCGGTAGCCAACGTGGTTGGAACATTCAAGCAGCTGCAAGCGCTCGACAATTTCTTTGCCTTAGATCCGCATGCAGAAGCTAAGGCGCTTGGTGCATCGGTAGCAGCGCTGTTGCTTGAAGTTGTGTATGTAGCGCAAAAAGGAGCCGCATCTCCGGCAGAAACAGTGAAGGCTTTCGCACAAGCGTCGGTATCTGGGTTGTCACAACCAAGAACGGCCAATGGGGCCAAGGCACCGAGAATGAACGTAGAACGCATTTTGTCCAGCAAATTGAAGTTCTAACGAATGTTTGGTAGAATTGAAGTTGTACAAGTACAAGGATTGAAAAGAAGGGAAGGAATGGACGCAAGAGAATGCAAAAGGAGTGATTGATGCTCTGAAGAACTATTTCGATATCAGCCACGGATGACCAGGACTCATATATACATCTGAAGTGCGGAGTACAAAATTGAGGAGGACATAGCTCGACGTAATGCGCTATGGATCCAGATGGATTACACAGATTACACAGATTGACCCATCTTGGAAGAGTGGTAGTTGGGGACAAGGGAAATTACAGTACCCATAATCGGGAAATAAAACTCCTCCGAAGGAAAAAAGTATGTGAAAACAAAGTGAAGAAGTTCGTAAGGACGATTTAGTCGTCAACGTTAATATATTTTGTGGGGCTTTCGGACTAAATCTTTCGAATACTGGTGATGGAATCGAGGCCATTGCATGAGAAACGCGCTTCCGCTGTGAAATATCCCCCTTTAGCTTAGTTCCCCACAAATAGCCCTAGGGAAACGTCGAAAAGGAGGTTAGATTTTCTGACAGCTTTTCCAAAGGGTGAGGTTATTTAGAGTTTCCAGCCATTGATTCCGATGAGTTTGGATAGTATGCATATGTTTGATTGTTTGAATGTAAACAGAACATCGAATAGTCCATCTCAATTGCAGTACAGAGTATTCAAGAGTCTAACACTGAATTGGTGCACTTTCTACGAAAGTAGTGGATCGTTGATCCGAAAGTATCTTTTTGGCATGGCCTGGCATGGACATGGGGTGTTTTAAAGTAATTTCGTTGCATTTTGTTTCTGGTCCCATCTATCTTCCAAACCTTTCCCAGAGTTCACCCATTGAGGGGTCGGCTCCTCGGGTCTGAGAGATAAGATGGATTATGGGTCGGTAACTTAGAGGCCATGGCGTGGAAGAGAGATCGGTGATTATATTTGGATCCGAACTATCCTTAGTCGCTGCGGGAAAGACATGTCGTCTACAGGTTCTATCAGATGGAGTTCAATAGACGTCGTTCTCGTGAGAAAGTTTGATATCTTGTCACTGACAATCCCCCGTGCTTGGCTGCTTGGCTGCTTGGCTGCTTAGCTTCTTGGCTACAAGCACCACAAGCCTTTCGAAAATCATAAAATGGCTTGTGGAAAGCTTGAACGAGCTTGTATTTAATGCCAATGCTTGGAGACAGTCATGGCAGGCGCAGCCGCTATGTCCATCTTTCATCCCAGGTGTGTGCCTACATGACGTCCGAAATGTCGGTTTCCTCCATGATGGTTTGTGTTGGTGATATTTCGTGGAGCATAGCGACTCGCGGTGAACCCTGCACATCGTCGCAGATCATAAGAAATTCAGGGCACTCGCCCAGGTCCCTTGGGAGGGTTGTTTCAGGAAGAAAAGATATCAATGCACCAACCACCCATGTGGCAAGCAGTGCGAAGCGCGGGATTGTGATTACGCGGTCAAGCCATTCTTGGAAATGCTTGACATGGTCCAGCGTTTCGTGTTCATGAAATCTTCATGCTCCACTTGGATCTCTGGAGAACCCTGAGAGTTTAATCTATCCGCGGCGGCTGCGTACGACTTCTTGTTCGTCTATACAAGCTTACAGGAGTTCTCAAATGGGATAGCAATGGCACAATACATAGTGGCACGGTCTCGATTCGATTGACCTTATGTAAGCACCTACTACACCTGGTCTCCATCGTCTCGTCGCTTTGGCGGAGATTGATGCTGATGAGTTCTCCGAAACAACTTTCTATACTTCGAATTCCAATCTAGATTTCTTTCTACGTCTTGCTGCGGCCATTGATGGTCTCCTTTTCCAGCTCTATCTATTGAGTACCTTTATCTCGACTTGATCGATTCAGAATAACTTCTAAGATGGGTTGTTAACAAAGTATCCACTGCAGACCTCAGAATTGCTTCCATCGACAATGAACACGATTTTCAACATCGACAAATACAGTCCCTTCCCGAACTTCCATCATTGTCTTGATTCTTCCTCGACATGCTCTTCTACGCGTCTGAGCCTACAACTCGTCTCGGTTCGAAGGTTAATTGCCTCGATAGCATGCGCGCAGATCAGTCAAGCAAAGATGTTCCAGAGCACATGTTATTGATGTCTTCTAATAGAGGCCCTCGTACAACGCAAGGAATACGGGAATACACGGTGAGCTGCAATGGAAGTCGTGAATTGGATCTCTTGTTACAGACTTCCAAAGAAGATGAAATTGTTTTCTTGTTTATCTCGAATAGTCGTATTCACAAGTTGTGCCACATGTCTTTACTGGCATATCTCTGTTGGCCGAACAGTGTTCTGGATAGAAGCAGGTCTCTCTTCTCCTGGTTCAGAATTCTCTTTGTATTTTTCTTCCATAGGCATTACCTCTGTGGCTATCCTCAACTAATATATCGTCGGTTTATGATCACATTAAGCTACATTGGAATACCGCCCCGGCAGCATTAGACTCAGTCAGTCGATCAAACTAAACGGACGGCAATACAAGAGCAGAGATGTCAATGGATTGAGGGTGCTTGAAGGATTGTTTGGGACAGACTTCGGCCATACGAGACGCTGGACAGGACGAAAGGCAATCGACAGTCTTACGAATCGATAAATACTGATTGAAGACCATCAAAAATCTTAAAATAACTCAGACACCTCATATCAATAGGAGATATGCCGAATTAAACGCCGATTAGGAGGCCATTATATCGTATACTTCCTCGAAATACAATATCACTCCAGAACTCGGCCTCGTTATCCAGACCTTTTACAAACCTGGGGTCCTATTAGACGAACACTGCTTCGTCGGTCATGGTCATATCGGCCAAAATTACGCGGTCATGTCAAGGCCGCCCAATTTATGTACGCGGTTATACCCGGTATTGTTTCTCATGTCTACTTGATGGTCAGAGTAGATACCCGTTGCCCCTGTTCTGGCACCTATTATTTGCCAACCAGTCAGCTCGCAGATATAACCTCTTGTGTGTCATTGATTGGCTAAAACTTAGACCGTGGAGCGACGGGGACTACAAGTATTTTTCCTGACAAGTTACAACCAGGTCAAGTAGTGACTGGGACAGCAAATTCTGGGCATCTCCTTTACGTCCGGCCAACCGAATGTCATATGCACCGCAGCCATCTGTTAAACGCTGTTCGGCTAGTTGCGCCTCTTTGTAGTCGGCAACATCGGCTCTTTCGAATCAGGGATACAGTAAGCGTTAGCCTAGTCGTTGCTAGCTAGTCCTAGCATGTAGTCTTTCCCCTTTACTATTTGTACGATGCGTAATTACATAAACTTACTGTCGCCTGAGTCACCTTGTTGTCACTATGCACTCGAAAGGGTGCATCAGCAACGTGTAGGTGATCAAGGCTGATTCATATTAATCAGGGCATAAGGCCCTTCTATATAGTCCTCTATGTACAAGATCATCCGATGTTTTATATTGCTGTGCCTCCATTCGGACCGGCACGTACAGAACGTTATGCATGTCTTGGTAACTTATGTTTTATGGGAAGAATCAAGCTTGTTGAGGATTCTATTCATCACTAGACCAAAGACTTCATATGTTGATTATGCTACCATCAAGGCTTAACTCATGCCCACAAATAGATTGTGCAGGTTTCTCTTTCCCGCGACGTTATCTGAGAGCATTCCCTGGCCAGTTCCGATCTTTGTGACATTGGGTGGTAAGACGGTCTTCCCAGGCCAGCCAGCCTGGCCTGTAGCTCTGGCCAAAATAGTTCGTGCAGGCAATTGAATTATCGTCGTGATGAAAATGATCAGGGTCCAGTTTTCAGGCCTGTCCGTCAATGAATGCCATCTCTGCCTACCGTATGTTGATGGCTTCCAGCTTTGAAAACACCACATTCTCAATCTTGTAGACCGAGGGTGTATAAATATGCTAGAAGCCTTATATATCCATAACGGAAATAGCAGGAAGCTACTGCACTTTCATTACAGTTAATTCAATAGATATATAAAAATGCCTCGAGAAGGTGATTCGGGCTCGAACACTAAAATTCGTGGTCGAAGACAACCCATTCAATCATCGGAGCCGTCTGATGGTCCTCCACCAACACGAAGAGCTAGCTACACTAGCTCCACCAGTCCCAAAAATTGCAGAAATAAAGAAGGGAAACGAAACAAGCAAAGAGTCGATACCAACAAGGGAAAGGAAGTAGAGCGGAATCGTACCAATTCCTCGCTCGACCGGGAGTACCAAGCACAAACACAAAAACCAAAGACTAGGCCCATCAAGCACGAGTCTTTGACTCCACACCGAAGGGCACAGTACAAAGCAGAACTCGAGAGGATACGTAGGCAGCCCCTAACTAGTGATTCGAACAGTCTAAGCGGAGGTGAAGCCTCCGACGATAGACGTCTCCAGGAAAGCTTGGTGCAAGAGGAAAAGGCACGTAACAAACTTGAGCGCGAAAAGAAACTCAACAAACCGTCTGCATCGCGGACCCAGCGCAAAATCGAGGAGACATTGATAGCGCTGCATCTCCCCGAGTCTGCTAGTAAAGGTGAGCAGCGAGCCAAGATACTCGATGAACTTGCTGCGCAAGAGATGGCAAAGCAAATGGAGTATGAGAAGGCTAGTGAGGAGTCTAGGAAGAGGGCCAAGCGGGAACAGGATAGATATCGAGAGTCGAGACAGCTGTCGGCGGATTTAAAGACCGAGGAGCAGAAAAAGAAGCTGAGGGGGGATGCTCTGGATGTTTTGGAGCGACGAAGAAGGCCTGATTGAGATGAATAGAAAGCTATCGCCATGTAGGTGGGGCGTAAGAGGAGCGATTGGAAGATGGGAGCGAGCAGGAAGCAGAGAACTGAAAGCTGCAAGGTGATTTGGTTATGTGATTGGCCACGGGCATTGCTCAAAATTGGCAAGTTTGGATGGTAGTATGTCAGTTGATCGTATAAAAGGTCGTCCTGCTTCTGTTTTCCATTTTCCGCTCAACTGGCAGTACCCATTTATTGGAATTTTAGCGTTACCGAGTTTCGAATGGTTGATGCTTCTGAGCCTTCTAGAAGTAAAACAGAACACGTCCCAATTGCTTCACTGGCCCGACGCGTCATGCTGTGAGTGCGAGAGCTTGATATGAATATAAGCCCATCTCAAGGGCTCATACGTACCGTCTTATTAGCTCAGCTAGTTATGCTCTTCTCAACTCCAGTTGTAAAACTTAGGTATATGGAAAGGAGTTAATAGTTGGAAGAGCGATATGTATATTGATGGACCGATTATCAACTGTGGATTTGTTACAGGAAGGGATTAGGGACACTAGACGAAAGGATATAATAATTAAAAGTCTTCTCCTTTCGCACACCCACGAGCGAAGACTCGTATCAAATCCCATCAACGCCTCAGGAGCCTAGTCCTGTACGCCATCTCCTTGAATTCCAAGCCTTTCCCAAACTCCAAGCCCCAAAAGTCCTCAAAAGGGAAATATTATTAATAAATATAATATTCAACATCTTTTTACCCATCAATCGCTTTATTTAATCCACCAAATTTGACATCCCGCTGAGCTCTCCACTTCTCATAATCGCCGCTGACTTCAACAGGTGTATGTACACCTCGAGGCCACATCCACACCCCTTCATTTGCTGAACGCCACACCTTCACCATGCCTTCAAACGGTGGCTCGTCGCTTTCTTCAGGAGATGGGGGAAGGTCTTTGTTGAGGAGATTATAGGAAGCTGGAACCGGATGTAATTAGCCTCGAACGTCCAACATTCATCCATAAAAACTTTATATTTGGTTTTTATTCCAAAATCACCCTCTTCTAGAACGCGGGAAAGGGTTAATCTTACCATCAAAGTCCATCTCCAACTCCCCCATCTTCTCCCCCTTCCTCCTACTCAGGCCAAGATCTTCTTCATCGGAATAATATTCCTCGTCCATACGACGCAACAGCGAGCGCTTAACTTCCTCTTGTTTTTCGATCTCCACGTAGGCTTTGCGGCCGAATGCCGTGGAGCTGAATTTGCTGATAGGAGGGGATGGACCGTTGGAGGCGGTCAGGTTAATGCTGAAGCATGAACCCATCTTGGAGGGGCTGGATGTGGGAGGTTTGGCGCTTGTGGATAGGGATGAGGAGTGATGGGTTGGGGTCTTACGGAAGAGAGCGGATAGTAGGGCAGACATGTAAGAGGGAGGGTGGTTGATAGAAAATTATAAGTATAAGAATATAAAGCAGAGCGGAAGTAGCAGCTCCAACTGAACAAAAGTGCTGCTGATGGAGACAAGCGAAGAGGAAGAAGGCGTACGCAGATACAAAAACCAAAAACAACTCTACCTCAGCACTACGATACAAAAGTTCCAGACTTTGTGTTTCTCTTCACTACTTTCGACTGTGAACGCCACAGTGGGATGAGCAACCGTCTTATATAACATAGTGTATCTCTGCAGAGGAGCAAGACAGTATTCGGAGGCTCTGGTTGGTAGCGCGCCAAAGAATGGCTGAGTTTGACGCCGGCCGTATCGAAGCCGCGATAACCTTCACTTGAGGTTATGGGTAGGATGAGGAGCTTAGACGATGGTTATTTGTGAGCCAGACTTCTACGATTGATTTTTGGGTGGATTTTGTTGGCTCGAGAAATGACCTACTGGGGGATTGTTGGTAGGTGGTAGTGTAGTTAGGTCTTACACCTGCAAGACATTGCAGATGTTGGTGGGGCAAATCGCGGGGCAATTCGGTTGGTGAGTTGGAACTGTGCTGAGGTGAGAATATAGACAGACGTGTGAGAAAGGACAAACAGAGATACAGATATAATAGGAAAGAGCCACGTCGAATCTGCGACGTATTTACATCGGATATTGAGTGAGACATGCTCTAGGAAATGCGTCTACTTGAGGCCATAAACTCTTCAGCTCTAATAAGCCGGGACACCAGCGACCGCGAACTACTTGAACATGGCATGGCGTTCCACCCTCTCTGAAGTATATGATCTTCCAACTCTACGAAGTATATCCGCCCCGCCTTGAAGCGATTGCCTCAATGTCCTCCATTCCCCTTGGCCTCCTTCTCCTTCTTCTGCTTCCCAACCATGGCATTAATCCTCTGGAAAGTTCCAAACCCCTCGATCATACAACTGAGGATCCATTTCCACCACAGCCCGCTTCCTCTTCTAACGTTATGCTTTGCCAGCTTCCTCTGATCCAGCAACACCATCTCACCCAAGTGTATAAAAATCGTGGGCACCGCAATCTTATCGCTAATCGCTAAGAACATCTTCGGACCCCCCGGAAACCATGGCAGCACATCGTCGTAGACAAATGTGCCTGGCACCATGTATTTTTTGGTCGCGAAGATAACAAACGTCATCAAACAGAGTCCGAAGATTGTTCGATGGAGAAAAGACTTAGGAGCTTCGTAATGGGTGATGGTGTATGGCGAGATGTTGAGGGCGGCGCGAGAATCTTCGTCCATCGCGACGAATCGCGGACGAGCTTCGGCATAGGAGGACATCGGCGGCTCGAGCGGGATTGCGTGCGAGGTGCCGGATCGGGAGGAGATGGTTAAGGAAGATAGGGAGATGTCGAGGAGTGTTGGTTTCGAGGCTTCTCCGGCGGGAAGCTTGCTATAGTTCCGGAGGTAGAGAGATAGAGATGCAGAGTGATCTGCGTTCATATGGTTGAGGATTCGTGTCTTCGTAGCGGCATCTTTATCGGTGGAAGCCATGGTTCGAGGTTGTGATGATCGGATCTGGTGAGTGATTGAAGGTGTTTGGAATACTGCGAACTTGCAGATATGATGATGCCGTGGATTAATTCTCACGACACAGCTAGATTGGCCAACAGTCGATTGATCTTGTATGTTGCTCGCAGTTAGCAGCTTTATCTCGGTGGCCGGATGGTTGGAACGCGTAACTATGCAGCTGTTACTTTTCGCTATTGTACTCGGAATAACCTTAAGGTCGTGGAACTGTTAAGTAATTGGTTTGTTTACTCGTATTTGTTCGCTGGAAATGCCGAGGCCCAAGCTCCAAACCCAGGAAGCCCAAGAGTTATCCGTGTGACAACAACCTCACCAGTAACAACAACTACAATAACAACTACAACGACAGCTACAAAATCGTGACTCCAGCTTGCCGCTTGTCTTCCTTGAAACCATTCAGAGATCCTTTAACAATTTCCCCACAGTTATTGGAAAACATGTTCGGGCTATCTTCCTAGACAACACGATTCTCAACGTCCTGATATCAATAAACAGGTAAGAGCGAAACGGGGTTGGAAAGACTGAGGAAGGGCAATGGGCCGGTTCCTGACCTTCTTGTTTTTGTCATAGTCTCGATATGTCCTAGTATATCTTGACGTTCTGCAGCATTGATACCTGTCAAGTCTGAACTGCCATCAAGCAATTCAAGCCATCTCCGGTCAGTCAGCTTACCAACAACCTAACGATATTCTATGCACCTCTGCGCCAGAAACTTTATGTTAACTGGCAGTAGAATGGGTATCGGATCGGCGTAAAACCTACCACATCTTCTTGTTATCTACAGACTCGGCAGTTGAATATCTCAAAATCCTGCTCACCTCCACTTCTTGGCGAAGTCAAAAGAACCATACTTCTTCTTGGTTGTAGGGATTCCACCAAGCCAATCTACACTGATTCTATGGCGTTGTGTAAATTCATGGGAGTGTTAAGGGTCCGAGTTGGATCTGTGTTCAATCCCCAGTCATCCCTCTGCCCTTTTCCTTTCCGGAATACTACAGCCTGTACATTCAGATCCCTTACTAGATCATCCTCCTTATCATGTTTAGCTGGCTTCGTGAGTTCCCTTCTTTGTTGTAGTAGATCCTCAGACACGGTGGGAGTTTCCCCGTTGTGGAAAGGATTTGTAAAGGGTCTGCGTTCAATGATAATTTGCCAGTTGTAGCACTGTTGCATGTATGCCGATGTATGTAAACTGAACAGCTAGGCCACGAATATACTTTTACAGGTACTCCGGTAGCCCCAGCTCCAACATACTTCCATACGTATTGAATGGCAATATCTGGCTTCATTGTCAATCAGGATAGCATACCTGTTGACAGCAACACGTAACTCAGCTGGGCACATGTATATATAGCAGCAAGAAAACCATAGCATACTCAATGATATCACTTTCTGGCTCACTTTCTGTACTGTATATCAGCAGTGATTCGCCATATACCTGCAGTGGCTTTGAAAGACCATATTCCATTCTCCGCCAACTGCAGCGCTACACCTAGAGTCCTAAACATGCGGCCACTCATGTTGGGTGTACCTATATACAATCTACGGCATCTCAAGATTCAATCACAGAAGAAGATGGTCCTCGTAGACATTTTCATGATCGCTTTCTTGTAAGTGTTGCGAATCGGGGCGGAGAGTGCTATGATTTTTGAGAGCTCCCCTCGCACGCCAGGACTACCCTCGTGCGTATTCTCACTTGCTAATATAACGACCGTGAAAATGAAGGAGAACCTGACAGGAACGATGGTGTGGGCAGACTTCCTCACAACCCTGATGCCCGATCTGGAAATCCTCTGCGTCAATCTTCCTAATGGTGGCAGGCGTGTTCAAGGGGTGGTTCGGACACGGGACCTAGGCACCACGTCGATCTTTCCCAACAGGCTTATCGGGGTAGTGATGTGCTGTACAAAACACCACCGGGCAGAAGTTCAGAAAGATCAATGAGAGCATCTTGATGAAGACGGTCGTGGATACTCGAAGTGAAGCCAGAATTGAGGAGGAGTTGGTGCAGGTGTCGTCATCAAGCATTCGATTCCAGGGAAGCAAGAAGAGCGCACATGTACATGTACATGCATATGCACATCCACAACCGTGGAACTAAAGAACTGTCGTGTATCCTTTGTTTGAGGTTACTCAAGGAGGAGCGGGAAGGTTGGTTTTGACTCTTGAGAGTCATAAGTTCGTGTAAGATAGGGGTACATCCACTGAAACAATGCACAGAACGCACAGAATGCATAGAATGCACAGAGTATGGAGATTTGTCCAAAAGAGCATAGTCGAGACCATGCGTCTCCCAATTTGACCGCCATGACCATGCGAGCCTTGCCCTTTCAGTCTTGCAGCCTTCCAGCTTTTTTCACTTTCGGGTGTGTTAGCCTCGCAGCCTTGCAGCCCGGACCTTTACACAAATTACCTGTGGGGCGTGAAATGACCCTGAGCGTTTTGTGATAAGGTACTGGTAAGGTACTGGTACCGGCAGGGATACTTTTCCCATGAAGATATATTATTCTCCAGTCTCTTAACTTGACCCGTCGTCGATCAATTTGCATAAAATCAATTGCACTCCCACCTCGGTGCTGCTCGTACAATTGCCTCCATATGCAGCTAGCTGTCCGACATCCCAATCCAAACCCAGACGCACGTCGACTCGCGTTCTCAGTCGCATCTCATCGCATCGCATCCATCGCATCCATCGCATCCATTGCATCCATTTGTTCGTGCTCGACCTGATCTGCGAAGTGGTTGTTGGTTGCTGTACGGAGAGCGTCTGAGCATAAAGGCTGTTCAAGTACTCCGTCTGTTCTCCCCTCTCCCCTTCCCTCCTGCGGGCAGTTCCATCAGTCAGTCTAGAACTACAACCGCCAGAAACCTTGCCCAACAGCCCCCAAACATCCACCCCGATACTGTATTCTGCAGTAACCTCTAACAATTGTTCGACAATTCGACAATTCGACAAACTCCGCAGACTCCAGTTTCGAGACGTTTCGAGAAACCGAAGAAAGCAATTGCTTTGCATTCCATCTTTCAATTTACAACGATTGTGAAACCGCCCTCGATCTCAATCCAATAATACGCGGACGCTTCCCTACCAAATATCTACCGCTGTCGCATTCCCGTAACCTACCGTACCTGTTACAGACCCGCATTCCACATTTCTCGTACTTGCACGCATTCCACAATTTTTCCAAATGCGCCAACGATAAATCGATAATATGCCCTGGCAACCTCTCCCACGCATCGCATTCGCTGTCGCAACATATCCCTTTGTCGCTTCTTCGCCTGCAGATCTGCCACTTGAATTGGGGGACGAGTTGTACATAATTGAGCAAGGGGGGAAGGACTTACAATGGTTTCGCGGTTATCTTGTTGCACCTCCGAGCTTACTGGCTGGCTTGACCAGTATTAAAGGCCAGACGCTTGAGGCAAGGGTCTTCTCCGGTATATTTCCTAAAAGCTGCGTCGAGGTTCGCGAGGTTTTAGGCGACGAAGAAGATGGAGAAGAAATCTCAGACGAGAATGGGGAAAGGGTCAATGGCTGCAAGAAGGACGTGTTGGACGACAAAGACGCCCTGCTAGACCCGGAATCGACCAATGGCTTAAAATCACCCTTACCGAATGGCGTACATGGACAATCTGTGAAAAAGAGGAAGAGGAAAAGTCGAGCTCTGGTAAATAGGCACTCAGCCAGATTATCGATTACGAAGCGGCAATCGGGTGCGCCGAAGCCAGCAGCTCCAGTGCCTATGCTTAAGATTGGCGATGAGACGCCTACTTCTGCCTCCGAGCCTCTAGTGGACGAGATAGCTTCTTGCTTACGAGAATGGCATTCTACGAATCTGCATGAACTTTTGCTATCACGCCAATACCATAAGCTGGATAAGATGTCAGTTTTAGTTAAAACCTTGGATCTATCGCGTCGGCAGATTTTACATAACGTCTGTACGACGCACGAATTACAGTCACTGAGAGAGAAAACGGTCTGGGACCTGGTAAAAGGCAATAAATTGTTCAATGGGGAGGTGGTGGTTAGGGACCCTGCGGAGCGTGGAAGAGTATTGACAAGTAATGACTCTGCTGTGAAGCTTACCAAACTGCAATCCATGATGAGTTTGTTGGACGAAAAGCCACAGCCCCCTTCCCAGAATGAAGGCCTAGCGTTGCATCATCTCCTTCTAGATGTCAAGGCATTTGTTGGGGCCTCCACTGAATCGACAAGTTTGGCATTTTTCTTAGCTACCAAAAAACCTGGCTCTCCAGGAACGGCACTTTCAGAGACCTTTCTTGCTGAAGTGCCCCCGAGCGCTACTCTTACAAGTGTTTCGAAATCTGGAAAAATGAGAACCCTCTTTACTGATCTCGCAGCGACTGATGTTGGGGACTTGCCATCCACGGAGGGCGAATTATATCTTATTGTCAAGATACAATCATCCCAACAAATCACTGCTGGAAAGCCACCATCTCGTGGCGGGTCAAGAGGCAATTCATTCTCTCGGGATAGCAACAGCAAGGATCGTGAAAAACCTCCCGTGGCAGGCAGTGGAACAAAAGCTGGCAGGAGAAGCATGATGTGGGGTCAGAAGACGTTTTCGCGGAATAATACTAATCAGAGCAAACTGAACTCTCTCTCCGAGAGCTCGGAAGCAAGCAATGATGAGAACTCTAGTCGTGAAGGCGCTCCTAGAAGTTCTTCCTCGCGAAATGGTGAATTCAAGCCTGGACCCGTCAGCCAAATCGTATCAAGAACTGTTGGGCTCGGTGCTCTGAAATTGAGTTCACTCATGAAAAACCGAGAAGAAGCTGAGCATGTTATAACTATCTGGTCCCCTGCGGTTGTCTTTGGACACGAAAAGCCGTCTGCAGGTGATGGGTGGGAAGAGATCATTCGGGATATGATGACAAGTCAATCAGGCCACTACGAGAAATCTCGTAGGGCAGAGCGCCTGCAAATATATCTCAAAGCGTTCGATAGTCCAGATGCAGACCTTCTGATCAAGTCGACCCCGACTTTGTTATCGGGCATCTCAAAGACTAGCAAGATGGGATTCTCAGGAGCGCCAACCAAGCCCAGGTCGGATATTTATATCACCATTGATGAAGCATTCCTTGCTCGACAGGCACTTCTATCTCGCTCTGTCGGTAGTGCAGCTCCAATGTCTCCCTCGATAGCAGGCTCAAGTCTTCAAGTCTCGATGGAAGTAAGGAAAGCGAATGGGGATCGAATTGAAGGTTGCATTTACGCGTCGTCAAACGCAGAAGCTCAAAGCTCATGGGAATCAGTGGCAGCTGAGCGAGGCGATGCCTGGAAACAGATAATTCGACTCTCAATTCCTCAAGCAGAAGTACCCACTTGCCATTTGGTAATGGTAGTAGCGGATGTGCCCAACCAGCCTTTCGCCATTTCTCATATTCCCCTTTGGGACCAACAGGCATTCATACGGGACGGTCACCATTCTCTCCTCTTGTATAAGTATGACGAAACAACCTCGAGTCCAAGAGGAGGTATGGCTGGAAAGGGCGGTTACCTCAGTCTGCCCTGGAGCGCTCGTGGGAAAGATGATGTTTCAAAAGACGAAGCAGTCACTGGCCCGATTGCAACTCTCCATATCGAAACGTACCTTTGCAGCACGAAGTTCTCTCAAGATAAAGTGCTCTTACGACTACTTAAATGGAAGGACCAGCCACCAGGAGATCTGCAGGAGTTATTACAAAGATTGGTTTTCGTTCCGGAGATCGAGATTGTCAAGCTTCTTCGTGATGTTTTTGATGCTATATTTGGCATCCTCGTTGAACATACTGGGAACGATGACTACGAAGATCTGATATTTAGTTCCCTCGTCACTGTTCTCTCCATTGTGCACGATCGCCGATTTAACCTAGGTCCTCTGGTGGACCAGTATGCAGAGTCCAGATTCAACTATCCTTTCGCATCGCCATGTTTAGTCAGGTCTTTTACTCGACTTCTCGCGAAGCCCTCAGACCCAGAAACGTCCAGGAAGCTGAGGGCTACCTTCAAAGTGGCCCGACACATTTTAAAATTCATCACTCATGCTAGAGGTCAACAGAAGATGAAAGAAGTTGACGTTGGGATCACTCATTCTTCCTCGGGGTTTGGTCGCCAATTACGGCAAATATTTAAAGCATTGGAAGGAATGATGCGGACTACTGCCCCTATTTTGGTCGGAAGTCAAACTTTGGCTGTTCAGCATTTCCACACGTGGCTGCCCGAACTATCAGGATTACTTAGCAAAGAACAAATTTTGCATATCGCCATCGACTTTATGGATTCCTGCGCTCTTGTAAAGGGCAAACTCATACTGTATAAACTTATTTTAATCATTAATTATTCTCGATTGGGTCTTTTCTCCGGCGCAGATCAGATGTCAGCGCTCAGTGCAAATACTGCTAGATGGCTTGCGCCTCATTGGGGAAAGACGACCGAAGTCACAGAGCAGTGGAGGGCCCAGGTCCGGCTTTGTTGCTCCATCTTGGCGATACAATTGAAAGGGTTGAATGTAGAAATCCCAAAGTACGTCCCCAAAATAATTGACTCGTACCTTGCCCTACGAACAATGGAGCTACCTACGAAGACCAGCCTTTCCCTACTATTTCCCACCACCTACCCCTTCCCTAGCAAGGATATTGTGGGAGAAGCGGTATTCGATGAGGCCTTGGTTGAACTTTCTGCGGTTCTATCGGCGATCTCCACATTACCTGCAGGTATGCAGCTTGAGCTTGCTGATGGCGATATGGCAAGCTTAATCGAAGACACATTGAATGTTCATCTGAGCATCTTGCAATGTGAGGCTTTCCCACGAGACTGGTTAAGTGTTCGTATTTTCCATCACAATTCGACACTTAAAACCCTCGAGTACCTGGCTGGTATTCTTATTGACGGATTCTTACCACACCCGGATGATGCCGAGGACTACAACACGGATTTATGGAAGGCGTTTTTCACAACATTACTCGAGCTTGTTGGTAGCGATTCGCTGGCCCTAGAGACGTTTCCCGAACAAAAACGGAGGGCTGTGTGGAAAATCGCAGGCGATGTGCGGGAGAATGGCGCAGAGCTGTTACGACGGGCCTGGGAGTCTATTGGCTGGGATACCACTCAGGAAGAACGTGAGCGCTTTGCCTTGAAGAAGATGGGAGGCTATCAGGTCCAGTATGTCCCCGCGTTGGTCGGTCCCATCCTTGAGCTATGTCTCAGTGTCCATGAGGGTCTGCGTCGTGTTGCTGTTGAGGTCCTGCAAACGATGATTGTCAGTGAATGGACCTTGGGTGAGGACTTGAGTACCATACAGACTGAAATCATCGATTGTCTGGATCAACTTTTCAAGTCGAAGCCTTTGACCGATAGCGTTCTTCAAAAGCTGTTTATCAACGAACTGCTCAGTCTATTCAATCATCTAGCACAAAACCCGAATGACCCGCTCTATAACGCCATGAGGGATCTTGTTGCCACTACCGACGTGTTCCTTGACCTACTTACCGCTGTACACAGTACTGACGGCACCGGAGAGGCTTCACATATGATTCATCGCTTAAGATTGATGGAATTCCTTCGTGATATGCAGAAGGAGGAGATCTTTATTCGATATGTTCATCAACTTGCTGATTTGCAACTCAATGCAAGGAACCCAACCGAGGCAGGCCTTGCACTTAGACTTCACGCCGACTTATACGAATGGGATCCCTCCAAACTTCTACCTCCCTTGGATGACCCTGAGTTTCCTGCCCAATCGCATTTCGATCGCAAAGAACGAATATATTTCGATATGATCAAGAATTTCGAGGAAGGTGAAGCATGGAGTAGTGCGTTGGCTGCTTACAAGGAGTTGCAAGTACAGTATGAAGAGAATATCTTTGACTTCTCAAAACTGGCTAGGACCCAACGTGCAATTGCTGCGATCTATGAAAGCATTTCGAAGACCGATAAGATTGTTCACAAATATTACCGTGTCATTTACCGAGGAATGGGTTTCCCGCAGAGTATGCGCGACAAGCAATTTGTTTACGAAGGACCGCCAACAGAAAAGACTTCTCAATTTACAGATCGCATGCAGGAACAGCATCCTTCGGCACAAATAGTCACATCCGGGGAGATTGATGATGTAGAAGGCCAGTTTTTGCAGATCTCTGCACTCAGTCCACATCGTGATCTTGCTCATCATGTCTTTCAACGATCGAAAGTTCCTCACGTTGTGCGGGATTACTTGCTCTCAGCACATCCACAATTTTTCTCCACCACATCTCGCCGAAATACATCAGGACCAGCTAGTGATCACTCGGCGGAGAAGATCGTCTATACCACTGCGGAAACCTTTCCAACGATCCTGCGCCGGAGTGAGATTGTCTCCGTGGAACGATTCGAACTTGACGCCCATCAGACCGCACTGGAACGCATCGTACGCAAGACTCAGGAAATGGCAATTGTTGAGAAGCACATCGCTGATGGCGAGGAAATTGTGGTCCCACTTCTTATCGAGGCTCTTAATATTTCTGTCAATCCAGACTCTGAGTCTAGTGTCGCCAAGTATCGAGAACTGTTGCCGGAAACTGTAGATGAGGATGGCGAGATGGTGGAACTGACTCCTACCGAGAATGCTCTCAGAATTGCATTGCTTGATCATGCTATTATGATCAAACGATGTCTGGCCATGTTCGAAAAGTCACCCAATCTCCATAGCCAAGATGACTTGCAACAACGTAAGTTGTCATTACTTTTTCTTCCTTGCGCCATTGTTAACTTGTTACTAGATTTTGAACGAACGTTTGCGCCAGAGCTTGCCTCATTAATGGTTCCACAGCAAACACTCTCAAGCCCCACTCCAGTTCCTTCATGGACAATCTCCCCATCGCCCTCCAAGGACCTCAACCAAGGTAATCTGACGCTGCCAATGTCCCTCACAAATGGTACGATCGATACGAGTATTCTAGACAGTCCCCATCATGGCCGCAGTCATTCGAAACGTCTATCACTGTTCCTCAGCAGAAATAGCAGCGTAAATGACGGCGACAAAGAAAAGCGGAAAGACAAGGAAAATCGCCGCAGCTTCTTTTCTGGAAATGGCTTAAGCATGAATGGCATCTCCATGAACGGCCATTCACACAACCGCGGCCGTCAAACTTCGCCCGAAGAAATCCCCGAGGAGCAGGAAACGGTTGATAATCAGAGTGGTGGCGAATGGGTTACGCAGTCTGATCTTTCGGTGCCCCGGCTGGGTAATAGTCAGGGGAGGAGAAGTTCAAGTAGCCAGCGCAGACCTGACACGGCTAGTACTGGGATGGGTATGAGTATGGGAATGAATGTGGGAAGTAAAGTCGATAGTGTAAGAAAGAGGCTCAGCGTGCTGAGGCTAGGGAAGAAAGGAAGTACGATCGGTAGCAATCTTGGGAGTGTTGATGTGGTTGAGGAATAGTTTCCTAATGCAGATGACTCGTCGGTTGGCTCAGATATTACTAGTACTTCCTGTTCGGTTCTCCCGAGACGTTCCTTTCGGTGGAAGATTACTTTCCTTTGTATTTTGTCTCTTTTGTGTTTGTTTTCGGGGTCGGGAACTGGATAGTTTATGGAGGATGGTTGTCCTAGGCGGAAAGCGCTCACAAACATCGACTCGGGGTAGGCTTTATCGACGAGGCTACGAAATTATCGAAGTCTGCATATACTGCCCCTCACTTCACTTTTTCTTTATAGTTTTGGAGCTTTGGAGCTCTGATAAGTTGAAATCTGTCACATGGGCCTAGTTTGTGTGGAAAAATAGTGGATGGATGGATAGATAGGACAAATGGACGGTGTGTGGGTGGGTGGAAAGGAAATCTCGTTTCGTTCTTTTTTTTGCGAATCTTTTTGGAGGATACCTATGGCAGATCAAAAATACCCCCGGCATATATTCTGTTTCCTTTGTTGTTTACTACTTTAGATTCTGATTGAAAGTGTTTGGTACCTCGAGAGTGTGCGGTTGGTTGGTTTGGTGGATGGATAGATGGATGGGCAAGGAGGATGCTATTGGTTAATTCGGAACATAGGAGCGGGAGTTGGGGCCTGGGATGGAGGGTTGGATTGGATTAGGAGGAAGTACGGAAGGAAATTAGGGAGGGGACATGCTCTATATGGGGGGTAGTTGTGGTATATGTATTTAGATGCCAGTAGTGTATAATACGAAATCGGGTTGTAAACTTAATAGTTGAGAATTTATATGACTGCCTGAATACGGTTGAGTCTGATCTTCGGTATGTTGCGCCGGACAGCATGTAGTTATATCCTTTTCCTGCTAAGAGGAGGAAGAATCTCTGGCATGGAGTTTGAGTCGAAAGTTGAGGACAAAAGGTAAACCAAGGCACGCATTTCCATCATATGTGAAGGAAAATCGATTCATTTATTTTCCAGTGCAACCTATGATACCGCAAACAAGGAAGTCATGCATCTGCACCCATCTATCTACATACACCCCTCTATTGTTTTCCGTTTTGTGCTCCAACTCCTCCTGCTCCACCCACAGTTTACCCGCAGCCCCCTCCCACGCCATGAAGCCCGCCTAACATACATGTCATCTACCCAGTTAACTCCTTCACAAACGCTCCTGGAGAAGGGAACAAGACGTTCCGCTTTCTCTTGTACTTATCTCCAAAATCGGCCCGGTATTGCTTTTCCTTCTTAATGGCCCACTGATACATCTGTGCAGTGCCGGCGATGGTGAAAATAACCGTACTCCAACTCTTAGTCACAAAGATCATTCCCACCCATGCGATGGTCTCGAAAAAGTAATTAGGACATGTCACCATACCGAAGCCGTATCCCTTAGGGATTCCACGTTCTGTGCCGCCAGGACTGCGGAGATTGGAGAGTGTAAAATGTGTGCGTAGGTTCGAGAGCTCGCCAAAAAGGTAGAGGAGCACTCCGGCGATGTTCAAATAATCCATGGTGGGCGATGAGACGGCGGTATAGGATGTTGGGGAATAGATGAAGTATGCAACGTAGAGACCGCTGAGAAGCCAATAATGAGCACAGTTTTTGAAGATGTTTCGCGCAGGCATGGTATTAAGAGAGAAGCGATGCACGTAGATGGTCTCGTATTCGCGTTTAAGGAAATGCGCGACGATTAATCCCATCGAGAGTAACTGTGAGGTCGAAAGTGGTGAGGGGTTCTTGTAGATGTAGGGTCGGACGAAGAGCGCTGAGAGATGGATTAAGATGGGTCCCAGATATTCAACGATATAGACTGTGCGCCATCCTAATTGGGGACCTGGATTTGTTATATTAGCTTTTTGGCAGCTGCAAATCGGAGTGAAGATATATACCCAGATCTTTGACCAAGATTTCCTTCCCCGCCATAACTTCTTTGCTTTGATTCACAAGAGCTTTTCTGTCCTTCAGTATCTTCTTGGTTGCTGGATCAAAGAGCCCGAATCGATTCGGATCCCATCCACCAGCTTGCTTGGCCAATTGCTCCTTGACATCTTGAACGGTTGTCTTTTCGTTGATCTCTATCGAGGTAGGGAGCCGTTTGATGGGCTGTCTGGGGGCTGAATCGATTAGCAATTGGAGATTTTCTGCTCACCAGAATATTGATACTTACATCTATTCGTGACCTTGAGAGTTGTCGCCATCTTGAGAGCTGCAATCCCGGTGGGGATGAGTAGAGAACAATGAGATGTAATTCTAGGAGTATCTGGCGAGGAAGTACTCAGATTGCTCCAAGAATTGTTGACAGCTAGGTTTGGGCACGGAACATTTCCACCGATTATAGTCACATGACAAGGCAAAGTGCTGGGATTCCTGCCCAAAGCGACATGCCTGCTTCTCTGGACCTGCCATATATTACACATTCAAAGTAAATTGATCAATCATCGGATCTTGAGTCAAGGTGGTTATACATGGTAGGAGGAGTGATCGATTGTGTAGTAACCAAGGTCCATATTGGACAGACTATCTACACCGATAAATGGAATCTTCATATCTACACGCGATCATGATATATGTGCAGTACAGTATTGCCACGGAAAAACGCAGTGGTATTATTCAAACATTCGAACCGTCAAGGTTCAATCATCACCCCACCAGCTCTTCAGATCCTCTCTCCGCCATGTTGTCACCCACCCCGTCTCGCGTTGAATTCTCTCCAAGATGTTTAAGATAGCTCGATGCTCACTACGATGGCTCATAACCTTTCCAGCAATCCAAATTGGCTGGATCGAGTTAGTCCAGGCTCCATGATGTGTGTTCGATTCTGAGATGGCGCAGATCTGACGAGCATGCCAGAAGATTGATTTTTGCTTTCTCTGAGTTTTCAATCCCGGTGGCTTTTCTTGAAGTAGAAGTAATGTTGCCGTATGGTATAGTTGATTTCCAGAGACAGCGGGTCCGTTGCCATAGAAGACTGTTGGAAATGGAGATGCGTCTTTGTCTTCCCTTGCAGGAATCGTTAGAATTGATTTCATTTCTTCCGGTCTTTCGTTGTACCAATCATCCAGGAGCCCAAGCAGTTCAGTCCATTGAGAGGTCCAGGCGTCCGGCTCAACTTCACGAGCTCGATCGCGGAACTTCTTGAGATAGGCTACACACTTGGCGCACAAAAAAACTGCGTAGTTTGCGTATGTGTCAAAGCCGTTCAGTGGATTGCGGAACAGTCTGATGTCTGAATCGAAGTCAATTTTGGAAGCCCAATTGTCTACTGGAATTAGGGTCAGGTCTTGAGATATTAGTGCTCCACAAACATCTTTAATAGTCAGCTATGTGCAGCAAAAGTGATAGAGAGTTGCAGTACCCATTCTCGCAAAGCACCAAAACAATGCTTCATTGATACCGCCGACGAAGCCGTTGATTCCAACCGCTTCTAGGAGATTGGCGCAGCCTTCAAGATGGCGTCTCCATTCCTTCGGCGAGCCTAAGTGTCGTCAGTAGTGCATGTATTTTAGATCGATTCTCCACATACAACTCATCATCTCAAGCACACAAAGTATCACGCAGGAGGCGATGACTGCCGTATCTTTGGTGTGTAGCTCTGGTAAAAGAAGATGAATTGCCTCCTGGTAGAGGCCCAAGCTTTCCGAAGATGAGATAGAATTCTCCTTTCTCTCTATCTGACGTGCGCACAAAGCTAAGATGGAATTCTTCAAGTGTGGCGTAGTCTTGGCCATCATTGGAATTTTGTGCTCGAAATGACGCTGATTGTCAAATTTGTCAAGCCATGGAGCAACTTCGTCAATCCATGTTTTCCACAGTATGTATTCTCGTTGAGGTGTGATCTCTGGTGGCTTTGATGATCGACTTGATTCCGGATCCGATACTGCTCCACTGACTACACTGTCGCTCGGTACCTTTGGCGGCCCTCTTTCAAAGAAACCCATATCTGGCTGCTGTACTTCGGGTGTTCCATACCGCGTTGGTGCGTTTGATCGCGCGGTATAGATTAGGTGGTCTCGGAGCGTTGAGTGAAGTTCTTGGTATGCTGATCCGGGAAGGAATATGCCATCCTGGTCATCAAACACATGTTGGTCGAGTGGAGATTCATCATTAAGACCACCCAGCAGATTTATGTTTGGCGGGGGTGGCATGTCAGTGTGGCTCTCTTGTACATCAGGCACCGATTGACGTTGAGATAGTTGAGCTGGCATATACCGAAGCGCCAAGAGCTCGGCCGCAGCATCTTCAGTATGTGTCCTGGACCTCGTTGAAGATGGGCCTACCAGCAAATTGTTCTCGCAAAAGGAGTGTGGAGTGTTCGCATCTTGCTCAGGATATCCCAAGTGATTTAGTCTGGAGAATGAGGTATGCGAACTGGGACTCATATCCATCTGCATGCTTGATTCGTCACCTCGATACGAGGTGCTGTCGGAATAGGACATGGTCATTGAGTTAGGAGTATCGAAAGCTGGGGACTGAGACTGCCATGTCGAATGGCGCTCGGCGAAAGCTTGTTCGGGATGGCGCGACATCTGCAAAAGAGTATCCGGGCGTGCTCCATCTCCGGTCTCTCGTGGTGATCTAGAGCTGGTCGACGCTGTGCGAAATCCCTTGCTCGTGTTCGGCGGATTTTCAGTAGGGTCTGCTTGATAGCCCTTCACAATCTGGGATGTTACATCGAGTATCTTAAATCATCGTCAGCGGGTTGGACGAATATTGCAGGTCACTTTGTTGGCCTCAAATTACTTTAAAATGTCGAGCCCGTTTTCTTGATGGTCCTATCATCGATGCATGATCGGCATCGAGTTCAATTGCATTTCCTGTCTTGAAAGTAATCTTCATCCCCCACTCGCATTCTTCTCCTCGTTGCCTGCAATTCAGGCATTCGGGTCTTTGCTCATCACCTATATATCTTAGAGTCAGTTTTTGGGAAGACTAGATAGGTGGATAACGATCACGAACATTTTCTCCGTCTTCGACGGCAATTGAGGCAGCCAGTTCTTGTCCTCGTCTTTCTAGTTGATTGCTGAGGGCTGCTGACTGTGTCGTCCCCACTCATGAGAAGTGGAAAGTCGCTGATGAGAGCGATGATTCTCCCTGCAGACGCTTTGTATTACGTCGCAAACTCAGATATATTATTATAGAATGGCCCTCCAAAAGGGACATCACCGTGTTCGACGTATGTGAAATTGCGGGGAAGTTCGTCAGGCGAGAATGCTTACTAAGGGCTTTATCACGGTTTAGCTAGAATAGGAAGTCGCAAGCGCTTTGGTTATACTACGGGACCACAACATGGGTTCCAGTGGACCTTTCAAAGTGGGCTAATAATTACAAGAGCCCGAGAAATCTTTCATGCCACCTATTTACGGCTTTGAGCTATAGAACGTGAACATGATTCGCATTCTTCATTGGAATGTCAAGTAAGTTAAGTTTTGCTTCCCCTCTATTGCAGTGTTGTACGGCAGCCCGAAAACCAGTTTCAGTTATAGAAAGCTACCTTCGCCCAATGCTAATCTTCCAAACATTGGAATCCTCTTTACAGGAACGCTTTCGATTCCCTCCCCTTCTCGACGTGGTTAACTTCCGTCTTCTCCGCGAATGCAGCCCTCAAGTCCTCGTTTGGTACTTCGCTATCGTCCATTGAAGACTTCCAGTGTAATAAAGTCTTCTCCCCAGTGAAAAGTCTGTCAATTTGCTCCAAAGTCAAGTTTTGGGTTTCGGGATAGAAGAAGTAGATCAGAGGGATGAACAAGAGGTTGAAAACTGGGAGGTGTGTGTGAGTTGGAGCCACTCAAGAAGGATGCAGAAAACATACCGGCGAAGTAGATGTACGTTCTCCATTCAATATTTCTAATTGATACCGGCGTAATTTCTACCACCAAGAAAGTAAAGATCCAGTTACTGGCCGAGGCCAGAGATGCAGCTGGGGTTCGAATTGCCAACGGTGCGTATTCGGCGGGCACTAGTTTGGTCAGCGAGGCTGTAGTAATGTTAACCGGGATGGAGGACAACTTACACAACCATGGAATAGCCAATAATCCGACAGCAAAAAAGAAGTTGAAGAGGAAGAGCATCACAGTCGCAACGTATCCTGCGGCTTTTGTTCCATTTGCGACTGTGCCTGCCAAGATAGCCATACAGGCACATTGACCAGCAGCTGCAAACAACATCAGTTTCCGTCGACCGAGTCTACAGCAGTCTTAGTGTTACTTTCTTTATCTCAAAGAAGAACTGGTTGCTCACCTGTCGATGAACCAGATTGGAATGAGAGACGAGAAAAAGTAGGCAACACCGTTGAATCCTGAGATCAACAGTGATAGACTATGTGAAAGTCCAACTGATTCTTCAAAAATAACAGGGGCGTACTGAAAATTGTAAGGGCATGACCATATCCCAGAAGGGGTAAGTACTCACGTAGGTGATCAGATTGATTCCAGAAAGCTGTTGCATGAATTGACCTCCAATACCAAGTAGTGTTCGATGGAGAAATCGCTGAGGTCCATTTTTAAGCAACGCACGCTTGCCTCCAGATCCCGCCCTATCGTTGTTTAAGTCAGTAACTTCACATGCGTAGTTCTACACAAATTGACTTACGCTGCAGCTTTTTCCTCGTAAATAGCGTGTCGAATTTCAGCCATCTCACGGTCGATCGCTGGGTCTGATACCTCGATTTCTTTCGCATTGAGCTCCAGTGCCCATAGAATATGTCTCGCCTCTTCCTGTTTGTCGTGCGCGAGGAGCCATCTTGGGCTTTCAGGTAATACGAGTATACCCGCGAACGAAACGATGGCGAAGAGAATTTGAAGAGCTAGCGGGAATCGGAATTGCGCAGCGCTGTTCACGAAGCTGAACCCGTAATCAACCCAGTAGGCCATCATAACTCCAAAGATGTTGATCGCAAGTTCTACTGCAAGTCCTTTGCCTCTCTTGTGTGCCATCATAAGCTCTGCGTGCCACACCGGAATGGTACTCGTATTCATACCGTTCCCTAGACCAGCCACAATTCGCCCAACAATCAGCTGGGGAATTGTATTCGCAGAAGCTTGTAGAGCGGCGCCAATGGAAAGAACAACACAGCCGATCATAATGCATTTTCGTCGTCCAAGCCACTCGCCAAAGAGAAAACAGAAGATAGAGCCGAAGAAGCAGCCCTTTCCATGTCAGCAAATTCAAGACTGTAAGTAGAAAAGCCTTACGATTTCGTAAATAGCAACACTGATAGTAGAATAAATCAGCAATTAGTGATGAAAGTGGGAGAATAGATTTACACTGTTCCTTGCAATGACGAACTTCCGTTGCCAGTGCCAGTTGTGTCGATTTGTGGGAATTGTTTGGTGAATGCTGCTCCAGTCAGGAGACCCGACATAACTCCTTGGTCATATCCAAACCTGCGCATTGATTATCAGTGAGCGAATAGACCACCGAGACCTGGTTCATGACTTACAAAAGAAAACCAGATCCTGCTGTGGCAGTGATAGCCCAAGAGAGGGACCGGCCAGTTAGAATTGTCATGTTGACCGAGTTGCTTGAGTTGAGGAGGGCAGGGGTTTCTCGATGCGAGATGAAGACAGACTTAAAAAACTATTGGATGCAGGAATATGTAGAATGTTTTATAGATTAGATCTGTGTCCGACATATTCGACAACATTTGGTCGTTGAGTCCCAATCTGGGGCCCCAGCCTGCCCACAACCATGATGCGGGGAACAACACAGGGGACGAGCTTTGGTAGACAAGGGGACGATTCAGGAATACCTTCAGATACATGTTTTAAAGTTTTTACCTTCATCTAGCTTGACTCGTTTTGGTCAGACTCCACAGTAGAGTTCTTGGAAATGAATCGCCGGAGCCGACCGCTAACTTTTGCACCTGAAATGGTAATAATAGGCACCCAAGCGAGGGATAGGAGGGCGGGGATAGCGCTTGACCATGTGGGGTTTCACGTAAGGTTATCCCGTCCGACTTCCCGGGAAATTTCGATTGTTCTTATGTGTTCATATCGACATGAAAGTGGGAGATGAGACACAACATGCCGGTGTCTGGCACCAAAGCCGCGACATTGAGCCGCGCATGTTACCAAGAGGGACAGGCGTTTCCGCCAAACCATCTCCGCTGGGTATCACCCTTTTCTTTTCCCCCAAATACGTCGCGTCATACCTGCAGAGCCTTTTCTTTCTGGTTTTGGTTATTCGTACCGCTTCCTTTTCTGTTCTCATTTTCGAGCTTTCAAGCAATCTAGCTTCGAACAAGTGTATAATCTTGTCATGATGGGTTAGAGGTTCTGGTCATGCACTAGCACATGTGGGATGTTTAGGAGGGAATACTCATTATCTGCATGGCCCGACAAATACATACATCCCCATCAGCATCGCGAGTTGTGGCTGTGTTGAAGTCTATGGACTTGCCGTTTGGATAGGACATATCTTTCTACAACTTTGACTTACTCTTGAACTCAATTTTCATCGGCTTGCAAGCAGGACTCGAGTAATTTCTCGATTTGAGAACGATAACAGCTCCTGTGTGGCCAAATCAAACAATTTCCACCGAGCACATGAATGGAGTGTATGAGCGGACCATAAACCTGATAAACCCATAAATCCAGTGAAAAGATCGACTGAACTATGCTTCCAGGTACTCAGTTACTTGGTACGCAACGGTTTAGCATATGTTGCCGCACTAAGCCCCTATTCCTTTACTTGTTACCACCAAGAAACTTGCAATTCGGAACTTAGGTTAGATCTGATCAATTTCTTGATTTCTATGAAGTTTCTATGACGAAATCCCCAGACCAAAACGCTATCAAGCAGAGGCACAGTGCCCACCATCCACTCTCAGATCAGCTCCAGTCATGAATGAGCTGCCATCCGCAAGCAAAAATACAGCAGGTGCCTTGAAATCCTCTGGGGCGCCCAATCTACCTAACAAAGCACCAGCCATCCATGTTTTCTCGACTTCCGGCTCGGCAGCAAGTAGCTCATCTGTCATTGCGGTTCGAATATACTAGGAGCACGTTAGAAGCTACTTTGAGGGAAAGAATTCAAACGGACTTACCCCAGGTGAAAGCGTGTTTACTCTGATTCCATGCTGACCCCATTCCTGAGCGACAGATCTGCACATCTGTTGAACCGCCGCTTTCGAAGTGTTGTATGCTGTACAAGTCAGGCCTCGATTTGCAACCTGCCCTGACATACTAGCGATCATAACCACACTGCCTTTTGTTCCTTCCTTCATGAAGATTCTAGCCGAGTGTTTAATTGTCAAGAACGTCCCAGTAACATTCACATCCATAATTCGTCGGAATCCATCGACAGGGTAGTCGACAGCCGGCACTTTCTGCTGGATCCCCGCACATGCAATTGTGCCATGAAGTGGCGCGCCTGCCTTTGCTCCATCCTCGGCAATGCGGTCCATGGTTGCTGAAATGGAATCTTCAATTGTGATATCGCATTGATGGTAGGAAACTTTCAATCTTGAGGCATTTGCAAGTTTTTGTAGGGAAGCCCATTCCGACGGGGAAGGCGCAGGCAGAATATCAATGCAGGCGGCATGGCCACCGGCTTCGACGACAGCAAGGGCGAGAGTGATTCCTAGACCTCTACCGCCTCCTGTAATGGCTATTGTCCGGTTTGCCAGGGAGAAGAGTTTGTTTGTTGGTGCTGCAGCTGAGCGTGTCTGAGAGGACTCGTGGATGTGGGAGGGGAGGGCAATGTCGCTGACGACTGTCTCTGCGATACTTCCCATTTTGATGAATGGAATTGTGTGATGCTGGAGTGATTGAGGATTTATTCTTTGAATAAAAAGTGGTGAGAAAGAAAGACAGAAAGAGAAACACTGCACCTTACCGATCAATATCTGAGGGATATGTCGTGGACCATCTCACGCGTTTGTTAGTTTACCATTACTCCTTCATTCGTCTCATTAAGGCAATCTTTCGCGCTTTCTCGAGGGAGCAGTTCTCTGTCATGAGATATCTCCAGGTCAAATCTGGAAATCTTCAGGAGTTCATGACGTCGCCAAGACTTAGAATGTTGCCTGTTGGAGCAGACCACTGAGCTCATGTGGGGAATGTCCCGATAGGGAAAATTTAGCCACCGTGATGTCTCAGACGAAATTCAACTTTCGTTGTCGTGCACCGACTCGAGTCTGCATTTTCAACCCCGCACCTCATAAGCGCTCCCCATTTCAATCGTTATCGGTCGTTACAATGGCCTGTATATATTTATTTCGTCGCGATGCATCGCAGGGCATGTTCTCCATACCCTCTTTGTATTCCAAACAATTGATTAATCTGTCTTCTCAACATGGCTCCCTCAGCAATCGAAAGCGTGTCCAATCTACCACTGAAAGTTGTTTCCTCGAAGAATGAGGCTTCTGACGGCTTGATCAATCTCAAATTCGAAAGAGCAGAGCTCAATGACCACGTCTTGAATACTTTCAGATGTCTGATTGCGGATTTATGCGAGCAATTCAAGGGTGGCCACCCTGGAAGTGCCATGGGAATGGCAGCGATCGGAATTGCTCTGTGGAGATATGCGATGAAGTATTCTCCAGAGAACCCGAATTATTTCAATCGAGACAGGTTCGTACTCTCAAACGGTGAGCTTCCTCCAAGTCATATTTCGCCTGCATATGCTGATATCTGAAAGGCCACACATGTCTATTCCAATACGCCTTTCTACATCTCGTTGGGTACAAGAACATGACCTTGGATCAGCTCAAATCCTACCATTCCTCAAGAATCGACTCAATATGCCCCGGGCACCCAGAGATCGAACACGAGGGGATTGAAGTTACAACCGGGCCGCTTGGCCAAGGGATTGCGAACGCTGTTGGGCTGGCGATGGCTACGAAGCACCTAGCTGCTACATACAATAGACCACATTATCCGGTCGTTGATAATACGACGTGGTGTATGATTGGAGACGCATGTTTACAGGAAGGTGTCGCTCTGGAGGCCATTTCTCTTGCTGGGCACTGGAAGCTCAACAATTTGGTTGTAATCTACGACAATAACCAGATTACATGCGATGGATCCGTCGATCTCTGCAATAACGAAGATGTCAATGCGAAAATGCTAGCTTGTGGTTGGAATGTAATCGATGTTGAGGACGGAAACTATGATATTGAGGGAATCGTACGCGCGCTCATCACTGCGAAGAACAGCAAGGACAGGCCGACATTCATCAATATCAGGACAGTCATTGGAATTGGTAGCAAGTCAGCTGGTGATGCCAAAGCTCATGGAGCTGCGTTTGGTGCTGAAGATGTTGCTAATATCAAGCGAAAATTTGGAATGGACCGAACGAAGCATTTCCAGGTTTCAGACGAGGTGTATGATTTCTTCAGAGAAGCAAAACCACGGGGCAAAAAGCTCGAAGCAGACTGGAATTCACTGGTCAGCTCTTACGCAAAAGAGTATCCGGACCTACACAAAGAGTTTTCTCTTCGAGTTGCAGGAAAGTTTACAGATGATTGGTCCAAATTCATCCCTGCAAAGGAAGATCTTCCCACAACACCAACCCCGTCTAGAAAGTCTTCAGGCCTGATATGCAACCCTCTCGCCCAGAATCTCAAAAACTTTATGGTCGGCACAGCTGACCTGTCGCCATCCGTCAACATGATCTGGAAAGGCAAAGTCGACTTCCAACATCCTGATCTCAGGACCACATGTGGAATCAATGGTGACTACTCGGGACGTTATATCCACTGGGGCATTCGCGAACATGCCATGGCATCGATCTCTAATGGCTTAGCTGCTTTTAACAAAGGAACAATCCTCCCCGTTACTTCTACTTTCTTTATGTTCTACATCTACGCCGCACCAGGGATCAGAATGGGCGCACTGCAGGGACTACAACAAATTCACATCGCCACACATGATTCTATCGGAACAGGCGAAGATGGTCCAACCCATCAGCCCATCGCCTTGGCAGCGCTGTACCGTGCGATGCCGAACCTTCTTTATATCCGCCCCGCAGACAGCGAAGAGACAGCCGGTGCATACATCGCTGCTCTCAGAGCCACAAATTCGCCCTCAATTATCTCACTTTCGCGTCAAAATCTTGTCCAATACCCACAATATTCATCCCGAGAGGGTGTTCAAAAGGGGGCATACGTCTTCATTGAAAGAGCCGATGCCGATGTGACGTTAATTGGCGTCGGGGCTGAAATGGTTTTTGCAGTTGAGACCGCGAAGCTCCTAGAATCAAAGTTCGGGTTGAAGGCTCGAGTGGTCAGCTTCCCGTGTCAGAGGCTTTTCGATCAACAGCCTGTTGAGTACAAGCGAGAAGTTCTGCAATATAGGAGCAAGGCTCCACGTGTTGTGATTGAAGCCTATGCTGTTAATGGGTGGGAGAGATATGCCGATGCGGGGTACTCGATGAGTTCTTTCGGACACTCCTTGCCTGGGAAGGACGCGTACAAGTATTTTGGATTCGATGAAAATGCTATTGCTCCGAAAGTTTTCGAGCTTGTTGGGGATGTCAGGAGTAACGGATTAGAGGTTCTGAGGGGGGAGTTCAGGGATTTGAATGTTAGAAGAAACCATTTGGCTAATGCTTAAGTATAAACTTACACTGTAATCGGGTGGAGTTCTCCTATGAATTGCCTTTATATTATCAACATGTATGCGAGGTCAAAGCATATAGTTTCAGTGCATTATGGCAAGTTGTTCATCGATTAAAGTGTCTCAAGGTGTTGATGTCACACAATACTTGTTTTCTGCATGTTCCAGGTATCACGCAACATGGCCATGAGTCACCGAGTGTTGACAGGCTAGATTGCCGTGGGATGGTAAAGGATGGTCGTACTGAGACTTACGCGCGCATGTCACAATGAGAGCCTTTGACATGGAATGTTTCAATGCAAGCTTCTTGCTCGGAGCTCTCTTTTTTGCCAACAGCCTGATGCTCGCAAGAACTCATGGCGCTCCTGCGCCACAGGCATCTGAATACTTCCATTTAAGGAAACGCAGATTCAACCTCTAACATCTGCTTGTTTGGACAATCAAGTTACCATAATTTATCGAATATCATTCGCATAGATTCGTCCACCATGTGCAGCCTTATTCATTGTTTCGCGAAAGTTACGTTATCTCTATAATTCTATATATCACCGTCGTGTATATTCTATTTGTATAATAACAATGAGATTTGATAAAGTAAAAGGTGGATTAGAAATAACTTGATAAGAATCAAACTCTAATAGAGTTCTTAAAGTAAACACCGCCGATTACGTGCGTACTTCCTGCCGAAATCTTCTGGGAAGTCCCACCCCTCTTTCTTCGTCATCCCAGCCGCCCATTTTGAGCTCGCTCCCCACTACTTTCCTAGCACGACATCCTGGAGCTTCTTATCGTTATCCCCCAATCCATCATCCCAACGACACCACCTCATTGACCAAGTGCCAACTATTGTAATTAGTATCATAATATACAATAACTCTGCTTCTGGTGCTAGTTTGGGTTCGGGGATCAGTCGAAGATTATCGGCCTCGCCCGGGGTTATGAAGACAGCGAAGATTGCACTTGCAACTTAAGGTAGCTAGGGAATCGAGCTCTTTTCCAGAAAGATTGTTTACTGACTACAGATCAATCTCCAGGCTGTGCGATACTTGGACGATTTAGGGGGGGTTGGAAGGGTTTTGGGTGTTCATTCCACGATATTTTTTATTTGTAGCACACTACACAGTATACAGTATTTTGACTAATCTATTTCCACGGAGAGGAATTGTAACTTGCCCGATTCCCCCAAAGCCTTTTTGTGGAGCCAGGGCCCCTGTAGATAAGTACCGAATACTACCCCTGTCCTAACTCCTCAGCCTGCCATATTACTGCCACATTCCTGCCATTTATTTCTCTGGAGCGAGGCTTCAACATCTTACAAGTAGCTGCTATTATTCCGTGTTTACAGAGTCGAATTATCTCCTGGGCGGCTTCACTTTATCCTTTTTCATACCGTCGTTTTCTATCAACTGTTCGAAATGAGGCAACCACCTGCCATCGCTGCATTGTTGTTTCTAAGCTCCTTGGCTGCAGCATCGCAAAGTTCGCATGCTTGTTTCCAGCCAGGGTCAGGACATAGAAATGGCTCTTGTCCAATCACTCCTAAGGTGTTCATCATTGATATGGTATGTAGACAAACTCAATTTGAGCCGCACCCAGCATACTGAGCCTGAAATTGAACCACAGTTCTCGGATGAAGGTGCAGCATGGTACGGAATTCCCGAATTTGATGTTCTAGCCCAGAATATCACTGTGCCTGGAATTTCCCCTCTATTTCCCCAGGTACACTGCACGGCGGATGGTCAGATATGTCAGGTCACGACTGGTGAGGGAGGTAAGATCGATTCATCCTTGACAAGAAATCATAGACTAATTGGGGGCTTAGAAATCAATGCCGCCATCACAGTCAACTCGATAGCATATTCGCCTCTATTCGACTTACGCCAGTCTTACTTTCTCATCGCAGGTATTGCAGGCGTGTCGCCCAAGGTCACCACCATCGGTGTAAGTATTCCGTGAAGACATCCCTGCGCCATATACTAACAAGCGTCATTAAAGGCAGTAACTTTCGCTCGTTTCGCCGTATCTGTAGCACTGCAATATGAAATTGATGCACGAGAAATGCCTGCGAACTGGACCACTGGCTATTTCCCCCAAGGAGGATCTTCACCCACCGATGGCTTGGTCGAAATATACGGCACGGAAGTCTTTGAAGTCAACGACGACCTGAGGCAATTAGCTATGGCATTTGCCCGCAACGCTACGCTTAATGATACAGCCGATGCGATAGCCTATCGAGCACTCTACGGAGAGAACACCGCATATACTCTAGGTGCGCAACCACCAGGTGTCGTGGCCTGTGACACTGCAACGTCAGACGTTTATTTTACAGGAGAATTGCTCGGTAATGCATTCGAAAACACCACCTCGAGATGGACAAACGGAAGCGGTGTGTACTGCAGCACACAGCAGGAAGACAACGCTACTCTTGAGGCTCTTCTTCGAGCTGCTACCACGAAACTTGTTGACTTCTCCCGCATCATCATCATGCGCACTGCATCGGACTTCGATCGTCCACATGATAATCAGACGATCTTGGATAATCTGCTCGTGCAGTCCCAGGGGTATGATCCGTCTATCTTAAACATTTATCTGGCTGGTGTGAAGGTAGTTGAGGGTATTCTGAGGGGATGGGACAGTACTTTTGCAGCAGGCGTCAAGGCAAGTAATTATGTAGGAGATGTGTTGGGTACACTTGATGAACAACCAGATTTTTTACCCAGCGCAGCTCCTCAGAAACGAGGAATGAAGTATAGAAGAGGTTTGAAGTAGTAATCTTTAATAATTGGTATATTAGTATCATGTAGAGCGACCAGCAAGCAAGTGCCGCACGTGACTACAACAGGGCCTCGTTGACGTGAAAATTGCAACTTGGTGATGGTAAGATTATAGTTAGTCTGTGCCTCAATTCCGCATATTTCCCTACGCCAGAAGTGGGATATATTCATTATATTTAAGCCCTTGAGATCTTTTAGTTCACTTCTCTCTTTATTTGCAACCTCGAAGAATTTTACCAAGTTATATTTTCTCTGCTTGTCATATCATTTATATCCATTAACTCTCAATCCATCAGATATATCTAATATAAAGTCAATCACGTCGTTGTACCTATTCTCACGTACGAACCGACGCTATCATAGCGATATTCACGATATCAGCTGCGTGCGTGCTTTGGTAGAAATTCAGTGTTTATGTACTCCATATTTTTGAATTCCTAAGGTCAGCGACGAACTATGGCAAATAAATCGAATCATGGCACGGAGACGAGGGTGCTACGCAAGTTCGGAATCAAGTAAGCATCTGTTATGGTATCTCGGGGCCTTACTAACGATCACCTGTCTAGCGAGACGTATCAACTGGCCATGTATTTGATTGATCAGTACCGTGGGACTATTTTCTCTTGTCGATATGAAATTCCACCACGTCTTGCACCGATAGAGTCGCGGACGGAACTGGAGACGTCAGTCAAGGTCGCTGTCGTGGAAACCATCATGAGACATCCTATGATGCAAGTCGGCATAATGGATGCTACTTCTAAGACTCCCTCCTGGATCCAACTGGGTATTCTCGACTTGACGCAGCATATCAAATGGCTTTATATCGGAGAGCATGATGACTTTGAACAAACAGTACAGGAAACAATTCGCACTCAGCTCGATGACTATTTTCCAGACCTTTCCATTAAGCAGCCGGGCTGGAAGATCACCGTTCTTCGGCAAGGGAATGCGCCTAGCATGGAGGTCTTACTCACTTGGAATCACGCCCACTTCGACGGTGCAGGAGCCAGGGTGTTCCACGAAGACTTACTCGAGATGCTCAATAATGCTGAAAAGGGGGCATACGAGCGTACGGACTTGGAATCCGATATCCTTAAACTACCTCCAGCCCCGCCCTTGCTTCCCGACCCAATCGAGAGCTTACAAAGTCTCCCAGTAGATCTCAAATACCTCGCAAAGGCATTTTGGGAGGAAAGTCGGCCCCAGTTTCTCAATCGGGACGTATCCAACGCAGTCTGGTGCCCTATTCGCTCTTCCCCGTATAAAACCCAATTCCGGGCCTTCTTTCTAGATAATGAATCTCTACTTGCAGTCCTAGCCCGCTGTCGACAAAACAAGACTACCATCACCGGCCTGCTGAATGGATTGCTGCTTATTGCCTTCTCATCGCACCTCGACAGCACGGCCGCCCCGGCCTTTCAGAGTTCCACAATGGTGGACCATCGCCGTAATCTGCCTCCAGCCCCGAGAGACGCCCCATGGGCTAGGTCAGACAGAGCAGTATGCAATTACGTGACTCAGTGCCTTCACAAGTTCGACACAGAGCTAGTAGCGCGAATTCGTTCGAAGTTGCCGGCCGATGCCAGCGAGGGAAGAGACCTATCCGCTGACCTCGAACGTGAGCTCTGGGCCGCATCGGCCCAGAACCGGCTGGAAATAGTAAACAAGTTGGAAGCCGGGCTGCGAAACGACATAGTTGGGTTGTTCAAGTACGTCACGGACTGGCAGAAGACAATGAGAGATATGGCGAAAAAGACGCGCCAGTTCTCGTGGATAGTAACCAATGTCGGTGTGATGAACGGTGACACGTCAAGTTTGAGCACTGCCACGACGCAATCGCCGACTAGCAGCGATAACAAGTCTGAAGACAGCCAGAAGTGGTCGATCAGTCGAGCGGAGTTTGGCCTCAGCGCTGAGATCCCCGCTGCTGCCATTGAATTTGCATCTGTCAGCGTCACTGGCGGAGGGATGTGTGTTAGTGCTAATTGGGCGGACTGTGCTGTCGATGAGACGTTTGGGGAGCGTATCATGGCTGATCTCGAAAGGTGGATGGGTCAACTTGGGCGCCAATCATGATATGTGTTCTAGTGTTTATATTAATCAATTTTTATTTATGGATAACACCAGCTCATTTCTCACTGGTGGTTATTGATATGCTACTCGGGTTGTTAATCAATGAAATACAGTTATGTGAACACGAAGTTAGCATGCGTGTTTACCGTCCTGCGACTTTTCTGCAAGCACCTAGATTTCGATTGAAGTCAATTTCAAGATTTTTCACGTGCATGGCTCCGGCTTTAATAATTACACGTTCACTTGTATCATAACTTTAGTCTTTGCGGTCGATGGTGTTGGATCTTATTTGCTGCGTGGGTCTTGTCCCTTGGGAGTATCTTTCATTTTTCTCATTGCGACAAGACGAGTTATATCTGTGTCCATATGCTTTCCCGACCTAGTTACCTCCGAGTAAATGCGGTGGTGAGATTTTCCAGGCATATTTTGGGGAGACTGGTTGATAGATTGATTGGGATGCACCTGCCTAGCCATGAGATATATCCAACAGCCAACCTTCGCACGCTAGGCATTCTCCTACTTCCTTACAGTCAGCTGATGGCTTATACTGGCGTCTTATATTTGGCACTGCTCACATACTTTCTGGATAGTTGTGGTCTGGCCTCAGAAGAGGTGCGGCTGGCGCTAGGTGGTTGAGAGGATGTGGAAGCCCCTATCAGGCTCGATGTGACCTTTGCCTTTGTCTTCGGCATGGTCACGACCTCGTCGTATATTGGATGAATGATATCTGGGTCAGTGATCAGAGTTATAGCTCGTGAAAACTAATCCTGCTATCTTCGCTGTCGAGTTTCTGTAGATGTAGCGAGCTCTGGCATGACTGGGGAAGTCCATCTCCGTGCAGAGTTTCTCGGTATATTCTCATGAGCAACGATAAGAGGAATAATTGCAACATGACAAGGGAACTATAATTGGAATATACTGTATACGGAACAAATCGTCCAAATGACAAAAAAGCATGAAGTCGCTAAGAAATGATAAAACACAGAAATATTGGAATGAAAGTTGCAACCGAACTACGAGCGCGGAGTCAACAAATCGGGCATTTTCCTGAAGCCTCCCACCATTTTTGCAATACGAAGCACCGAAGACTTTCTGTTTGACATCGTTCGTTTTCGATATTGATCGAGAAATCCTAACATGGAACAAAGTCCGCAATTGATGAAATATTGATCCTAAGGGTGTTGGTATCGTCAACCTGTCCAGTCCCGTTAAACCAAACCTGAGACGTGAAGAACACTCTCGGAGGAATGGGATGATAACAAAAGTTTTCGCTGTACTGGCTCAGATATCAAAATCTGCTCTGTTGAGGTCGGAGGATCTGGGGGTTAGATCGAATGAGTCTATATGCGGGAACTTGGGGTCCTGGAACGATTCCTGCCATGCGGGCAATTTTTGTATCTGTATTGTGTCAGATAAGATGAGACATTTTCTCTAAACTGACTTTGAGAGCGTACCTTCTCGGTATGACGCGCATACAAACTACCATCATCTGTACATCTTAATAGTTTTTACTCCAGTCGGAACATCCTTCGGTTGATTTTTTGAATGCGCAACTCTTTTGGCTTCACGAGTGTCCCCGTACTCCGCCTTCACAGACTGATACCTAGTTATTTGAGAGTCTGCTTGTTTAACTATTTTAACGGCCCTACGGGCTTCGACTTTGGCCCGCCCTACTTCCACTCCAACTTCCTCTCTGAATTCTCTGAGGCCGTTATGATCTGGCAATCTACTGTTATAAGTGCTACTAGGATATTGTTTCCGTCTACTACTTGGGGGGCTTTCTCTTCTGCGGGGTGGATTTGAACCGAATAAAGATGACTCGGACCGTTGACTTCGTCGGAGTCGATCTGATAGTGAATTGTAAGCATCTCTAGGTGGTTTCCTAGATGGTAGGGGTGGGTTTGAATTATATTCCAGATGCGGTATTATATCGGTTGTCAATGGAACCTCTTCCAGTCCATTATAGACGTGGCGGTCCTTCTTTTTCTTTTGGTGCCGTTTCTCTTTCGTTTTGGTGTGTTTTTTCGTTTCGGAACGTCTTTCCGAGTGCTTCTCTCGAAGTTTCTTTTTGGGATTCTTCAACCAATCGGCGAGACTCATGTTTAACTTTCAATTGACTTCCTATGTGGGGAGAAATTCACTTTTCAATACAGCTTGCAAATATCGACGTGTCGAGAATCAGGCAGGTCGTTTTTATAAGATTTTTATGGATCCTTTCTCAGTTGTATAACATCTCACGAGAACAGGACCTGAAATATGGTCTCCTCCTCTTTGGTCTCATCAAATAGACCGAGTGTTTAAATTACACACAGATAAGCATGTATCTGTATCAATGACCTACTTGACCGAGGCGTAACAAGAAGGAGTTTCTACTCACAGAGCGCATCCTGGCCTGAATTATAGGCCCTGCGTGTTATTTGCATCCTAAATAGGAGGGGAAACAAAAAAGACCGTTGGGAGAGTGGAAGGCTGAGAAGTATTAGAAGAGGGAAGAAGGAGGGACCCTCGTGAGTATTCAGAGGGAGCGAAGTATCGACCATTATACAAGCCATGTACTAGCGACCCAACTTCGAGCTTACATAATCTAATTGTTATTTCGGTGTAACGTTAAGTCGAAATCTTTTGGCCCTTTACCGGTTCACGGTTGCAGTAAGGATGAAGTGGTCGTATGGCTACCCCACGATCCTCGCGGCCATGCCGCTGGCGCGCGCTAAGGTTCAGAATACTTCCCCAACCAACACAACCAAGAGACGAGACATGGATAAACGATTTATTTAAGAAATGTTGGGGAAAATGCTCGGATAGTTTAGATACCGACCTGTGTGTTGGCAATTCGATGTATCATGTAGCCCCCCTGGTTTGCTCGACGGGGTAGTCGGTACGTGTCTACATATCTTGGGATAATGGATCGCAACGAGGAACTTCCTTCGGTGCTCAATTGAACAAGCGTTGGAATTTTAATCCTGCCTAACAAATACTGGCATCAGATCAATAGGGCAATCAACCTCGACTGTTACCCCGCCATCAAAAATCGCCCCGCCATCCTTCATCATCCATTTCGCCCCAACCGGCAAATAGACACTCATCTTTCTCTGCCCCGGTTCAAACACGGGGAAACATAGGTACTTCGGCCCATACATATATTGAGTTTCCAACTCCCAACATTTTGGATCGTTTGGAAAATCGTAGAAGCATGGTCGCATAACAGGCGAGCCTCGTTCGTGAGCATCTTTCATCAATAAACGAGTATACTCTCGGAGTTCTTCTCGTAGCAAGAGGTACTTCTTGCAGATCTCGTAGACCTCTTCACCATATGACCAGACCTCATTATCCGCACCACTACGGCAAGTTGCTCCACCGCCTTCACCTACTTGGGGTTGTCGGGGTTCCCGGTCTCCATGTAGTCGCATGACAGGGCAGAAAGTGCCCCACTGGAACCAGCGCACGAACAGTTCTTGAAACTTGGGGTCTTTGGGATCTCCACCATGGAAACCGCCGATATCTGTTGTCCACCATGGAAGTCCTGCGAGTCCCATATTGAGACCTGCAGCGAGTTGGTTGCGGAAACTAGACCAGGAGGATGCGATGTCTCCACTCCACACCAACGTGCCATACTTTTGAGAGCCGGCCCAGGCACACCGGATAAGATTGACGATGTTTTCCTGTCCTGCGGCTTGCATGCCTTCGTAGAAAGCTCGAGCATATTCAACTGGGTAGATCTGGCCAATTGACAGATTAGGCCCCTTCCAGTATCGATAATTATCAAAGTCATATGCTGTGTACTCAGGTTCTGTCGCGAGAGTTAGCTGCAAATGTAATAGAGCTATTATCCATTAGGGTAACGGACCAGCTTCATCCAGCCAAAATACTTTGATGCCTTTCGAATAATAATTGGCCTTTACTTTCTCCCATATATATGCTCTAGCTCCTGGGTTAGTAGCATCGAAATGAATAGTGTCGCCCTCGAAGTCCATGGCAATGCGGATTCCCCTGTCCATGCGAGTTAAATACCCTTTTTCGAGCATCTCTTCGTAATTTTCGGAGCGTGTGTCAACCGTAGGCCATATGGATACCATCAATTCAATCCCAAGGTCAGTCAGCTCTTTCACCATTGCGTCTTGAAGCTGTCAGTTCTCGTATCATAACATCAGACGAATTGTAATCTTACCTGGATCCGGCCAGAAATTTGCGTCAAACTTCCAATCACCCTGTCTAGGCCAGTGAAAGAAGTCGATAACAATCAAATCAATAGGTAACTCCCTTCTTTTGTATTCTCGAGCAACTTTCAACAGCTCATCTTGCGTTTGATATCTGAGTTTGCACTGCCAGAATCCCAAACCATATTCAGGCATCATCGGCACTGTTCCCGTAACCGCAGCATAACTATGCACGATTTCGGCAGGAGTATCTCCAGCTACAACCCAATAATCCAAGAAACTAGTTGAGTATGCTTCGAAACTCATAATATTCTTGCCGAAGACCGCGCGTCCGACAGCGGGGTTGTTCCATAGAAATCCATAACCCCGCGAAGAGAGAGCAAACGGAACACTTGCTTGAGAATTCCGATGAGCTAGTTCCAGATCTAATGACTTCAAGTCGAGATACGGTTGCTGATACTGTCCCATTCCATATATCTTCTCATTCCTGTCCTGAGACTCAAATCTCATTGTCAGGTGGTATGCCCCACCAAGATTTGGCTTGAATTCTCGAGCATCGACGTTGATGGCACTGCATTTGGGATCGGTGACATCGAGTCGATTTCGCACGTATTCCTCCAAGAGTACTTTCCCTTCCTTATTGTAGATCATAATCTTGCCACGGGAACTAACCGTGGCTCGTATTCCGCCATTTGTAATTGATGCACTGTTGTCTCCTATTTCAATTGACGCAGTCGGGGAATCAACTTTTTGACTCAAGGCCCACCCTTCTTCTGAATTGGGGAATTGGGATTCTTTCGTAGATCGGATGCGAAAAGCATCTTTTCCCCACGGCTCTATCCAGAGCTCCTCGGCGTCGTACCGAAAGACTAATCGATTGTCTTGCTGAAAGAGCATGTTGTTGGCGCAGGTAGTGAGACCCGATTCACTTAGTCTTTCACTTGCTCAATTCTGAGATAGCCATGCAGGGTTCGATGAGCTTCATTTGAATACAAACGATATTGTTGATCGGTGAACATTGACCCGAAATATGGGGTGAAATCGCTGTCAGTGCCTAATTGGATAAATAGGCAAATGCTACCCGATTGGCTGAGACGATCTCATCTTGACCTCCTGATTGCCCATCAACACATCAATATGTAGCTACCCCAAAATTCAAATCGTAAAAACCACAGATTATAGATGCGATGATATAGATACTGAAAAGCCACATCAGATCTGTGGCTGACGCCACGATGTCAGATTTACTGTATTGGTGTGCTGCAACACGGGAATCTTGGCTTTACGTACAAACGAGGCATAAATAGGCAGACACTGGGTGTTCACTCTTCACCATTGAACGACGAAATAAATTTCCACAAAATGTTCTCCTCAAAACTATCCCAATCCAGGGCGCTCCGCTCCATCGGCCTCCTCTGCGGAGCCATTCCAATCGGTTACGGCATTAATGCAATCCTCCGGCCCGATCATGCACTTACATTCTTCGAACTCGAACCTCCAGCACTCCCTGCCGACAAAGCGCTTGTCAATTCCTTGATGGTAGTTTACGGGATTAGAAACATCTTTATGGGTGTGACAGTCTTTGCAGCTGGATATCATAGAGCTCACAAGACAATGGGATGGATTTTGATAGCGCTTGGTGGGGTTGCGTTTGGGGATGGCCTTGTGTGCTATCAAGCTGGGAAAGGCGAATGGGGCCATTGGGGTTATGCACCAGTTTTGGCTATAATTGGGTCCTTGTTCCTTGGGCTCTTGGGTTGAAGTTCTCATGCAATGAGTGTGCGCCGACAGCGGAATCAGCATGTGTACTAGGGTGGCTTCAGTCTGGATGATACCACACTGCAGAGAGACGTTACCTGCACACTTCCGACAAGAGACATGTGGACTTGTGATTGTGCTAATATAACTGAGTACACGATCTACATTCTCTTTTACTGCTAAGCATTTCGTCCTGCACGCACATCGTCAGATTGTCATCTAACAAAAGATCTGAAAACTTTCTCGTGATCTTTCAACATGGGCCCTCTAATGAATTCAGTAGCCGTCCAGATATCAACGTTGTCATCATTTGTGAACACGCGACCAACCATCCAAGGCAGGAATCCTTTCGCTCGCTGGGTCCACGTTTCAACTTTCCTGTCTAACGCTTCTTCCTTTTCGTCAATCTTATCCAACAGAGCCAGACCACGGTGTTGCTCCCACCGAGTTAAAATCGTCATTCTTGCTGACAATCTCCTCAGGTCGAAGGAAATGTTTGGTCCATTGTGAGGTTCCAATACTAGCCGCCCCAGCTTCTTTCCTGTAATATCTACGAATTGAAAGTAATTTCCAACATGGATCTTTGGCTGTCTGGGTGTCCTTGAAATCGGCTGTGGAAGTCTAGAATTCTCAGGGATGAGCCTCGCCCTCCTGCTGAACTGGATAGCGGCTGCTGTTGCTACCGAGGTATCTGGATAAGCTCGTGTCCCTCCTTTTGGCAGCTCCATTGATATTGAATTGTGAGCCTCTCTAGATCTCTGGCGTTGAGAGAGTCTCTCAATGAGTAGCCTCTCTGGATCATTTTGGTCTTCGGGTACTTGCTGTGCGCATTCCTCGACTGTGGAACTCCCTGACTGGGCAACACCCCATACAGAAGAGAACTGTGGATAACTGTCTATATTGGACGTCGACCTGCCGGGTCTTTCCTCTAGGTCGTGAGTATCAACACAAACCATGGTATCAATAATCCTCTTCTCACACTCGCCGTAAGTCATACATGACGACGTCATTATGGCGAAAGTGACACACCCTACGCTGTCCTTAACCATGGATGTCCATTGAGGATTTATTTTTCGGCCGTCCCTTCTTTGAGGGAATGTAATATCCCAAACCTGTAACAGGTTGTCGTCGCCGACACCCGTGAATCTCAGCTCAGATAAAATACACTTGAAGACGGATGTCAAAGTCTCCCTATGTTCTGATGACATGGTCTGCCATTCGTTAGAGATATGCTCGATCTCGTGAAGCTGATTGATTGTCTCAATAACCTTCTGGAAGTGAGTCCAGTCGAAACGGGTCTTGAACCAGGCAACTAAACCGGGATTCTTCAGTAAAGTCCATAGACTGAAACGGCGAGCGTTGCCTGTACACCGACTGATCTCCACAACGCTCAGATAATCTAAATATGATTGGTAAGGTTGATAAAGTGGATTAGATTTGGCGGCCTCAGAATCTAACCAATCGTCTATGATCGAATCTTTCAAGGTCCGTCCGGCATCAAACTTGTACGTCCAACCCATACTTACAGTTATATATTTCCCTCCCGATAATTGGGAGGTCTTAGCGTCCACATACCATGATGGTAATGTTGTCCTAAGTTCAAAAACGGGAAATTGACGACTATACCTGTCTCCCTCCAAGCATAGGCAAGCGTCCCCTGTTTCGAGCTTCATTGGCTCCCCTCTTCTTTTTCTTTTACGTCCTGAGCCAGGTGCTCCAATCAGAAGGTGCATGGTGATAGGTATCTCCAATACTTCGTGCTGCGGCGGGGGTTCCTCATCTAGCCAGCCAAGCCAGTGGCAGAGAACTTCGTTATCATATGTAGTTACGGATTCCGAAGACGGTGTAGATTCAAGTCTGAGGATGATACCGCCTCGGACCTCGATGAATACTGCATTGGGGTTCTGAGATGTCGTTACGTCGAACTTCAGGGGACCCCACAGTTGTGCAAACTCTTGTAAAGAAACAGACAAGTAAAATCCATCAAAGTTAAAGGTATTCAAAGTAAAGCTGTCAGGTACGAAGTGAAATGCCCAAACTGGCTGCTTGAGAAATCCGCTCAAGCACCGCAGACAGCGAGGAGCCATGACAATGCTGCCACCTACTGTGCGAATTTGCAGTCCTTCACTCAAGACTCCAGTGGGTGTCTGACCATTGACATCGATGTGTGATCTGATGAATGATAATAATGCAAGATGAAGAGTTTTTAGAATGGAGCTCTGTAGATGATATATCGCATGCCACTTGTGCCACTGTACAAAACTTGTTGGTGCGAGTGGTATGCTGAAACCCAGTGATGAAACAATATGTAGTAGAACTTCTAGAATGTCGTTGAGAATCGAATCCATTTCCGTAACATTAACTCTGGACGTAGCTTCATGCAGAAGCTTGGAGAGCATGTTCAAAGTCGGGATACTGATTGGGACAACTTTCAAGACACTGGATCTTTCATCGTCAACAACGATGATGTTGAAGCTCGATTTCGTAAAACCTTCATCCTGAAGCATCTTCAATCCTTTGAGGATAGCTGAGAGCCTTCTTAAACCATCGTCTAGATCCAACTCAATCTCAAGAGAGTATGAAAAATATTCCTTTATTGACAAATCAGGAAGCGGAAGGATATTCTGCTCATTGTCTGTCTGAATATTGTGGAGAGGGTCTGGGGAAAGTCCCAAAACGCTTTCCGACAACGATGATATATGATCAAAATACGAAGTAGGATCTTCGGCAAACTTCATTGAGGGAGATTTCAACACGGTCGGCCTTGATTTTTCCTTCGGCTCGGCGTCTGGATTACCCATAGACACTCGTGTATCTTTAGTCATGAGATTGGGAATCTCTGTACTTGTTGCTACTATGGATGATAATCCTAGCGCGGGTGATAATGGTAGCAGAATATTGACTAATTCGTCTTTGCGCGAGCTGAAATCGTACTCATACGAAGACGGCTCCGTGCAATCATCTAGGTTGATATCGTCCGTGTTGAGAGATGTGCTAGAAGATGCGCTTAGTCGATCTGGTGGTGGAAACAAACTGCCGACTTCTCGAATGACGTAGTCTTTAAAAGCATTGCCATCATTAGCTTGGCTATGTGCTTCTTGCACGATGCTTGCGTCAACTGCAGGGCTTGCTCGATCCTCGATTTTCTCCAAGCAATCGTACACATGCTTAAAGGTATCTCTGATCAAAATCGCTTGCGATACTGGTCCTCCAGAAAGATTCCATGTATTCCAAGTAACATCTGGTTCGTGAATGAAACTTAGTAGACTCCAGTCGAGATGGTTTTGACTGCTCGGCGCTCTAGCTAATAACTCTTGTTCAACATTCGGGTCGACTCTTTCGACGGTGCTGGGTGGATCATCCATATATTTCTTTATTTCTGGCTCATCAGATCCTTCATTGAATGTTTCTAGATGGCGAGTCGCAGGTAAATCCGGCGACTCTTCTGCGGTGTGACCGCCTGAAAGCGATTCAGCTGATCCTCTATCACACCGTATGCTGTATGATGCACTCTTCATCACGAGGAAAGTTCACGATTGTAGCGTTGTAGTCAAGTTAATCCCATAAGTTGCGTGGGCGTTGATGCTCAAGTATGAAGTTCAGCTGATATTGCAAGAATATCTCAGCCACAGTTGAGCCTGCAGCCTGCCTTTTCTGGATTGGCCAGGCGATATGGTAAAATCTTCGTTATGTGTAACTTTACTAGTATGGCCATTGCTATCTGTTACCAACGCGAACTCCACGAGATCAATGACTATAGTATGTCTCTATAGATATTACCTGATATGCTATTCAATACTTGCAGTAAGAATTGGCGTGGGTCGTAATGTCAAAATTGTCCTCCAGCCGTGTCAAACCCCTAAGAATAATCGCAACTTGAAGCAAGAGCAGAATAAAGTTGGACTGGTCGGTCGAAAAATCCGGGCTCTTCCAAAAGACTTGTTCATCTAAATTTTCAGAACACGAAATATGTGATTGATATATCATGCTATCCACATCATAGGGAGTCTTTGAGGTAGGAATCATACGATCTATTGATTATGCTTGACGTTATGTAGGAACTGTGGAGTCAAACTTCCATGGACAAGGAAGAAACAGCAATTCGTATCCATATGTCAAAACTGAAGGTGTCCGACGAAGGAGGAATTACTATGACAAATTTTACCCCTCGGATCCCTCCATTGAAAGACTGGTGGCAGAATCGGGCACCAAGGAAAGTTAAACCAATGCAGAAACCCATGGAACCAAACATAAAGCAATCACCTAATGAATGATCGAACGACCTTCTCCCCGTCCTTCAAAGTCCCCAGTCTTATATGTTCAGTGACCAAAGTTGCATCTGCAGCATCTTCTTGAGGCATAAAAAGATTAAACATTCTTGGCACGAATCCTTTCGACCTCTGTACCCACGTCCCGATCTTTTTATCCCAGGCCTTCTCTGTTTCATGAATCGAGTTGAGTAAACCATGACCATAGTCGTATGGCTCCCATCGAGCTGTAAGAACGCTTTCGTCGAACAGCCTACTTATATTGACGACACTTTTCGGTCCGTATGAAGGCTCCAATATCAAACGTCCTATTGTTTGCCCACTACCGCTGATGAAGTTGAGATTCGTTACGTTTTGATTAAGTGCTTTTGATGCACGGGTTGAAGGAATTGGGGGTACGCAGTGTTCTTGTTGCTCAAAAGTACTGATAACACCATTAAAGTGACTGAGAGTTGATATAGGGCCTGCGGCTCCCGAAGAGAGGTCTTGAGGTAACACTGATTTTTTTCCGCTAGATATATTGACTTCTGGGAGAGCGGCTCGTCTTAAGCTCTGTCTACGGCGCAATCGTTCAAGCAGTTCTCCTTCCATATGAGATTGTGCATTGCGGGCAGGTTCACTTGTGGCCATAGTTGATGAAGATGGGACCGCCCACTTAGAAGAAAATTTCCTTGCACCATCTTGCTGTAAATATTCTGCACTAGACACTTGCTCTTTTTTTGATTCAGGACGGGTATGCCCCTGAACAGTAGCTCTGGTCGTGATACATAATTGTGTGCATAGAAATGTCTCTCCATAAACCTTGCCTGTCGAATTTTGAGGTGGTGCAGGTTGATACTCCATACACGTTCCTGTCATTATCGCAAAAGTCGCACATCTGTCGTTGTCCCCGAGCATAGAAACCCATCGCGGGTTTATCTTCCGACCATCAACTCTCTCGACTTCCGTCATATCCCACACCTGCAGAAGCTTATCTTCCCGAATACCCGTGAATTTCAACATAGTCAGAACGAACCTTAGAGCTGGTGTTAGAATGTCTTTGATACTCGGGGGCATTTCCAGCCAATTTTCAGCAATGGAATTGAGGGAGGAAATTCTTCGAGTGTTCTGTCAAGGTCCTGGAAGAAATCCTTATTCAGATTCCGACGCAGGAAGCCTCGTACACTGGGATGCTTAAGCAACATCCAGAGGCTGATTCTCCGAGCGTTTCCAGAGCAACAACTTATATCGAGGACAACAAGGTAATCCAGATACCGTGGGTTTATGTAGCTAAAACGAGGATCTGGCTCAGGCGTGACTAAGCCTAACAAGGTCTCGACGATGACATCTTTCAAAGTCCAACCTGCGTCGAACTTATATGTACGGCCCATGTTAACCGTGACGTACTGGCCTCCCGATACTTGTACAGTTCTAGCATCCAGCTTCCATGATGGAGGTCTAGTTGTGAGCTCAAATGCATCATAGTTGAAGCTATACTTGTTTAGACATTGACAACTATCTGACAGCTGCATGCTTGAGATCATTCTTCCACGACGACGAGGTTCAGCTGTTGCATATATGCCAATCAAAAGACGCTTAGTAACGTCAATTGAGTCCGGATTGTCTAATGATGTAAGATAATCGTCATCCAACCAGTCAGCTCAGTGGCAGAGAGTCTCGTCACTTGAAGGTGCACTCGATATAGGAAGCTGGATTGATTTGATATACTGCAGACAACCACCACGAGTCCTAATTGAAGCTGCTTGCAGGCTTCCACTGCTTCGGTATTCAATCTTCATTGGACCCCAAAGCTGCGCAAAATCTTCTGCAGACGTCGAGACGTAAAACCCGTCAAAATCCACTGTAGGTAAGTCAATATTTCGACGATGTGAACTAAAAGCCCACACTGGCTTTTTCACGAACCTGTTCAGACAATTCAAGCGTCTTGGTGCCATTAAAACTTTACCGTTAAAAGTCTCGATCTGTAGTGCACTACTAAGCCCGCCACCAGGAGTGATATCAGTCACATCAAGGTGCGATCTGATGAATATGAGCAAGGCAAGATGAAGTATACTCAGAGTCGAGTTCAGCAGCAGGCATATTTTTACCCAACTGTCGCGGTGAGTACCTAATGAACAGCCCTCAAAAGAACTTTCTAGACCAAGAGTTGAAACGATGTGTATTAATAACTCACGGATATCACACATAACCTCGTGGATATCCATCGAAGACGAATTTGTTATGCATAGCGTTCCATCATCCAGAAAGAAACCCGGAGAATCGAGCTTAGGTATCAACTCGTGAAGAAGGTCGCAAAGTACGGTTAAGCTGGGCATACTGACTGGCAGGATATTGAGAATCTTTGGTCTGTTGGTGTCCACAACAATAATGTTGTAACCCAATGAACAAAATCCTTCTTCCGCTAATAATTCGACGCCAGAGTTGATAGCAGATGCGATCTTGATGTTGTCAGTGATGCTCGTTTGAAGCCATGCATGGTCCTTGCGGCGGGAATTGATATGATGTAACCAGCTCAACGGCAAACCAAGTACAGACAGTCCGTGAGACTTTTCAATCCTAAGTAGTGTATTGGTATGAAAGCCGAGAACTCTCCCGGATAGGATTGAGATGTCTTTGAAGTAAGATGTTGGATTTTCCGCAAAACATTCCAGTGGTGACAATACACGTGGAAGCGTATCCACGACATCGGATTTTGATATGTGGCTTGTCTGACCGAGGTTCTTATCAGAAACACCTGCCAACGATGATACCGAGATTTCGGTGGGAATATGGATTATTGGGTCCTCAGCAGATGTTGATGTTGGCGAAGTTGGAACGAGAATCCCTGAGCTCTTTTTGCCAGTAGCTTTTTTGTGGCCATCATTTGCCAGCGTCCGTGAATTTTCGTTATTGGGAGTCTTTTGGTGATCATCGTGCGATTTGGACGGAGGAATCTGACTCTCAAAAACACGGATACCGGATTCAAAATCAAAATATTGAGCACCAGGAGAATCAGATTGCGTACGATAATCAGAAAAGAATTCCCGAGCGTAGTTGGAGCTTCTAGCGATAGGTTGAGTTTGGGCGATGGGTGGACTTGGAGCTGTAGGTAGTGTTTGAGCGATAGGTAGAGCTTAAGCGATAGGTAGGACTTGGGCGATAGGTAGAGTTTGAGCGATAGGTAAAGTTTGAGCGCTAGGTGTAGGTGTAGGTGGACATTGAGCTATGGGTGGACTTTCAGTCATACGTCGAAGTGGTGGGGTAGGTGAGGTTCGGGACTTGTATGTGTCTTGAGGTAACGGAGGTGAGGTACGAGGTGATGATCCTGTCCCTCCATGGCCTCTCATTTTAACCTGTTCCACGTAGCAGCTTGCGCACCTTTGATGACCGCATTCCGGACAAAATTCTATGTTTATCGACAGTCCAGAAGAGCGATATTGTCCATTAATATCTTTGCAATAGCAACATGACCAAACCCAGACAAGCGTAGTTTTCGGTTTTGGTGCCATGGTGGATGATTTTCATCTCCCTTCGATATCTTCCATATATCGAAAAAAATATGATTTATTCTTCCACAAGAGAAAGAAAAACTTCAAGATATGTCGTTACTCCGCACGCAGCCTTGTGTTTTCCATGTTGATCCAGGCGATTCTGAGACCGACATTGATTGGACTGGATGAATTGGCAGGCAATGAGCCACACTACCATGACTGCAGTTGAGGCTTGGAGCCATATCCAATCACTGTTGATGAAGTAGATCAACCAGCAACACCAAATGGTGCTTTCAAGATTGAACGCCGTCTGGCGAGGGCGCATTTCTCCAACGGTATGAGTGCATGCCCCGAGTGCTGAGTGGCCAGCAAGTGAAAGCACGAAGAATGCGTACCGCGATATTTCTGTACGTTCATATGAGGAGGCATGTTAGAATAAGGTAAATCTTATGGTAGATACACCAGTAAAGGCATTTTCTCAGTCCTTGACTCCTTTTCAGGTCGTTGAAGTTGGTTGTAGCCCAGTTGTCGTTCCGAGTCGCAATAAGCAAGTGGAGCAAGTGGAGCAACAACTTTAAGGTTCCTATATCGAGTCTAGCGTGTATCCGCTAAATGGCTTGATTGGCTGGTTGGATTGAAGAGCACAGCCCTACGAGATGAATACCGCATTTGGCAGAGCAGCGAATGCGAGATGGAGCGGCAGGAGATATATATATGGCTTCCACCTTCCCCGTTCCATCTGCGGAGCACAGAAATCCCATTCCAATTATTTTTCTTGTTTAATAACTGCTGTCATTTCTCAAAATGTCCGTTGTCGAATATGCAATTAAAGGTGTAGCTGCCGGCATTGGCCTTGCATCTGAGAGTATCAAAGCAAAGAAAGCGAAGAAGCAACGAGCGTCCGAGTCCGATATCACAACTCCTTCCAGTTCAGATTCAACTCCTTCATCGGATCTTAATGAAAACTTTCCATTAGCCGCGGGTATCCCAACACTCGCCGTTGAACAACAACCTCCAAGGAAAGACAACGATGAGCGAAATTGGGAACTCGACGCCGCACAAGATGACATCGCCCCGCCAGGATATGATCAACCATCACAACTATCGCTACAACAGTCGACAATACCAAGCGGGGTAGTAACGCCGGAGAACGAAACAGCCCAAGAAAAGGAGAAGCGTACTCTCTTCCTCAAGAAGATAATCACTCGCTTTCTAAGCAGGTACCCCGCGCCCCACTACCCATTTAACATGCCCCTTACCAACCGACTTCCCCTCCCCGTCATCCTGCCTCAACGTCGTCCTAAAAATCGCGCTCGCGGTTTCATCCGCGCTTACGCACCTCTCCTCGAAAACTGCGATATCTCTCAAACCACATTCCTCGACTTCCTATCCACCTTCAATGAAGCCACCCAAGCCAATCCCTGGATCAACGCCATAAACTTCGCTGGTTTAGCAGCCCACGGTGTCGCACCAGGCGTTGCGGTCGCTGTGCAGGTGGCCATTGCTGTGACTATCAAAGCAGCTAAAGAAATTCACAGCCGGCAGCGCACGAACTCATTCCTCGACGCGATGAACAATGAGTTCTTCAGACCTCGAGGTCTTTATTGTCTCGTCTTAACATGGAATCCTGAGTCCAGCAATGCAACTGATACTGTTGATTTAACATCTATAATATCGAAGTCTATCAACCCAAGTACAGGTCAATCACAAACTCGGAACAAGTTTCATACATCGTCTGGGAATAGTTACGGGGATTTCGAATTTCCTGCCGCTGCACCACTTGTGTTTCCTGTTCTTGATGAGATTGATTCGCAGGACGAGCAGAAGACGATGGAGAAGATGAAGCGAAAGGGAGAATTTGTGAGCGAATATTTTGATCGAAGAGCTAGAGCGCAGTGGGCAGCAGAGCATCCAGATTCAGTTCTGTCAAACGGCCCTAAAGAAAAGTTTGCGAGTAGGTATGCAGACCCAAATCATCCGGCCAGTAGCGGAAACCCGTGGAGTTTGCTTACTGGTGGTCACTTCAACCCTCCAACATTGAATGACCTGCGAAAACCTAGGTTGGTTGACAGAGGTGGCGGACTCGGAGGAAGAGGTCGCGGACCGGGAGGTGTGCAGAATTTGATAAGCACAAGAACAGGCATACTTGGAAGAGAGCGACAAGGAGAATCTCAGACACAAAGTTTTCGGAGTGAACAACGACAGCAGCTGTGCGACACGAGGGGATTGAATAGGCTCGGCGAGTTTGAGGTGGCAAATCCTCTGGCTCAAGGTCTGAAGAAGATTTTAGGCTATGTGAGTACAACATTCTTATAATCACGCACCACGTAACATTGCTAACGATAAACAAGAATGTTTTGTACTTGATGATTGTCAACATGCCAAGTGACGAAGAATTAGCAGCTGCGAATGCTCGAATTGGCAATCTGTCATGACTCTGAACATCCAATGGGGAATAATCATGACTCGGGAAGGGGCAATAACGGGAGAGGTGTTCCCACAAAGAGCCGCGAGATGAGATAGAGAACAGAAAAATCATAAAATCCAGAATTCTCCAAGACCAAGTTCATCACCTGACAATCAATATGAAGCTATTTGCCAACCAACATGATTCTCACCAAAAATCCCACGAATTCAGCATATTATCGGATGCAAGCCACATCAGAAGCGGATATAAGCGTTCCTCTCTACCCTATCAATTGCCAAAACGCTACGTGGCGTACCAAAGTAAGCTTATGGGAAACGACGAATGATCAATTCCTTCTCACCACTTGGAAGAGAAGAAAAGATTAAAAGCCGATATGTTGCACATCTCATTGTTGCACGGCGATGATGGTGTTGATGTAGCGCGCGGAACTTGGCTCGATTAGGACTATTTTGGCGTCGGTTGCAAAGTTTGTGTAACAGTGAACAAGGTTTTCGTAGATCATTTTCCAAGACATCTGATGTGTCATAAAGCTCTGATGTAATTTCCATAATTCCTCAAAAGTAATTCGTGCTTGCTGCATAGTCTCCTTTCGTTCCTGGAAACGCTCCGGTAGGCGCACCGACTTCTCCTTTTTCTTCATCCGAACTGTCGAGTTCGTCATAGATATCGGTTGGATCTGGCGGTGCCCTCATATCTTCGAGAACTTGGGCATCTAATGACGGTGGGTTATATGGTTTAATAGAATGCATTTCTCGACCAGAAGGCAAATTCGAAACGAGTGTACCAACGGATGGGATGAGCTGTGTACCAATCTACAATCGTTAGCAGAATTCGTACCGCGGAAAGAAGAGACTACAGTGTCATTCATCTTCACCCATTTCTTTTCCAGCATCTCTAAAACTCTTCCTTCTTCTGCTCTTCCCGCGTCGCTTCCCCAATCTTTGCCTTTTTCTACTTTGCGATCTTCCCTCTTCTCACTCCATTCCTTCTTGAGCCTTCCAAAGCCAGACTTCTTCCCATCATCTCCAGTAATCATTCCCAACTCGCTCATGCCAGCTCTTAACCACCCGATGCCCTCTCCAGTCTTGCCACCTAGTTCCGCATCCACACCAAAGAACCTACATGCCTTTCCTCTCCCCACCCTTCTCAAATCTTCCACATACTTCAGTAACTCAGCATCAATCTTCCCCTTGCCAGCATTTCCCATTCCACCTAGCATAGCCACCGCGTTAGCTGCATGTTCCGCAGCTGCTAGGCACAATCTAGCAAAAAGATGCGCACGCACTTTTGGAATCTCTGGAGCTTTGATCATCCATTCCTTGTCATTCTTGTTGCGATCTTGCTGAACGGCAGCGGGATAAGGATCGTCTTTCAGAACAGCTAGTAATGTGCTTTCGGCCAGGGCCAAACTGCTGAGAGCACGGAAAACAGGTGTTGAGATGTCAGGGCATGGCGGGGGAGAACTTAGAGATGAGGATCGAGTGAAGAGGTAATTGTGGATTGAGGCAGCCGCTAGCAATTGCTCTGTTGCACTTTTAATACAAGCAGTTCTTTGCTCAGGAGGCGGAGATGATGTTGCGGATGAATACAACGGATGTAATGAAGATCGTGAAAGGAGTATATGGGTATAAGCCAGTGTTGAAAGTACGAAGTAGATCTCATATTCCAGAGACTGAATCTTTAATCGAGGAGCTTCTCGTCCTGGAACTGGGGCTTCCGATATCGTAGGTCGCCATTCTAAAGTTGGTGTGGATGTGAGGATTATATCAATATGTTCTGAGGATTGTGATTGGGAAGATAGACCTGCGTCGAGGGCGAGAAGATATGGTAAATAGTTCTTGAGAGCTTGGACGATAGAAGATAGATTCGAGGCTTGTTGAGCTGCCGGAAGCCTCTTGTGCTTCTTCAGAGTATCACGAAGGACACCCCGATAGGTACTTGCGGCTAATGGTAAGGAGGGATGCGAGTCGCTGGTGAAATATGCAGAGAACGAGAAGGTTGAGGTTGTCGGGAGAGCGAATGGAAAAGGCATTGAAGAACGATTCCGGAAGACGTAAGATATCACAAAATCATAACCTAGGGTCCAAGCACGTGGGGACAGCAAGGCTTCCCAGTCTTCTCTCCGTTCCCGCCGGCGCTTCGCGTCGGTATGATATTGAGATGCTCAAGTTTTGATTCGAGTGCCTAGGGAGTTTCTTGATAGAAGCAAAAAGAATCTACAGAAAGGTGGTTTGCGAAATGTGGAGTTGATTGTTGAAATAACGCGATGAAACAAAAATACTCTTGGCTATCAAGGTTCTCTAGGTGGGACAGTACTTGATATTGGCTGCGGTTCGGGCTGATGCTGCCTGCCGTATTCACCACTTATCCATCGCTTCATCTACGTCATATCATTCTACAGGTTGGAATTGATGCACTAGGTAAGTGGGTGAAGTATTTGAATTATTCTCAATACTAGATTAATTCCTCAAGTTATCGCATTTCAATCTCACAAAGTACAAATCATACTTCAAAGTTCTCATATATCAATCCCGAGAACATCTTTGCCTATTCACCAGACTTCATAACAAACCATGTCGGCCTCGCAGAACCAATCCTCTCTCAACGAAGCACCAAATTCCACACCAGCTGGCACCACTTTTGGCGCAAATGATGCCAAACCATCTAGTGAGGCCAAGCCAGCAAACACCGTAGGCTCTGCGACTGCGATGGGTCATGGCGACCATCCTAAGGATAACGCGGACGACAGCAACGCAGAGTTGTCCGGTTCCAAGTATGGTGTACAAAAGGAAGACCTAGAAGGAGAGCAGATGGCTGTATATGCAGAGGGACATGCTATGCACGCACAGCTGGACAAGAAGAACGCCGGATGGGGTGAGGAGGGGAGTTTTACGAGTGACTTGGATAGGCAGAAGGCAGAGCAGAAGGAAGCCAGGGAAAATATCAAGGCTCAGCGGGAACAGGGCGTGAACATTGATGGAGGGAACGGCAGACTTCAAAATGAAGGGCTCGGAGCCGTTTGAGTCGAACATTGTTCAATTCCCGAGGAGAGATTGATGGCTGCGGGACTGGGTGCGCATTTATGACGAACTTTGGTAGACGGTCAATCATCATCGACATGTTTATCATCTTCTGCATATCTCCATGTATCATATATCAAAATCCCAAACGCCTTCGCCATGCCGACAATAATGATATCATCCTGAGCATCAAAAATCCATATTCTCCATGACTTGATCACCAACCGAGCTCAATGCCGACGATGCTTCTCTGGTCGAAGGAGTTACTGTGGCTTGCTTCGAGACCATCTTTAATCGATCTGCCCATTCTTTCACGCTTGATATTTCCCCTCCCTCCACTTTGACTACTCGAGGCTCCGCAGGCTTGCCCAGTAATGTACCATGATATCGCGAGTCTTCGTCTGTCGTGCTATGCTTCTTCTTGAGTGCTGTAAAATGATTAGCTATTATCTCAATTACAACAACCTAAGTTTGACCTGTTAAATAATCTTCCTTCCCATCTCCAAGGGCAATTCGTCTGATTTCCTTATTCCCCTCTCCTGTAGCCCATGCCAAAAACTCCTCGACACCACGCATATCCTCCATGCCCTCAAACTCTTGATCTTCTATAACTTTCTCCGGCATAAGCGCCCCACAATCTTGCATTGCCATTCGTACATCTTGTATTGTAATGTCAAGCTCAGTGTGGTTGAGGTCGGCGTGCGCTGCAGTCGACTGTGCAAGTAGATACATATACCGGGCCGCCAAATCCGTTAAAGTATCAAGAACTGAAGGTCTAGTCGAATGGTAACCAGCCGCACGTAGGATATGCAAGACGCAAGGTCTAAGGAGGGAGTGATGGAGCGCTGGAGGAGTTGCCATGCTGGAAAAGGTTGCGTTGTCGAGACGGTAAAGTCAAGTTCAAGACGCAATGTGGACTGACGATACCATGGCCAAAAAGTAAAAGTATGGCAAATGCACCAATATATGGTGGAATTGTTTGCAACCGTACTATGTTCTCTCCAGATGGTGAATCCTCATTAAATCAATTTCCAATCGCAAAGTTACCAAAAAGGAAACGCGGCTGCGCGAATGGTTTTGCTGCGACCCGTAGAATTCTCCATTCCAAAGTCCAGAGCTTCCAAACTCCACCATATCAAGCTACCAATCGAACACAATAATTTCGGACGCCTTCGACATTTTTTTATACGGAAACGCGACGTACTTCGATCTCGAGTGTCCGAATTTATGGTCCATAGTGATAGCAGCAGCAACATCATCCACCCTCAGTACCACTGAGCTACATCCAACATGAGTGGTTTAAAGCTAAAGTTGAATATCGGTAGCAGTGGAGCTGGATCGATGAACCCCCCATCATCGACCACACCTATAGCCACCACGCCAGGCGGTTCTAAGCCCAAGATCAAATTCAATACGAAACAGGCGATATCTCCTGCAATAGAACAACCTCCACAACTGAAAACAACCAAAGCAGGGCGAGCGCCCAAACCAAGCAAGAAGCTTGCAGAAAGCCGAAAGCGAGTCAAGGAAGAAGACGACAGCGAAGATGACACCATCAATGTAATTCCTCGAGCTCCGGTGGCGGCGGCTGAACCTCTGAGGAAGAAAGTTAAAATCAGTATTGGAGGAAACAAAGGGAAGACTGTTGTTGGGCCATTGAGCGCGAATGGATTGCCAAAAACGCCAATCCAAATCAAAGCTAAAGTGAAAGGGAAGCCACCGAAGCGGCCACTGGGTGAAGGATATGATTCTGAAGCTAGCGATACGGAAAGAGACCCCGCGATTGAGGAACAGTTTGTCATGCGCATGATCCCAGGCGACGACTGCGATTACCTTCGACAATGTATAACTGAGAAGAAGATCGGATTATCACGGTCCTTAGGTGGTGCAGATGTGCAAATGAAATTCTTTCACGCAGAAGGACGGCGTGCGATGGTCACAATACGTGGGAATATGTATGCGGCTACTCTAGTTGACCTACCTTGTATCGTGGAAGGGATGAAGAGCTGGGACAGGAGGGGATGGTGGAAAAGCGCAGATATCTGTCAGATGCTTTGGATATTCGCGAAGGTATCTAGCGAGGCTGAAGCAAAAACTATCGAGTTACCCAAAATTATCGACCCGCAAACCTTTCAATATCCTCATGGTTTAACGCCTCCAATGCACTTTGCGCGCAAACGTCGGTTCAGGAAGCGAATCAGCAGAAATGCGATTGAGGCCGTGGAAGAAGCAGTTGAAAGGCTACTCGAAGAAGACAGAAAGGCATTGTCTTCAACATATCAAGTTATACAACCCGAAGACAGACAAGGCAGCCAAGCATTTAGTCCAGGCAGCGACGGGTTTGAGGCCGGCGAGGAAGAATACTCCGAAGATCAAGACGCAGAGGGAGAAGCCGACGACGGCAGCTACTTCGGAGGGCACATGCAACAAAATGGCATCGATGGAGACCTCGACGCAGATCTCGCAGCAGACTTGGAAGCCGCAATGGAAGCCGAAGCCGAGTTTGAAACGGCAGCTACTCCGATGTCTGGCGTGGCAGCCACACCGTCCATGATGCAAGGCGGAACACCAGCTGCAGCCGAAGAGGAAGAAGAAGACAGTGGCGATGAGTCGATCGAGGACGGTGAGAGTGACGAAGATAATAATGGCGCAGACGATATTGATGATGACGAGAAAGCAAGATTGGCGCACCTCCAGGAAGCTAAAGAAGATATTGCAGATTTGGAGAGACAGATTGCTGGGGTGCACGCACAGTTGGTGGTTCAGAATAATCCTATCTTGCGGAAGAGACTTGAGGATAACGCAAGGAAACTCAAGGCAGAATTGGAGCTTAAGAAGTCAGCTATTGGAGAGGCCGAGGACGATTGATCTCGGCTTTGGGTGTAATAAAAGTATGGCATGAGTTTCGGGGATTGTGGGCCGTTTGTATCTTTATGAGTTTTTCCTAGTGATCAACTTAAGGTTAGGAACTGGCTTTTTCATGCTCATCCCGAGACTGGATGGAGGGCACAACCTAAGATTTTGGGGCATGGTCCAGAATGACTACAAAGGGCAAAGCTCAGCATCAAGCATGAAGTTTGGCGTAATTCACGGAGAATATAAAAGCTGAGAGCTGATCATTCTCTTTTATATTACTCTTTTGGCAAAAACCGAAGAGTCAATATAAGCTTGGGGTACATCATATAATACAGAAAGATCCCCAAACTCACACTATGCATACACCTATGTGATACAATGTTCTTTCCCCCGTTGCCCTTGTGCACTTCTTCCCAGTGTCCTCAAGGACTCATGCTAGAATCGTGTGATGGCTCCCCTTCCAATTCAAACACATTCATATTCACCGCAATGGTTCACCACTGCATTCCTTCACTGACATACCACATCCTGATCCTTAGCCGTCGTCCTCATCCACACCCATTTCCACAACCTGCGCCAAAACTACAACCTCAACTTATATCCACATTTACATAGTCTTCAAGTAATTCTTCTCCTTAATCGCCGCCCTCCTCTCCCTCCTCATCGCCTTCCTCAGTTCCTCTCTCTGCTGCAGCGCTTCAGGTCCTTCCGCTGCTAAATCAATCGTCTGCTGCGTGATCGGGATCTTGGGTTCGAGAATACTCGTGTCGCCTGAAGCGATGGCGCGCTCTTCCGCCCTGCGCTTCGCTTTTGCAGCTTTCTGTCGGACTTTCTTGGATTTGGCTAGATGGGGGGTGGATTGTAAGTTTCCAGGGCTTGGTAAGGAGGGTTGGTGGGGCGGGGAGGTGTTGAGGTGGGATGGAAATGGTTGTGTTTGTGAGAGGGCTTGGGATGATGAATGGAATTGGGTGGTAGAAGACAGATGAACTTACAGAATTCATCGCCAGCAGCATCTTCCTCTGCTGTTTTCTTTGACACATCTAAGCAATGCCACAGCCATTCAGGATAATCCTCCTCTTTCATAGCAACAGGATCATTGTGGCCTTTGATGTAATTTATTCCTTTAAGAACTGTTCCTTCCGGCGCACTCGATACAGGCAGTGGTGTAGTAGTTTTCTTCGCAGGGTGGGAAGTAGCTCCTAGCGCGGTAGGAGAGGGACTGAGAGGTGTTGAGAAGGGTTGCGCAGCGCCTGTAGATGTTACTGTTGGGGGACCTTTGGTTCGGGGAGATGCGGGCGTCGATGAAGGTGGGGTTTGGGAGAGCAGAGATGTGCTGGAGAATGGGCGTATGAAGCGTGAAGGCACGCTGCGCCGGAGACACCGAGAACAAATCATGATGGGTGGTGTGGAGGGGAATTGATATGCTCGAATAGGTGCTGGATGGAGATGGAGATTTATTTTTTTGGGTTATGTACGGTGACCGAGGTGAGCTAAGTATGCGGGCACTATCAGATTCTTGGTGGGGAGCTTTCGAGGGGTCAAGAGTAGATTAGCTTCCTTGAGTACACATTTTGAATCTTCAAGGTAGGTCGAATTTGTAAATTCATATGGAAATTTTCAACGTATGATTTTACTGCCGGGTAGCAAGACGGGCTCATCGTCTATGATTAGCAATTGGGACAGCGCGGAAGGAAGAGCTTCCGTAGCCACAAGCTGATGCTGTAGATGGTGTGATTGTACAGAATTTGGTATTTACAATATGCATCCCTCCCAAGTGCATTTCAATTTTCTGACCGAAAGCTGGTAAAGATACCAGCTTCTTCGCACCCCCGAATAGTCTGCGTGTGCGGACCCACCGCTTGCATCATCATCATTGCTATGCTATTCCCCATTGCCCGCCTGGTGTCTTGTACATTGAGACCCAAAGTCATAACGTATCTACGGCGCCTTCGTGTAGTTCTGCTGTTCGAATAGATAACCTCTAATCTTCGACTCTTTCAATAACTCAAAGTATCGTTCTGAGGGAGTCAATGTTAGCAACAAAGCCCTGGCGCACGCTATTTATCAAGATAAAATCAAGCTAAATTGTGACAACTTCATAGCTGTAGATCTACATTCTCTGCCAGATCCAAGGTCACTCCCAACGTGAACGCGAAAGCTTACCTCTCAAGGCACCGCATTTTTCCAGATGATTTACTCCTTCACGGTGGTAACACTTCCCCAGCTCCTCTCTAACCAATCGTGCCATCATGCTCTTAACCCATTGCTCTCTGACCACAGCATCCTGAGCTTGCTTCAGTCGTCCCGTATCATCGTAATCGACGCCATCAAAGGTCGGAGGCACTGAAGGCTTTTTCGCAAGGAATGCGGCGGATTCGGGAGTGGGTGCCATTGTTTGTCGCAAATCTGAAATAGAGGAGGTCGCAGAGTAGAAATTGTAGAGATAGGGTGGGTAGGTAGTCAAGAGCTACGCTGGGGGTTCTGGCCTTGAAGTCAATCTGGTCAAGCTCTCTTACAATTGATACTTGGTTGATTCGATGAAGCTATTTTGGTGATTACATAAGACAGGTGGCCATCACGCGTTTATGTGGAGAATAGAAGAACCCTTGAGCACCTTGCGACGCTATCTTTTATCGTTAGCGCGATTGAGAAAAATTTCAGATAAGAAGATATTTTTTTGCCATAGCTTCTTGCACTTTTCATCATCTCTCATCCATTACTCTTCCTCCAATTTTCACCTCTCTTCCCGTCAATTTACCATTCTTTTCTTGGTTTACATCGAGAAATCTTCATCCTCATTAACCTTTTCATCAACTTCTTCTTCGGAAGCTCAACTCAATCACAATGGCAAAGACCAAGGAACCAAAGGGCGCTAAGGCTACCACCAAAAAGGCTGAGGTCAAACAACCACTTTCAACTGTCAAAAATGCGGCTGTTGTAAAACCATCTCAAACACCAAAAGCTAAATCTAAGCAGACTGCGAAGGTTATTGCTGCCAAAGCAAAGCCAGCATCCAAGCCAGCCAAGAAGGCCGCCACCCCATCGTCCGATGGCGAATCCGAATCCGACTCTGCTAGCGACTCCGCATCTTCGTCTGACTCCGAGTCTGAGGAGGAACAAGAAGTCAAGAAGCCCGCTGCTGTGAACGGCAAGGCGAAGGCCAATGGCAAGACCAATGGAAAGGTCGCAGAGAAGAAAGAGGTAGAATCCTCTGACTCCTCTGATTCATCAGAATCTGAATCCGATTCCGAGTCATCTGAAACTGACTCTGAACCCGCGAAGCCCGCCAAGAAAGCTCCTGCTTCTGAAAGTGAGGATAGTGATTCTTCTAGTGACTCCGACTCCGAAGAAGAAGCTGCCCCAGTTGCCGCCGCCGCTAAGGAGACTGCTAAGAAGGTTGTTGAGGCTGGAAAGGCCAAGGTCAACGGCGCTGCTAAGGCTGTCGCTAAAGCTACCGTAAGCCAATCTCCATATATTCCTTCAATTTCTCACATTCACTAACCATTTTACAGGAGGATTCCGATGACGAATCTGGCAGCTCCGACTCATCATCTTCCAGCGAAGAGGAATCTGGATCAGACTCATCTGACTCCGACAGCGAAGAAGCCGAAGCCCCATCAAAGAAGCGTAAGGCAGAGGATGAGCCAGAGGCATCCACCAAGAAGTCCAAGACTGAAGAAGCCTCTGTCGAAGATGCTGGTGTCAAGAACTTGTTCGTTGGCAACTTGAGCTGGAACATCGATGATGAATGGCTCTTCCGTGAGTTCGAAGAGTTTGGTGAGATCACTGGTGCCCGTGTCATTAGCGACAAGGAGAGTGGACGCTCCAGGGGTTTTGGATACGTTGAATTCGCCAAGTCAGCCGATGCTGCTGCCGCCCTTGCTGCCAAGAAGGGTGCTCTTATCGATGGTCGTGAGGCTAACGTTGACTTCTCCACTCCCCGAGACAACACTGCACCAAAGGAGCGTGCTAACAACCGTGCCCAACAATACGGCGACTCAAAGAACCCTCCTTCTGACACTCTTTTCCTTGGTAACCTTTCCTTCGATGCTGATGAGAATGTTGTTGGTGAGGCATTCGGTGCTCACGGTACCGTTGTCAATGTCAGACTCCCAACCGATCCGTAAGTTTGTCCTTTCACCCATTATCTTTTGCAGCACTTGCTAATTCCAACTAGGGACTCTGGCAACCCTAAGGGTTTCGGCTATGTTACCTTCGACTCCGTTGAAGATGCTACTGCCGCCTATGATGCCATGATGGGTGCCGATATCGCTGGTCGTCCAGTCAGACTTGACTATGCTACTCCCCGCCCCGATCGTAGCGAGGGTGGTGGACGTGGCGGTGGAGGACGTGGCGGTGGACGTGGTGGTGCTAGAGGAGGTCGTGGTGGGTTCGAGCGTGGTGGACGTGGTGGAGGACGTGGAGGAAGTGCCCGTGGTGGACGTGGAGGCAGCACCAACCGTGGTGGATTCGGTGACTTCAAGGGAAAGAAGATGTCCTTCAACTAATTGGGGTGTTTGATGGATAATATCCTGTCGCACGTTCGCTTCTCTTTCTACCAAGGAAGCTGCATACTGATCTGTGGGGTCCCGTTGGCTTTGTGGGTTGTCGGCTCTTGACTTCTACTCCATATAGGAGATGTGGGACATGAGACTGAACTTCTTGTTCCATTTTGGATCAGATGTTTACAACTTGTGGGCTTTGAGATTCTGTGGCTGTTGGCTTGTGGCTGTCCCTTGGGACATTATTTTGCACTTTTTGATACGATCTTTCAGTGGGGCGTTTGGACAAAATCATCATGACTTGTGGGCTTTGAACATTATTTGAAGTTGGTATGATCCTTCTTATGTCCAACCTTGTTTGGGTAGCTTGAAGGGGACTGAGCTTCATGTGGGCTTTCCCGAGGGCATTTTGCACAAAAGTTTCTGTTTTTATTAGGTACGATGGATGTAGGACTTCTAAGCATTAGCTTGGGTTGGCGAGGTGTCTCGCGCAATCAATGTATCATATGGTGAGTATTCTGCAATCGGTATTTCCCCTTGCCGCTGGCATCACGTTTCATGAACCAATCAATAATAATTCTACAAAACATGCGCGTGCTGTCTAAGTGAGTTTCTTGTGATATGTAGATTAATCCAATTGCGAAGGGCTATAAACTTGAGTTTCTCAATCTCCACTTGCTTGCTCTGGGCCCCGAGTGGATGACCACAAAGCACTTCCAGGGGCAAATATCTGGACGCCATGATGTTTTCTCGGGTATTAATCATTAATTTCGAATGATCAATCATGACTACGATCAGCTAGTCATGGTCAGTTGACAATATCTGGCATATCCAAAAACACAATGTGAATACATTGTAGCACCATCAATTCATGCCCTCCCACATATCCTAATTGCGCTCGCATCTTGAACACAGGGTTCGGGCAGCAGTTGCGCATACCCGCCGTCGACGGAAAACGTCAGATACGTGTCGTGCGCCGCGCCTTCGCTACCAATGCACTGGTACCGGGTGCCGGCGGGCAGGATCCCGGCGCATTGAGCGCTGATGGCGGAAAGTAGGTTGTTGGCGCACCCGGGGTTGGCGCCGTCCATGTTGCCCCAGCCGCCGAAGTTGAAGGTGTAGGTTTTCGCGCTGGATAGCGCGGATTCGACGGGTGTGAGGGTGGTGTTTGTTGGCGTGGGGACGAGGGAACAGCAGTTTTTGTAGGGGGTGGGGGTGCGGGCGAGGGAGGGGGTGGAGAGGAGGAGGAGGGTGGAGAGGAGGGAGAGGGGGTGGGTTGGCTGCATGGTTGGATCAGTGGGGTGGTTGTAGTGCTGTGGGTAAAGAGGGTCGAAGGACAGGAAGTTGTAGAGCTAGATATAGATGGATAGAGAAGAAATCGAGTCAACAATAGATAATTCTTGAGAAAGTGCATATTCATATTTATGGCAATTGTAATTCCTACCAAGTCCATCTGCTCCACATTATCCCCCTTCATCTCTTCGCCAATCTACCTCAGATCAGGTGCCTATCACTTGAAATCCCATATTTAGACAAGAATTTGGGCATTCTTCCCACCTTCCGCGCGAGGAACAGAAATGCGGCTGTTTCGATCCAAAAGAGAAACAATAGTCGTTGAGCATAACCTACCATAATCATCTCGCAAACAACCTTAACCATATTGCAGGTACTTAGAGAGCCCTTGAATTTACTTCTCATCGTATTTTCGCCGTTGTAGGCGTAGTTCCCCCTCATGCTAAGCACGCACGATCACTAGGAAGCTCCATGCTTTGGAAGTTGGAACACTTGAATCCTTCGCTGGGGACGGGCGGCTACTGCCTAAAGGTATGGGGCTTGGGCCTGTGGATAGCCGCCATCGTCAGATGTTTATTTGAGCATCATATAGGAGATTCATGACTGCCAAGAATGCGAAGGAAAGCCATTGAAGAACTTTCCAAGTCGTCGCAAATTGAAGGTAGCGATTTTGCTAGACAGCCCGAGATGAGATGCGTGGCAGGAACGCAACCCGGCGGGAAATCGTCAAAGCGATATAAAGGGGGAAGTCTGCTAGATGACAGGCTAGTAGACGCGAGCAGCGTGTGCACTATCGATGTAAATTGTCGTCTTGTTCGGTAGATTGTTGTGGTGGTTCTGAATAGTGTTGCCTGTTTGTCTTAACATCCCTTGGTCGTTTTGTAATCAACGAGCAGCGATTAGAATTGATGTTTGAACTTATTCCCCGATACCTCCTAGCCGGCATAAGCATAAGTTCTATATATCTGCCAACTGACATACATGTAGCTCAAAAAAGCGAATGAAAGTGTTGTTCTTGGTGATGTGCAAAGTAACGTTATTAAGCTTACTAGTACCCCGTAGTACCTAACGCTTCAGGTAAGATTACAGCCGCGTACTGGCAAAAGCTCGGGCACACTAAATGACTTCCGTACTTCATCGCTCCTGTACTGCAGTCAACTGCGATGGACTGACTGCCTGACCCAAATATCATCTGAATGTTTGCTACATCTCCTGGCTCTGTTGCTCAGCACGGAAATAATGATCGCTACCGAAGGTAACAACGATGGCATCCGAAGAAAAGAACGAAGTCGAGATCTTGGTTCACACTTCTGCACCAAGCCGGGGTGTGGACGATGTCAAGTACAGAGCACTGGCTGCAGCTTACCTCAACTTCCAGCCAGCGAGGCGACAGCATTTACAGGAAGATCCAAACACCGTGACAGTCGATGCTCAAGCCGATGTACAGCTTCAGGAAGAACTGGTCTCTTCGACACAAGAATTGGACCCGGATGCATCATACAGTCCTCCGTCCCAAGAGGACCCGGAATCGAATGCGATTGTACGTCGGGATGAACTAATGGAGGATGTGTCGGAGCTTTTGCCCTCTCCTCAACTGTCCTTTCGAAGTGTTCTCGATAATCGCGATTCACCTATGTTCCGTACCAGAAGTGGAATCACGTGGGGCTCAGGAAGGACTCCAAACAGCAAGGCGGCCTACCAGAACCAGACACCGAGGTTACCGCCACCATGGCGAATCACAACAAGCGTTATTGATGAGTCTGAACATGATGAGTCCGAGCATGATGCAGGTTGCCGTCTTGCAGAGTTCTCCTCACCGAACAGAATAAAGGCGGTACTTAAACAACAAACGGAGACCACTCAAGAGTCAACTGCCAGGAAATCACCAAGCACAGATAAAAGCAGTATTGGAACTGGTATTCCATATATACCTCCTACCTCTAGTCCAGGAGATTCTCGCAATCAGTCAAACACGAAGATTACTTCTTCACCTGCTTCTGGTCGCTTCCAGCCATCGTCTCCTCCGCAACGTGTTCATGCAAACCGACACCGGCAAATTTCATCCTCTCCGCTATCGAACATCAATTTACATTCTCATTCACTTGTGATCCTGAGCAGTGTCGAATTTACTCCAGCTTCGCGGCACACTGGAGAAAATCAGGACGATCGTACAAGCCTGGTAATGGAAATCCCTCAGTCTTCCCAACCAGAAGAAACATCAAGCGACAAACGCTTAGATGAAACTGAACCGCCGGCTGTGATGTCAACTCCAACAGAAAATCCACAGATGTCGATGCCGTTGCCTCCGTCAGCCAACAGCGGTCGCAAAAGACGCCCAGCCAAATCTCAATCATCACAAGCTGAAAACCCTCAGAATGCTAGAACCGTAATCTCTAATACTACTGCGACCAGTTCCTCCACGACGGATGTAATCCTGCAAATCCCTCCGTTGGACGCGCAATTACTTGATGCTACTACCCTAGATCGTCCGTCATCAGATGATCCAATCTCGAACGCTCAAAGTTCAGGCGCTTTACCGCCAAACCATCCGCGTTCACGTCATAAACTTTCGAGTGGTGAACCTGCCGTCGAACCTCTATCATCACTTCGACCACCTTCACCATCATCTTCAAATACCGTGTTCACGAGGTTGAGAATTGAAGGCATCGTTCCTCCCACATCATCTAGAGAGCTACATGAAGACGATCTCGTCACCAAATCTCTTGCCAAACTCATTGCAGTCGAGGGGATACGGGAATGCTATCAACCCTGTAAGAAGACTCGTGAACTTCGTGGTTTGGAGCGCGGCTACTGGTTTTTTCACACCAATGAAATCGATCAACCACTTCGACATAGAATATGGAATTACCTGAACAAGTTCATCTCCAGAGGCGATGCTGGCTGGGGTGTATCGGTCGAACGTGCAGAAGATTGGGCGACTATTAGAGTCAACTGTTGGGGCCAAATAGTGGAGCATATCTACCTATTGGTTTTTATAGCTAGTGATAATAAGATCAGAGGTAAAGAGGCATCTTGGATAGATGGTGGCGCGGAAGTGGTTGTATCGATGACCCAATCAGCGTGAGATCAAGCTGGATTCAATTTTTGGACGGTTTTTGCGTGGCAGATTGGATATACTGATTTTTTTGGTAAGATTTCTCGCAACTGCTTCACAAGTTAGACGCAACGGACGGTCTTGGAAATTTACGTATGGTTATTCAGACATACATCAGTACCAGACTTAGCTAGGTCAGTTTGGAACGAACTTTTGAGTGGTCAGCAATTGGATTGACAACCATCGCCCTCGCAATACTCTTTTTCTAATACTCTCAGTGCTTTCCTTCCACAACCTACTTTTTATTCAATTCTGCAGCAGTGTTACAAGCTGCAGGGCCAGACCCTTAGGCTACCATGGTCGAATTAGAGCTACCCAGTTCTGGACTCCTTACCAACCTTGATGGGCATTTTCTGGCCTGCAATTCGGGTATTGTATTGATGTTAATGAACCAGAAGTCTGGAGAAGTGGTAGATTTTACCAAGGCTAGTGCAATTTGGAAATGGTAGGAATGCTAGTCTTCATCAACCATCACCTTCACCGTGTCTTTCTATGGGCAGGTTCCTTCTACCTGATGCATCTCTCGATGAGTCTGGGGGTACTTTCTGCAGCACAATCAAGCGATTGCGTACTTAGCAAACTCTCATGAGGAGAGTTGAGTTGAGGAAATGCTCACGGCCAAAACGAGTCCTTCTCTCGGCAGCAAATATAATCTTTCGGGCATACTACCAAATTAATTACATCGCGATGTTTGTCCTAGCAAACTTTAAAGGTCATGCTCGCACCGCCTAAATGCTTAAAGTCGTATTTCCATGGGCCTCCAATTCTAACTATATTAGCACCAGTCCAGATAAAAATTCAGAATAATAAAAACTGTCCGTTCTGATCAGCATGGCCTTACAATCTTTTACAAATTCCCAATTTTATCTTTCCACCTTGTCAGCCTGTTCCGACCTCCAAAACAGCAAACAAAGTTCCTCATTTAAAGCAAAAGGGCTTCAGCCCTTTCGGAATCATGCAACAAGCAGAAGCAGGCCCATCGTCGGCCAGCTATGGTGTTCAAGACGCAGAACCGTCTGCAGGCTTGCAAACCGGGGCAATGGCCCAGAATCGTGTCCCTAAGGACTTGATCCTACATCTTGAAAGCGACGAGAGCAAATCTCGTAATCTGGATTACAGAAAAGCGTTCTTGCAATCGGCTCATTCCAAAGGCACACTTCCTTACTGGAAAATCATCCATGAACCAGAAGAACTAGGAGAGGGGGAAATCCGGGCACTCGGAGAAAAAAATATCCGTGGCCGTAACCCCAGCGCCTTCCTCAATCTGTCGGTTGTGTCTCTGAGAATGCGACATCTGCAAGTGGAACAGGCCTCCGAGGGGCAAGAGGATGCTCAGATTTTGGTAGCACGGTCGCCTGTCGTCGATGATGGTTCTTCTTCTCTTGAAGTACTGGCACCAAGCAAGTCCAATTCGACCGAGGATTCGGGTGGCTCTGCCATCGAACAGCAACCGGATGATCAGATTTTCTTACCGCCGCCAGCTATCGCTGATGATAGTTTTGCTTCTCCAGCACCGCCAGCACCAAGCAATTACACTTTGATCAGCAATCCGAAAACTACTAAAAACAAACCCAGGAATGTACTGCGGGCTCTATCGAGAGTCACAGAAGGACTTCCTGTACTAAATCTAACAGTTTTATTTTGCAAAAAGCTGAGAGGGACGATATCGGAATTAGTCGGATCTGCTTCATCTTCGGGGTTGACACCTGGGTAGGTAATTTATCTATGGCAGAGAAATTGGAAGTTTCAGCAGCTAACTGGCGAAGGGAATGTACCGCTTGCTTGGAGCAGTTCAGTAACGCAAAGCTGGTTAATTTGGCCTGCCACAAATACTGCAAAGTGTGTTTTGCGCAACTAGTCAGGTAGGTTCATGTCCAAATCATTGATGTCTATCTCAACTGACCGCAAAAAAGTACTTCTCTCGAGTCAGAGGACCGATGGCCTGTGAAATGCTGTACAGAAGTTATCCCCTCTCGCGATGTCTTGCGCCACATCAGTAGACAGCAGAAAAAAGGATTTCGTCAACGTGAGATAGAGTGGTCAACAGCAGTAGACAAACGAATATACTGTGCAGCTATCAAATGCGGCCGCTTCATACCTCGATCAGCAATCAGGGAAAACAAGACTTGTGTAAGATGCCGCAAGTGTAAAACGGACGTGTGCACACAGTGTCTCGCTGCGTGGCATGGAAGAGATGACTGCCCAAACGAGGTTGGCCTCCAGGATGCTCTTGCTCTTGCAGAAAGTCAAGGATGGAAGCGATGTCCTAAATGCCGGGCAATGGTCTCGAGGAAAGATGGCTGTCGAGTGATCCATTGTCGTTGCGGCTGTCATTTTTGCTATCTGTGCGGTGATTACTGCCTAAGAAACGGAACGTGCAGTTGTGGTGTCGATGGTAGCGCGGATGCTGTGGCAGCGCAACCTGCACATGTTCAGGCTGAATTGCAAAACAGTGGTGAAGCAAGCTCTGCTCCTGCAGAACTCAATGCCGCAACGAGCTCGCAAGAAACTCAAGTGGAGGAAGAAATCGAACGCGCCAGAATTGCATTGGAAAACTTGCGCAATCGCCACGTTTCTGGGAACGTCTTAGCTATTCATCGCAAATATACGGAGGCGACGAGGGAACTCGATGAGATTCACCGAAAACAAAAACAACTCATCCTTGAGCGCTGGAAGAGACAAGATAAACAATTGAGTGACGATCAACAAGATGCGATGAACAGACTCGAAGCACGTTCGCAAAGATCCATGAAAGTTTTTACTAAGGACTACGAGTTCCACCTTTCGTATCTTCAACACTTGGATGAAAAATTCTTCGCGATGGAAGAAATGGTAGCCGGAAGCAAGTATGTCTTGGAAGATCTTGCACGCCGAAAGGAAAAATCCATCTACTCTGAGAAAGACATTGCCAAATCCAAGAAAGAAATACGATTGCAAAAAGTAGGCAAGCTTGGAACCAAAGAGGAGCAGATTGGGAAGTACACTGCGGAATCCCAAAAGCTAGTCAAAGACTCAAAGCAGGCACGGGACACGACTCGATTGGTTCTTGACTCCATTTTCCAGGATTACAGGTGGGGGATGCATACGATCCAGGTGGCAGAGGCAGGGTGGTTGGAGGCGGTGATTGCTGAGAGACAATCAATGTTGCAGGAGATGGAAAGCGATGAGATTCAGCGTGCAATTAGAAACCACCAGTAGTTGCTGTGATGGGTGAAACGGGTGTTTGTGAATATTGGTGCAATTGAATACTACGATTTGTGTTTGGTGATAGAAGCCTTTGTGCGTTGGTACAGTGGTACGTTGTAGTAGGGAAAGAGCAGCAGGTGCGTATTACGGAGATTTGGGAAACCCCATGATCCGGGCATACTAGTTACCATACTTGTGTTCTCCCTACCAGAGCGTTGGGTTCGACTTGGAAATGATAGATTCTGTGTTTTCGGGGCACATCAGAAACAGTTTGGGCTGGGGGATCGTGGTGCAGATATTTACCCCAGTATTCGGGCAATCTCCTCGATGTAAATCACATGCAAACTGGTGTATAGCATCAAGAATACTGTACATTGCGGGTTGGAACATGGAAATTGTATATAATTCACGTACTAGGACGTTCTGCTTGGATAGTTGTTAAGAATTCCATTCCTTTCTCCTAACATTGCACGCGGATCTCGCATACAAAATGATTCGGCTTTTCATTCTTTTGCTTCCATTCTCTTCATTCCTTCATTGCGCTTTGTAAGATATAACAACCAAACAAGCCTCCCAACATCCTACTCAACTAACGATACCAACCTAGAATTCCAAGATCTCCCCGAGCACGCGTAGGGAGCAATGCCGCTTCCCCACTACCCGACTGTGTTGCTGGCTGTATCCTAGAAGCAGGAGTCACTATAAACTGCTTATTTCAAGATGCTACATGCGAGTGTCTACCGGAAAATAAACTGCACATCCTTACTGGGACTGTGTACAATACTTGCCTCTCCACTGACTGCACAGACCACACAATCAGTGAGTAGTCCAACCACTAAGCTTGAGGAAATAACAATACTAAGTTCATACAGATCCTGAAAGTGCTTTCGACACATATTGTTCTTCCGTTCTCGGTGGTTCGAGCACGCCCTCCTCAGTCACTAATTCTGCCATAGGATTACTACCTACAGTTCCAGAGTCATCAGCCGCTTCAAGCGCAGCGGCAATCACAGACTCAGTAACCGCTCCGGCCAGTCAGATCACCGTCACAGTGTACCCTTCTCTACCGCCAACACCCGCAGCACCGCTATGTGGACCCGTGTCTTCAGATCCCTTTCTTCCGAGCTCTTCTGTTGTAGGGACTAGCTCCTCGGATATACCAGCTCCCAATCCATCACTTTCGCCATCAAGTTCTGCGGATCCATCGTCAGTGCCGAGCTTCCCGACTACAATTACTTCGGATCTGTCGGCTACTCCAAGCTCATCTGTCGATCCGTCAGCGGCCCCGAGCTCATCAACTAATTCCAGCTCTCCTGCTGCAGCTTCGTCGAGCACGCTAGCTGGAAGTATTGCAACGAGTAATCCATCCTCGCCGTCTTCCTCTAATTATATCCCACCGCCGTCTTCTTCTGACTATATCCCCCCGCCGTACTATTATGGTTACGGATATCCACCGCCGGCTGCGGCATCAAGTAGTATTCTTCCTTCTGGAGCGGGGCCGTTGGTTCCAACGGATTTGCCTTCTGCAGCGCTAAGTTCTCCCCTTGGACCTCCGCCGTCCGTCACTTCGGATTTGCCTTCTGCATTACCTAGCAGTGACTTTCATCCTGGACTTCTTCCGCCAATTACTTCGGATTTGCCTTCTGTGGTACCTAGCAGTAATGGCCCTCCAGGGATTGTTCCCTCGATTACTTCGGATTTGCCTTCTGCAGTGCCTACTAATGACGTCCCTTCAGGGGCCCTTCCATCAGATCCGGCAAGCTTGCCATCTACGGCGTCGACCACCACTCTACCTTCGGGTGACTTACCATCGACTGCGATACCATCAGACGAATTGCCATCAGTAATAATACCATCAGTTCCAACTGAGCCACCTTCCGCGATTACAAGCAGCTTAAACCCTAGCGGAATAGTCGTACCTACAGAACCGTCCTCAGCAGGCTCAAGTAGTGCAGACCCCAGCGGACTTTTACCCCCAGCAATTACTACCACCTCAACTGAACCAGGCCCCAGCGGAGGTGTATTCCCAACTGATCCACCGTCTGTAGGTACAAGCAGTGATGCACCAAGTGCATCAGCAAGCAGTCAATTTACTCCATCGATTGGTGATTCGAGTATCACTTCTGGAAGTTTCCCTTCTACTACAGTATCTAGTAATCTACTTCCAACGGACCCGCTTACGTATGGTTACGTACCGTATTATTATCCGCCTGCTTCTCCAAGTACATTGACTAGCGATTTTCCTTCGGCAACAGTGACCTCATCGGCCTCTGTTCCTGCAGATGGGAATCCATCAACGACAGATATACCACCCATCTCGCTGCCCACATCTCAGGAACCATCAGCAAGCGCATCTTCTACACAGCCTACGGAGTTTCCTTCGTCAGACTCATCCACACAAGATCCTACTTCTGCTTTGTCTTCGAGCAGTCAGTCTTCCTCGACTCTATCTTCATCGACTCCATATTCTACTCCTTCATTCAGCCAATCATTCACGCAAGATCATACTGCGCCTTTATCTTCAAGCAGTCTATCTTCTTCGACTCTATCTTCGTCTGCTACTCCATCACCGAGCCAATCTTTCTCAACAATCACAATCCCAACACCAGGTACTTCTGACGTCGTTCCTCCACCTCCCAGCTACGCTCCACCACCTCCACCTTACTACGGTTATGGCTACGGACCTCGTCCCACAGCTCCTGGCCCACTCTCCCAATCACTCCCCGTCCCCATCCCATCTTCCCCATCCACCTCATCCGTATCCACACCCCCCTTCCGTCTCATCCTCCTCCCCAAAAAATACACCCTCCAAACCTACATAAATCGCGTATACTACTCATTCTCCCCTCCCCCACCATACATTTCCCCCTCCGGTCTCACCACCTCCTCCCCCGCCCAAGCCTGTACATTCACCATCGTCGAGCCGCAAGGTTTCCTCGCCTGCACCTCGGGTTCTACCCCGCCTGTGAAGAAATATTTCGGCGATACGTCGGCAAACATCCAACGTAGTGGCGGGTACACGGTTCTCGGTGCCGAGAACTCGTTAGAGGGGTTGAAGGGTATGGATATTAACGGCACGGCGACGTTGGATACGACGACTGAGTGGCCGTATGGTACGCTGTTGCGGTTGAAGGGTAAGGGCTTCGTACGGAATGGTAAGTTTAACCTTTCTATCTGCTTTCTTTTTTCCGTACTTCATTATTTCTTTGCGTCATTTGAATCAGATAGATGAACTAACATCTCTCCTCTCTAGGCGGACAAGCCAGATTCTGCGCACAAACTACCGGACGACAGAACGATGATTTCATACCAAACTCACCCGTTCGCGTGTACGTTAATGCAAACCAGCGACTACCATCTCAGTGCGAAGAGGTCAAATTGGTTGCTGAGTGGGTGAATTAGGCGGATGGTTGAGAATAGGAAATATTCTTTCTTGATTGATGAAGGGGGCAGCAGGGAGAACAGTTTTGTTTCACTTTTTTTATTTCTAATCTCGTGTTTTTGTTTTCCATACTGCATTTCGTGGTACAGTAGTGTAATTGTTTTTGTGCGATCAGATCGCTGAGCAGTGCTGTACTGTACTGTGCCTGGGCTCTGGCAGGGAAAGGACAAGGGTAAAATTATATGTTTCGTGTACGCCGCAGGTCTGCAGCAGCTGTAAGGCTAGGGAGTTACGGTTATTAATCTATATGTTCTAAGTTAAGTTACTGTCAGAAGCATAAGTTTAATGGAGCCAAAGTGTGAGCAGCGATGTTACCCCATACATCGAATGCTGCCCCTGCCCTGCCCCTTCCCCAGTACAAATCTCGTAGACAGAAAAAGAAACATATCAGTAACACAGTATCAGGTGAGGATAGGCTATCCCAGCCTTTTACTTCCCTGCAACCCCAACCACGGTTTTTGAAGGAAAAAGAAATCACCAACGGGAACTGGTACGTTACAGAAACGAAAGGATTTCCTTTTCGCAAGCTTGCCCTGAAGAAGTTTTTCGTCGCTGGAGAGAGGAGGCTCTTGGTTCTGGAGCGAGCGAACGAGTGAGGAAGGGGAGGAAAAGCCTTTTTCCTATAGAGGATGCAGGTGCAGGTGTGGTGGGACGAATCAGGGGCGAGGGAAATGCTGCAGCCTATGGAATGATATGGTTTGGGGTGGTTTGTGTGACATTGGGGAGTTGTACTGTACGAAGTAGGATTGAGGTAGGTTGGCAATTTGGTGAGTTAGTACTTCGTAGATTAGTATGAAAGGTTGCCTGTCAGGTGGGTAGGTGGTTGTTATAGCTCTCCGATATAGAGGGAACGGGATGATTTGGCGGAATCGAGTGTAGGTGATTATGATGCTGTAGAAGAGCACTTTGGATGGGTTGTATGTTGGGGAAGCTTGGTTGTGAATACCTCGAGCGGCTTCAAATTTTGGATGAATTGAGATATCGTACTCGAATTGCTGTCAGCCTACGCTGAAGCTGTAAAATACTGGTATACGATGGTTGTATTGCATCAATGGCATATCATAGCCTTACGAGTACTACTTCTCACTCAGTGAGTCCTCGCACAGCTAGAGGCACAGCTGACTGCAGAATGGAAATGCCATGCCCTTTCACGAGGAGGAAATAGCTCATTATCGAGATGAGGAGGAATTCAGACGATTGAAGGATTCTTGCCTCCTTTCGAGCTGTTGATGCAGGAACAAAAAGTCGTGTCATACTCGTGCCATGCCAAGGTCAGACTTAACATTATGTGGCCTCGGGAACTTACAAATTTTTTGCTAAAGACGGGATATCGTAAATTCGCAATCGGGAGGAGAGACGAACCTTCTCGTGGATTTATGCAAATCATTTATCTACCGGCCGATACCAAAACCGCTGGTACTGTACCCCTAAAGTCGAGAAAGACAGGACGAGCGAGCGACATGGGAATATCAGCAACGTCGTGGATCTCGATGTGGCAAGATCAATTATTGAAGTGTTGCTCTTGTGTACTGCAAATACGGAAGTAGTGGAACAGGACTGCAATATTGGACGAGACGGATCCATGTTTCCATGTGGTTTTTGGTACTCAAGATCGCGAATACCGCTGATGCCGAAACAACGATGAAAAGAAATTCTCCGCACTACCGACCGTGGGTAGGACCACCGCACGAAAGTAAGGTATTTCTGCGACGCCGAGCTCCTCTTTGAGCGGGTGATTGGTTTTGATACGACGAGATATGTATTCTTTTTCCTTCAGAGGTAGCATTCGACGACCTTTTCTTGCCAACACGGAAAAGTGGCTGCGGCATGTTGAGCTGAAAGATGTCGTTACTTTAGACCCATAAAAGCTAGAGTCGGAGGATGTTCAGACCATGTGGCGCTCTGATGCTTGTTTCAACCCCAGTTCATCCATCATGCCTAGCGTAACTTGCATGCTTGGGACGGTATCCATCCAATCATAAGGGGCTGAAGGGTCGGGGGCCTCGTTTGGATAATTTGGCCTGCTAGGGCATGAAGTTATTTAATCTGTCTAGCTGTTTCTGTCATCCTAGGAAAGGAAAGAGGATGAAGGGGTGAAGGTGTGAAGGGGCAGGAATGATCTTCAGAACAACTTAATGGTATTTTGCTGACATTCTAGCCAGTTAGATATCAACTGAATACACCATCAGCGGTCTGTCCCACTGCCCCCCAGAGGCACATCGCTCATGCAAACCCTAGTGCATCCAGCTTTTCGGGCGAGCTACACGTAACTTCCCTCGCAACCTTACCATGTCCATGAACGGGGACCCCTTCTCCCCCTCATTGAAACCCTGGCAAGAACATATCAAAAGGCTGGATGCCTGGCGGAAATGTTACTGCAATCGGACGCATAACGCATCCATCTTCTTTCGCTTGACGAGATGCACCCAACTACCTTTTTGCCTCTGTATCACACCAACTATGGCCACTCCACGTCTCTCCAAGATTCTCGTGGAACTTCTCTTCCTCTCGCGATGAAATCATTTTCAGCCTCTTCAGCAGTGACTAAAATGCATCTCCACCTAACCTCAAGACATTCGTTTTCCTAAGACACTGGCCAGAGCGTGTAACGTTCTTTGGATATGTATCTCCCTCGATTGATTGCTGCGACATTAGCAGCGAGACAATTGGGGACGACAATCTTACCGGAAGCTTACTGTTCTCCCGAATGTCGTGAGTAACCTCCAATTCACGCTGTTTACTTACAACGATATCGTGAAGATTAAGAATCTCAAACTAACTGCATGTCAATCAAGCATCATGTAAAACAGAGATAGCGTCATTCAATTCGGCCACCTCTTGTCTGAAAAACTCAACATTCATCACCACTTGCGGCGACTGTCAATCATGTGTGATGACCTACTCACTTGCCAATCCCGCCGCCGATACAGACGAAGCAAACATCACAGCACTTCTAACAAAGCAACTGGATCAATGTAAAGGGACGCCTGGGGAAGCGGAAGTCGGGCAATATGAAGCTCAAGTGTCGAAATTATCGTCTCTGGCTTCACAATGGAGTGCAACGGTAACTTCTGTCAATGCAACTGCGGGAACAGCTACAGCGGCACTTATTACAACGACAATGCATCCCACGAGTCGTTCGAGTTGGACGGGTTCTTTAAGGAGCGAGACGGGGGATTGGACAACTATTCTATCGACTGCTACGTGGGCCTCGGCTTATTATAGTCGTTTGTCAGAAGGTATAGTTCGTTATTATTGTTGTTTCAGAGCATTACTAAAATCTCGATAGCTTCGGCAGCAGCGTCGGTAACCGCAAAAATCAACTCGTCCTCAACAGCCGTCCCATTTCCGATCCCAACATTCACCACTGCCTCACAACCAACCATAACCCCCTCAGCAAACCTCACCGTTCCCTCCGCTCCCGAAACTACCTCATCATCAACACTCACAGCCAGTACCTCTACTCCTGTTCCCTCCCTCAGTAAAACCTGGGTAATCGGCCCAGTAATTGGCTCCCTCCTCGGTCTCTCCACCGTCTTCGTTGTTATTTACTTCACGCGTCAAAAACAGCACCAACAATTTCTCGCCTCACAGCGTGCTCGCCACCAACCCATCATCATAGATCCCAGCAAGTGGTTCCCTGGCTCGACCTCCCCCACAACAACCGGATCGCACAATTCGATGGATTGGACGATTAATGGCTTGACGGGCGGAAAGGCACAATTGCATGGAGAAAGCATGGAGATGAGAGAGCTAGGGAACACGGAGGTGAGCCCACCAGCGGAACTGCCAGCTGTGGAGCCCGTGGGGATGGAATTGTTGGCGCCAAGGGGAAAAAGTGTACGGAGGAAGAGAAAAAGGGAGGATGCGAGCATGGAAAGGGGGAGAGAAGGAAAGGACGAGGATGAGGGAGGGGATGTTGGGTTATTGAGGATACCGGGGAGTGGCGGTGGAGTCGATGATGACGATGATGAAGACGATGTGAACTGGCCGTTACCGATGAGTCCGCTGCAGCAGATATTCAAGAGCACGGAAATGAGAGATGGAAAGGTGGAGGAAGTGAAACACGAGACTTATTATCATCCTTGATAAGCCAACGCAAATATTTCGAGAAAGAGGAACAGCACGCCCACAACATATCCCATTGGACTGAGGCGAGAGCCAATCCCAACTCACTGAATCCCACGAGACAGCACCACACCAAGCGAGTCGAATCCAACAAATTCAACGAAGCACTGAGGGCTGGACACCTCAGAGACCACATGACCACAGTATCTGGCTCATTAAAGCAAACATACTCGCAATAAGAAGAGCTTATCTAAAGCTTGAGTTCCGATCAGCATCGATGGAAAGAAGGAACATACCTATTTTCATATAGGCAGAGGAGGAATAAAACGCATCTACTACCTAATCGAGCATCTTGATACCCAAAATCTTACATATGGACGACAGCTTTGTATATTTGTTCGCTAATGTATTTTCGCACTTATATAGATGAATATGAACAATTACAATTCTGATTTGTATGGTGTCTAAGATATTTGAATGGTGGTGGAAATGGTGCATGCATACCTTTGATAACCTGTTATGATAGTATCAAACCTACCATATAGACCCGGCCAACAACGTCTGATAGTCTTCCCAATCGGCCCAAGAGAGTTGTCCAGGAAGCTGGGCCTTAGAATACCATATTCTGACCTCATACTCGAGGAGCTCATCGTCTCATATAAGCCGGAGCTTAGTGTGTGTAGCTTGCGAAATGGGTACCCGAAAGTGGGGTTTCCAGCTCTTCACAACCTAAAAAAGGGTAGCAAATAGCAGAACGAGGTCCGGAATAGCCAATAGGTAGTCAATATCCCCTTCAACTCACCCAATGGGTACCCATTAGTAATCATAACCCAATCCAGCGGGTTGGTAGGTTCCAAACCTAAATGCGAGGGCATCTCTTTTGCTTCCATAGGGCATCGTCCTGTATACTGATAGTTATCTGTTATTTTGATAAGAAGGGGAGAATCCCCAGAAGTCGGACAATTTGTTGTTAGTTTTACATCCAGCAGTACGTTACCGGATGTCACATTTCCGTTGATGTCAACTGTCGCATGGATACAGTAAAACGGGGCGCATCGCGGGTTTGCTCTGCCTAAAGAAGCTTTTGCTCACTGTCGATATTTTCTGGACGTTTTCGGAGAAGAACTGGCGATTACTATTCGGGACGGAATCTACAACGATTTGCGCCCGAAACACCCCGTAGTTCACCTGGGCTTAGAAGTGGGAACTCGAGGATGAAGCAAAAACGATCTATTATTTCTCCTTACTGTATTTCTGGGTTCACGTAGCTCGGTCTCGACCGTCGCGTTAGGTTGCGGACTGATTGGTTGGTAGGCTATTCGATATAGTCTGAGTCTTATGAGGTAATACAGACCCCGCTCCTTCAATACCGGCAGTCCCCCTACTGCACCAAAACTTAACACTTATCCCTGGGTAGGGATACTATAGATCTTCTCGCGTCTGTGTTGTTATACGCTAAAATTGGCTATGGTCGTTTCTCCCGCACAAGTCTTCTGTTTCGGCCATGGATCCCCGTCCACAGTTTCCTAACATGCAGGACATTCTCTGTGACGAGTGTTGCTTTTGGCTTGAGTTCATTCGGGATCCCATGGGAGGAAGCCCAACTCGACCGACCCGGGTACTATTTGACGCTCTCTTGGATGCTGCAAACAAAGGATGTCGGTTCTGTCTGATTGTGCTGCGCAGACTCATTGAGCTCTACAAGGGTGATATACCATTAGCTCTTCGAAATGACAAATGGAAGTGGCCACCAAAGCTGAAACTAGACTCGATCGATTGATATTTTTCCTTTCTGCGTTATCCTCTTAGATAAGATTGGGACTCTTTAAATCCATAACTCAAAAAATTTATTCAGATTTCTACACAATACGGAATTATAACCCAAGAGGAGGACGGAGAATTTGGGGTGAGGTGAGCGTATATGTCAACATCCCGACAAGATTTGCTCCAGAAAGATCTCCTCCAGATAAGCTAATGTTAGTCTTAGTAAAGCCTTTTGAAGGTACACTTTGTCCTTGTTTCCAAAAGGTTAGCTAATGCAGACCCTGCAGAAGATATTCCAACGGTTGAAGACAACACCGGTTCGATGGCCTCCCACCACAAGCTTTCGGCGTAGTACAGCGATTGTTTGGAGAACCACGAAATCTGCCGGAATTTTGCTACTCACCCCTCTTCAAATCAGTGGTATCCTACACGGCTTTTGGATATTGGTGATAGGGATGGCTCTTTTATAAAATTAGTGATCACGGCTCAATCCAATCTCCAAGGCCCTTACCTGACTCAGAGTTACCGATGGGGTAACGTTCCGATACTTATTTTGAGATCTGACGCTCTCGGCGACTTTCAAAGAGGAATCTCCCTAGCGGAACTCCCGAAAACATTCAGAGAGGCCGTTGTTGTCACCAGGAGATTAAAGTGCCGATATTTGTGGATCGATTCACTGTGCATTATTCAAGATTCAAGAACAGACTGGGCCACAGAGTCCATGAAAATGAACATGGTATACAGCTCTAGTCAACTGAACCTTTCAGCTACAGCTTCACAAAACAGCAATGGAGGACTTTTCCGGGCTCGGCGACTGGATGAGGTGTGGCCACTGTTCATTGGTGATGTGCCGTTTCCCAGTGGCAAGACAGGGCGCGTCATTCTGATTGAACATGAATTAATCGATGAAGGAATTGAACACATGCCTCTGAATCGCCGCGCGTGGGTACTTCAAGAGCGTCTTCTACCCCCTCGTCTATTGCACTTCGCCCAATACCAGCTTTTTTGGGAATGCCAACAAGGGATGGCTTGCGAGATGCTTCCGAACGGCATTCCAATCGAGATATTGAAAAATAACTTGACAACTAAAACATTGGTTCCAACGGTACTTTGGGAACGACGCCGGAAGTTCTTCCGGTCGTGGCACGAACCTGTCTCTTCTGAGCTGCCCTACCTTATGTGGAACCAAGTTGTCGAAAAATATACAACGTGCGGAATTACGAAATATGAAGACAAGCTCATTGCCATGAGCGGACTTGCGGAAACATTTTCTCGCATGGTTGATGACACGTACCTTGCAGGCATGTGGCGCACAGAAATTCCTGTTAATCTCTTGTGGACGGTAAAGGAGTTGAGATAAAGGGACGGATCCCCTTCCTTCCGCCCTCAGGCGTACCGTGCTCCATCTTGGTCTCGGGCTTCTGTCGAGGGGTATGTGACACCAACTGAGTATTTGTTCTCAAGATATAAAGATATCATGATTGTCACAATTCACAGCGCAGCAACGACCGCGCTGACAGCAATTAACCCTTTTGGGCAGATTACTGGGGGATTCATCGAATTGCAAGGTAGAATTTTGAGACCATTGCAGTCAGTGATGGCGAGATTCAAATTCTACGGCATCGTGAGTGAACGGCCACCACTTAGAACTCGGCTCGGGCCCCTCGCCGGACGTGCGGGAAATCGGGAGGTTCTTTTTCACTAAGTCGAGATTGGAGCACCGCTCATGCCCGAAGAGGATCCACGGGATCCCTTGGGGCTATGTTTGGTCAAGCAAGATACGCCGCAAAGATTTGATGCCGGCCAGGTTGGCTTTCTTCCTATCGTAGCCCGTATGAATGGTTCCTTAAAGGGGCTTCTTGTTTTATGCAAGGAAGATCGCGGATGCGCTGTTTGTGAACGAATTGGCCATGCAGTAATCGAAACATCCATCCCGTTGTTCGAATCATCCGAAGCTGGGCATGAGCTAAGAAATAATCTAGGGTGTGATTTAGTAGAAACAGTATTTCACTTTGTATGAAGAAAATCGGGCTGGAAAGGGAAGAGAAGGATTATGATGCAGTAGACGGCAGAAGGACCCTGCGTGGGGAGTGGGGTGGATGGAAGACGGCGTAACATGGGAAATTTTCCTAATATCTTAGTCGAGGAGAAGAAATTTGATTGCTGAGTCCATGGAGAATGTACGAAGTGCGATTGTAGCATAAGAAAGGTGGGATATAGCACTAGCACTATCAGAACTGTTGATTCTCTGATGTAAACATCGGCTGTGCGCAAATATCATTGCACGCAAGCTAAGACTAGATCTCGCCTGCTTGCTTAGTCTAGCAATCGGCGCTGGTGGGCGCGAGAGGCATGCCGGGTTAGAATTATTTATATCTCTCCTTTAGCCAGAGGAGGGGACAACTCCGCGTTATGGAGGTTGAGGCCGATATGGTGTCTATACGCTACGAAGTAGGTATGGCTGCTCGTTGGACCGCATGTCGAAGTTGTACGAAGACCGCTGTCGAGCGGCTTCGGCGCTGGGATAGGTTGGCTGACTAACTGAGCGCGGAGCCCTTTGAGTGAAAACACTTGGTCGTCGCCTCAGGGGAGACGAACTGATTGGTTGGCAAGCTATGAGTTTGCTTTGCCTCGACTATACCGTAACTTTCGATCTTTCCCGATAGCCCTGAGGCCATTGAGTCAAGGTCCGAATCTGACGATTCATCGCTTTTAGGCAGATTGAAAGCCCTTATATCCAAATCCGCTCGGAACATATCGACAGCGGAACCAACCTGTTTCAAGTGACTAGGAAGCCACAGATCGTACACGTTCTTAACAAACTTGTAGGCTTTCCACCTTTGATCCCCTTCACCGGAAGGTACGAAAACGAACTATGAAATTAGATGCCGATAGAACTTGACATTTTTTCCATCAATGAAAGTATAATGGCCCCATATCCTTACATTCTTGTCATTGTGAGATATCGAAAAGCTACTGGTTTCCCGATGGAGCTCATTTTCTCGGCCAACGAGCTTGAAAAGCCAATACAAGCCCCGTAAGGCAACGGACTGAGCATACGCGTTTTTTCGATCGGCCACATCAAGTTCTTCGTCTCCGGAATTTACTTCGCAAGTGAGGAATGGGAAATACATCTGGTAAGTGACCGCAAATAGAGAATAATCCGTAAGAAGATCACCAAGAAACGGTTGAAGTTTTTGCAATTGCTCTGAATTGAAAGCATCCCTGTCGAAACCAAATCCAAAATCTGGCTGCAGTCGAGGTCCGGATCGAGAACTAGATCCAGAACTAGGATTGAGAAAGGCTTCAGAATTGGTCCAGCACTCATTAGTGATTTCTCTGACGTTTGTGAGATGTTTGGAGCCTCTGTCAGCTAGTAATTCAGCTGACGGAACAATGAATTCCGATATTCTGTGAACTATTTTAGACTTATTTTCGCCCTTGATCCTACTGCATATCTTCTTGAACAAGAGATCATCGGAGAAAAGAGTATTTTGAGGCACTTCCTGCGGGGTTTTTAAGAGCTGCTGACAAAGCTTTCTGCTTTCCGCTGAGATGCCAAGTCCGTGTTCTATCATTGAGCTGCCGGCCTCTTTTAGTTGAAGTTCGAACATTGGATGCTTGTACGGAGCACATTTCTGATCCCGCGACGTTCTGCTTGTAGTCTGTGTTGTTGATAAAGACGAGTCTGATCGGTTTCAGCTCAGTGCTCGTTTCCTAGCACGCGCATGATTGATAAGCTCTCGAAAATGATCTATCATTGCCTCTTTATCATCAGTTGGCCAACGTCCATTCTCGCTCCAAAATTCAATGCGAGCCTCGTTGATTGTTTTCTTGGTAGGGGCTCCAGGTGTTCGAATTCGTTTGGGTGTGTATCCTGCTGCCTCTGCGTACCGTCCCTTCCGGTTCACCGCAAGCTTATGTGCACCGGCCATACTGGTAAGAGCAGATGGCGGTTCGTAATGTTGGCACTGCGTTTAATGTAAGGTTTGTGGTTGGAAAATGTGTGAACAATGATACGACGCAAGCACCGAGTTCTTCCGAAATCCACGTGCGCATCAACATCAACCTATCACATGCCATCAGCATATTGCTACTGTCGGCATATGCTATTACTTTTATATATTGCTTCGCAAATAGTTTCTTTTAGATTGCCTTCGTAGTTTACTGATATCATAGAGCGCTTGTAAAATTTCAGCACATTCTGCACCACTACAATAGTATAATTTACACCCTCAAAAGTTGAAAATAACTGCTATTGGACTAGCCGGCGTGGCTCGCACTGAGTGAATTAATACTCTTTGCCAATTCTACAACATCTTCTATTCCCTCTTTGTAAGCGCCACAGGCCCAATATACGTATATCTCGCCTTCATAAAGTAGTAGATCAGAGAAATAGTAATAACGCCCACAAACATCACCGAAGACCAATTCATATTCTCCGGCGTAACGGGATTTGCCAAAGGCCAGGTTGTAAAGAACCAGATAGGCGCCAAGAAAGCTAACGATGCAATGTTGATAGCCATACCATATTTTCCTAAGGACCATCTATGCGGTGGCAAGGGACCCTGCATACGTCTCCAGATCAGACAGCTGATGGTGATTAAGTAGGAGGAGAGAACCGCAACGACACCGAGTGAGTTGATCGCGTTAAGGGCGACGGTAGAACCGAGGTTGATGAGAGAGGCTAGGAAGCTCAAAACAATAGAGACGCAGACTGCGTGGAGTGGAATATTCCAGCCTGGGGTAACCTAAAATGGCCATTAGAGAGAATTATGCGCTGTATGGCAGAAAATTGTGCGTACCTGAGAGAGCCAGCTCGAACATGGAAGGCCCTTATCTCTGGCAAATGACCATATTTGACGGGAAGCTGTGGCGGCTTCACTTACGCAGCAATTTATAATTAAAATGATTACAAGAACAACCATGGCATTTGTTGCAGCGTAACTTTGGGTGGCGTTGTAGAAGACTTGAATGAAAGGTTGCTCAGTTTTAGTTTGGAGAACGCTGTCGAGGTCGCCCATAGTGAACATCAGTGTAACGGCCATGAGAATTCCCATCCCTGCATTTGGTACTATCGACCACATCATAGCTCTTGGGAGAGTTACAGATGCGTCTTGGATTTCTTCAGCTGTAGTTAAGATTAGTATCAATCACAGAGGCGATACTATATGCTGTCAACTTACACATATGCACAGAACAATCACTACCAACCAACACACCAATGGGTGTATTCAATCCAATCATAGCTGCCAATCCCGTAGTTGACCATTTTCCTTCGTTGGTGAACTCGAGAAGAAGGGTCTTTGCGTCACCTCGGGAAGCCATTACCCAAAGAGGGATAATAATCGCGAAGATACCAACCAAGTGAAGCATCAGCATAACACCTTCAAGAAGTGGTAAGCGGTCAGCCATAGAGGTGTTGAAGATGATCGTGAATGCAACAACTGCAATCGTGAGGAGGGTTCCATGGTAAGCTTGCCAGACATAGTTCTCGACGTTCAGAGCGATAAGACCTTGGATGACGATTCCCACCATGAAACAAGAACCAGCAAGATAAGCTTGCCATCCAATAGCGCAAAGCCAACCTGATACTTGTTAGTCTGTTGAATGCGGAAAGTGCCACAAACCAATACACACCGACGATGTAACTGAGGAATTTTTGAATCCTAGGTGGTGCAAACTCGGATACCCAATGATATTGCCCACCAGCGGTAGGTGATCTGCTTCATTGTCAATCAAATCTTCACATCCTGGTATGAATAGGATCTCACATCGATGCCATCTCCGCAATACTCGCGTACACCAAACTCATACCAAAGGAGGCTATTATGAAACCCCAGAACATACCAGCAGTTCCACCATCTAGCAGACCATATTGGAATAGTCTAGTGACCTATCAGTAAAACCCTTTGTGCGCGAATGACGGTACTGATAACCCACGGCAGGAGGAGCTCCCAAGTCGCCATCACGGCACTTGAGAAACCCAGCACACTGATGAACTTGAAGTTGCGCTACAAAAAACAGAGAACAATGAGTTGTTAGTGAAATAAAGGATAGAATCAAACGATGAGATATGAACTTACTCGGAGAACTTGCTTTTTTCCAAGTATTTCCATATCTTGTCTGTCGGTACGAGTACCTCTCCATCTTTCCTCGACCTGACCTGGCTCGCCATGAACATCTTTCTCGACATCCTGATCTATTTGCTCGAAAACAGAAGTTTCTTGACTCGAGAAAATAGTCTCGTCGTCCTTGGTGATAGTATCGGCCATGATGAGCTTCGTTATTTCAACAAACTAAGAACACGAAAGTGATGAGGTTAGGCCCAGTGCTGTGTATCGCAAACCAAAATGATAAAGGACACACGGAGAATTTCAAGGAGAATCACTTGTTACACAAAGACACGGCAACTAGAAGATAAGGAAAGGGCGGTAAAAGTATATGATAAACGAGCCAGCATCCCAGTCACGGCCCGCATAGTAAGCATCAGTTCAGCGAATGAATTGACCGGACCAATTGGATGGTTCTCCAGTAGATCATCTCAACCACTACCGATACCCTCCATGCATTCTGTAACTCCAATGAACTGGACTGAAGATTGATTGCAATAGCGGGGTAGTAGCGTAAAAGAGGCATCTTAGCCGAGTTCTTGCAGCCGAGAGGAGATATGCCGGTACCTATGCATGAGCTCTTATCACCCCCCATCAGCTGTCGTTCTAAATAGACAAGGGGGCATGGACCGGCCGACCTATCGAGTCGGTAATCTACTCTATTTACGTGAAGAAAATGATGGGAAAATATATTTCTGCTTATTTCTTCTGCATGTTCGCGTGAGCATGCATTGGGCACTGCTGACTAGGCACACTGCTGAGTGGCTTACAGCCTTTTTCTACACCAAGTACAATATTTGCTTTTCTAACCCTTAGAACAGTATAAACTCGTATGAGACTGCGAGCCTACTCGCGGAATTGGGGCATTCATGAATTGGTAATGATGACTAATTGGTGCCCGCTGGGTGGCTTGAAGGGGGTATTGACTACCCATTGGCCGTGCCGGATCTGAGTCTGATGCATTTCACCCCTGCTTGAGTTGTTGAATGGGTTGCAATGGCTTTTGATCGGCATTAGTCTTCGATGCTGAATGATAGAAGTTGTATTCAGACCCAAAGAATGAGGAGTGCGGCAGAGGATCGTAGTTGTTAGAGTATCGTTATTAGTGGTGATATGATGTCCGGACAACTCGTGGGACGGGCTCCAGATAGCATTCGTTCTCAAATCATTCGGGAACAGTATTTTCTTCATATCGCTGAATGTAAACAGCCCCGGAATGGTACTAACTTGCACATGACAGGACAAATATTTGCTCCTATTCCTATAGGAATGTTAGCTTCTATCAACTGATATATGGGGCACATAAAATACATTGGAACTATTGATTTCGCTCTCCTCCCTGAGTACAGTGTTGAAGCCGTCTTTGCTCATGGTGATTTAGCGACAGTGTATAGGGGTGATACAACTCAGAAGAAGAGTTCGCTTTGGCCGCCCAGAATCCAGAATTCAGAGCCTCCAGAGATACCACTGGATCACCCAGTGGAACACTTGTCTGTTGTGCAGTTCTGTTCAACCCTTGATCGGAACAATTCTCGATATACCCTCATCTTGGTGTGGTCTCTGAGTCGTAGCCTATCCATAAAAGGTTGACTGTAAGTAGCCTCTTGTGGCATGTATAGGTACTCTCATAGAAGCAAGGGGATTTTATCGTTGCAAGGTGATATTCTTACTTCTGAAAAAGCCTACGAGATGACACTTGAGTAACCTTATATCGTACCTGCATATGCAACAAGAATACCCTGCATATCTGATTATTACCTATCGAGCGAAACTGAAATCTACTCCCAGAAATTAGCAAATATATGTATCTCTATTGGACAAACTACCATCTCTCTGGCCAACCCTATTCAACGGCGGAAGTACTTCTAAATCTTTACCAACGTAGACAATCTATTTATCCAATTCATCCTCGTTGTATTATGCCGTAGATGTACCAATGTATTAAATTAATACATTGGTACATCTAGTATTATCATGATGCGGTGGGGTCCCATTTCAGTTTTCGTGAAGACTTTGCAGGTTTCCCCGCAGCATTGCGGCAAATTGTGAATAGACAGTGTTGACGTGTTGTTCCAACTCGAATAATTGTTGGTATATACCGATATCACCCGTCAGTTCCCGGGTCTCCACATATTCCAACAGTTATGCGATTGGGCCACTTAACCCCAAACACAGCTCGTCGACTACTTTGCGCCCGCCTCGTGAGTCGTGCTCAATATAAATTCTACATCAACTTAAAGGAAAATTCTAAGTACTGCATTATCAGAGTCAACTTCCCACTATTTCACGATGGCTTCTTCTGCCAATTCTCCCCAATCGCTGGACTATGGAGCAAGGCTACTTCACCAAACACTTGACCACTTGTCAGTGGTCTCGCCAAGTCGACTTTATGCTTCCATTCCTAAAACTTCTGATCTTTCTCAAGGTTTCCGCGATATCACGTTCCAAGATATGGCCCGGTGTTCGGATTTTGTAGCAACCTTGATCGAAGCCAACATTGGAAGAAGTACAAGCTTTGAAACGGTGTGCTTTATTGGTATTCCTGATCTCAGAAGTGTTGCTGTTTTCTTCGGTGCAGTGAAGTGTGGATATAAGGTAAGTGTGATATATTGAGAAACTACTTAGTTACTAAGTTGTTCAGGTTCTATTCCCTTCACCTCGAAATCCTGCAACTACGAATGCCTCGCTGCTTGAGCAGACAAAATGTACAACTGTCTTCTATGCAGAGGAAGTTGGACCTATTGTCAAGCAATTACTCACTGTCAAACCGGAGGTTCGATGTTTGACTGTACCGTCTTTTCAAACTATGCTGGAAAGCAACGGGCAAGCTTTTCCTTACGAAAAGCAAACCTATCAGACAGCAAAGAACAACCCTATCCTGGTATTGCACTCCTCAGGATCCACAGGTCTCCCAAAGCCAATCGTGATGACCCACGGTACATTTGCAGTTTTAGATAACGAGCGTAATCTTCCTCAAGTTCCCGGACGTACCAAGCGAGACTTCTCTATCTGGGATTTTCCTGGAGGCGGTAAATTCTATCATGCGTTTCCTTACTTTCATCTAGCTGGTTTTCTGTCTAACGTCAGTAAGTAAACACATCTTGTTCCAAATCCGAAAGCTTTCGTGTCTTAACGTTATTTAGTAAACCCTACTTTTACAGAGGCATCTAGCCCTGTTCTTGGTCCACCACTCCAGCCACCTGGTGGATCTCTTCTGAAAGAGATCATGCAGCATCAGAAGCTCCGGGCGTTGTATATCCCTCCAGCCGTAGCAGAGCAGCTGCTTCAAGAACCACAAGGCATCGACTTCTTCAAGAGCTTGGACTTCCTAGTTTATACTGGTGCTCCTTTCTCGCCAAATGCCGGAAAGCAGCTGATCGAGGTCACCGACCTAGTCTCTCTATATGGCTCCACAGAGGCTTTCCAGGTACCACAAGTTGTCCCATCGAAACAAGATTGGGCTTATATGGAATGGAATCCCACATTCAAGCTGGAAATGCAACCATCAGAAGATGAACAAGGAGCGTATGAAATGGTTCTCTTCACAGATTCAACAACCGAGAGTATGTCTGCTCTGAATCATAATATGCCAGGTGTGACAGAGTGGCGAACAAAGGACCTCTTCATGCCTCATCCGACCAAGAAGAACCTCTGGAAATATTTCGGTCGCAGAGATGATATCATCGTGCTTTCCAACAGCGAGAAATTCAACCCTGTTCCCATGGAGCTACATGTACAAGGTCATCCCTTGCTCGCCGGCGCTTTGGTTGTAGGAATGGGAAGAGTGCGCGCCAGCCTTCTCTTAGAGCCTAAGCCGCATGTTCAAGGCGATGAAAGACAGGCATTAATTCAGACTGTCTGGCCTCGTATCGAAGAAGCTAACAAATTGGTACCTGGCCACGGACGAATTCTTCAGTCAAACATTATCATTGCTGATAAGCCATTTCTCCGTGCCGGTAAGGGAACGATCGTACGCAAGCTCACGGAACAGAGTTTCAAAGAAGAAATCGATGCCCTGTACAGCCAGACAAAGCTGCATGTCCCGGCGAAACTTCCGACTCTTCGAGCCACTTTTGAGCACGAGGCTGTTTTGCAATTCGTGCGCTCTATCGTCGTCTCTTGCTTTCCAGCTGCTGCTAATGCAAGCGATGGCGAAGATCTGTTTTCTCATGGCTTAGACTCTCTCAAGATTACTGAGCTAGTAGCTTTTCTGAAAGCTGGCATCGCAGAGCACTCCAAATCGTCTGATGCATCATGGATATCTCCCGAAATCATATATCTGCACCCGACTATTAACCAATTGACGATCATTTTCAGTGCTTTCCTGAACTCTGGAAAGGTCCCCAGTGGTAGCAATGACATCGTACGGATTGCGAACATGGAAAATATTGTCGAGACTTATACCCGCGATCTACCAAAGCGGTCCGAACACAACGCCTCCTCACAGAAGGACTCCGATTTTTGTGTCGCCATAACAGGATCAACAGGCACATTGGGGACTTACATTCTATCTTCGATCGTGATGAAGGAAAGCATAACTCGCATCTACTGTCTCAACCGTAACCCTGCTGCCAAGCAACAACAAGAAAGTATCTTAATCAGTCGAGGAGTGCCTGAGCACTACCTCTCAAAGCTCCAATTCATGACTGTCAGCATCGGTCAGCCGCAGCTTGGGCTCTCAGCAGAGGATTATGATCGTCTCCTCGAGGATGTCGATCTGATGCTGCACAATGCCTGGAAACTCGACTTCAATCTATCGCTCCCGTCATACGAGACTCCATACATAGTCAGTGTTCGAAATATGATTGAATTGAGTGCCAAGAGTAAGAAAAACACTCGAATATGTTTCGTCTCTTCGGTATCAGCGGCGATGGAATCAAAGTCCACGATCCAGGAGACTCCGGCCTTGGATTTCACGGCTGCGCTCAAGCTCGGCTATGCAGAATCTAAATGTGTAACTGAGGCGATTCTCACTGCCGCAAACCGGGCTTCGGGAAGTAAGTATTCTAGTCCGTTTCCTCATAGAAGAATAGCTGCTAATCTCTCAACCTAACACCAGTTCCTGTCACTATTCTTCGCGTCACACAAATCGGTGGGTCTACAGTTCGTACAGACCCTCCATGGCCAACAAAAGAATGGCTATATCCCCTGCTTAAAACCTCGAAATCGCTTGATATCATAGCATCGAACGTGGCAACCATCGACTGGATACCTATCGACCAAGCAGCTTCCGTGATATCGGACATCATATCATCAACTCCGAAATCCAATGATCTCCAAGTTTTCAATGTCGTCAATCCGAACCCGGTTCCGTGGAAGGTCCTCGTCGAAGTACAGCAACAACGATTTGGGCCGCAAGCTAAGGTTGTTCCACTACAAGATTGGATCCGGACGATGGAGAGCGATAATGCGCAGAAGATTGCGGAGCCGAATTTGAAGGCAGCGGTAAAATTGGTGAGTACATTAGGTGATGGTAGAGATGAGATTAAATATGCTACGGAGCAGGCCGTGAGAATAAGTAAGACTATGACCTCGATTAAGCCGATTGATAGGGTTATTCTCGAGATGTGGTTCGATCAGTGGGGACTGTGATGGCTTCAATACTATATAACTAGGCGGCTACCCCCAAGTACGGGGTTTATCCAGTAGAAACTACTGATTCTACTCATTTCTGTCTACCCCGAGTACTATGTGAACCTTAGATTAGATAAATTGGAGAACAGCAAGGGCTGCAATAACTCGCATAATACGAAAGTACCCTACTTACAGTTTCTTGCCTTCTTACTCTGATCTGCCAAATGACCTCTATTCTAGGGAGACTAGGGGGACGTGGGGAAGAGAGGGGCATGAGGGGCTGCGGGATTTTCCCAAGTCAGGGGGGATCCAGTACTAACCTCCCCACTGTGAGTTTACAGTGAATCAGCCCCCACTAATAGGCCTGTAAGCCGGCGAACAGACTACTTACTGTCCTTGCCGGTGGATCTCCCGTTGAAAATATTGTGACTGTTTCAATGTAAACATTTTTGGGGGCCGTATCAAGAACTCGTTTGCGCGAGTCTCAAGCAACGCAACTGCAGAATAATTTCAGTTGCATATTCATTTGCTATGCGAGTAAGCTTAGATGTCCACTAGGACCGGCCCGGTCCCGGTCGGGTATTATCCTTGATAACCACATGCCCCTGTCACAGTACAGTAAGCTTCCGGACGGGTCTGCCGAATGAGATATCTAACCAACCCTCGCTTCCACCAAGCATCATCACGATTAGATTCTGGTCCATCAGGACATCATTTTTATTCCAGCTGTAAAAGCAGCTTGCAAATCAATCTCTCCGCCCCTGCCGTTTTAGCAGTGCTATTTGCATGATCCTGGTTGATCTTCCCCAATTTCTGATCCCCACCAAACCTCTCCTCTCCTTTCACCCTACCCAAAACCATGTCAACCACCACCCTTCATTCCAAAGCCGGCCTCGAAACCTTCGACGACATAAACATCGACTACGAGAAAGCCTACGCAAACAACCCTTTTAAGAAATCCTGCATCACCAAAGCCATCTCCATGCTCCCCCCCAGATCACGCGTCCTGGACATCGGCTGCGGCACCGGAATCCCCGTCTCCGAAATGCTATCCAACGCCAGTCTCGAAGTCGTAGGATTTGATATCTCCCCCAAAATGGTCGCGCTCGCGAAGAGTCGAGTCCAAGGCACATTTTCCGTGTCCGACATGGTCGAGTTCGAATTCCAGGGCATGTTTGCTGGCGCTTTTATGATTTTCTCTCACCTCCAGATGTCGTATGCTGCGGTGCACGCCGCGGTCTATAAGTATGTTAGTGCGCTTGAGCCCGGGGGCATTTTTGTTATCGGGCAGACGCCAGCTGATACCTATGTGGAGGAGGAGTCGGTCTATGATGAGACGGGGACGTATGTGGAGGATTTTAATATTCCGTTTATGGGGGAGGCGCTGCCGACTTTTGCGATGAGTGAGGAAGGGCAGAGGAAATTTTTGAGCTCGATGGGATTGGAGATTGTGAGTGAGACTGTGGATGTATTCCAACCAGGTAATCCGAAGTGTGAGCCGGAGGTGCAGCAATACATTATTGCAAGAAGGCCAATCGAGGGGTCGATATCGAAGCCACGACCGCTCCCAAGAGAAATATAGTGCGTAGCAATGGTCAACTTTCTTATTATATGAGTGTAGTAGCATAATCACCATCTGCTTGCGGAAGCTTTCGTGCGTGTGATCAGTGCATGTTTCTTGAGGCAGAATACATCAAATACAATGGCACGACTCCTGACTGCTTCACAAGCATTATCGAAGAGACTCAAGAAATCCCGTGGTGGGTTGAGTCACCAAGAGGCAGCTCAGGTCGTAGTAATGGTATAGCTGAACAGTCAATGTTAGGGAAAAATCTCGAATATCCTTACAACCAGCAATTACGTTAGCATCGAAGCCACCGTCAGCACAACATTCAACGCCCAACTTGTGACTAGAATTTGAGCAACACATCTGGTATCATTATATCGAAACATACGAGAAACATTGAATTAATAAACTCAACCACCCTTTCCGATTGTACCAAGCCAATCTCAATATCTAAAGCTCCTTTTTATCTGCATACTCCGTCTTCCCCGTCTTGCCAATCGTCGGTCTGAAGGTCATTAGTACCAGCCATCACCTAAAAGTAATAGTAAGTTCAACTTACACAGCCGCTGTAATGGGCTTCGTCTCATGCCCATGGTATGTTCCCTCACTCCGTCTCTCGTCCTTCTCTAGCCCCATCAAAAGCCTGGGCATCAGTGCAAAAAGTAGCAAAGACAATACTCCAAGCCCCGCACTCAAGAAATCCGTATCCCATACCCACTCGCGATACCCCTCCTGCTTCAAGACGAAGCCTAGTATCAACTCTGCCAATACCATGTATATACTTGCAAGCATGCCGATCGCTAACCTGAATCCTGCTACCCGTGGTAGCTCGCATGCTACAATCGTGTAACGCGCCCAGAGCATGATGCAGAGGAGTTGTAGGGGAAACGCAACAAACTCGGCCGGGGGACCTGTAAGATGGGTATAGGGCGCGACGTTGGAGGTTCGAATAAAGGTGTGGATGAGCGAGGAGGCAAACGTAAGTGCGAAGTAGAAGAAGGAGATTCGGATAATGAATAATGCGAGAGCTATATCCCACATCAACTCGAAGACTGAAGCGCTAGTTTCGAATAGTATCATGGTGATGGTGTTTGGCGGTCGATGTCAATGGATTGGAGGATCTGTTTTTTTGGTTTTGCGTTCGGTATTTCGAGATAACCTGTTATTTAGCATAATGGTAAATGGGTAGAGTAAATATATATACAGTCGTGGAGTGATAAAGCATGTTGGATTCACCGGTTTCTTTGTCTACCTACATGTTTTATGTGGTCTGATTTATGGCGAGACGCGTTCATCTTCACGCCACATTGAGCTCCGAGGTAGCAAAAGCAAAAGTCACTATCGCATACTTTGCGCGAACGTGATGCCGAGTGGTTTCATGGATGACTTACTCTTGGAGTGGGTATCATGAAAAAATGAAGTTGTTGATGAATATTTTTCGAGGTGGTAAACGAAAGGTTGTTGCGTCACTAGTTTCAGGGACGAAAACTACTTAACAGCCCTAAATATCCGTGGTCGCTAGGTTCTTGCGCCCTACGCCTCGCCCCGCACCGCCGCTAACAGCCATGCTAGGTCTAATACGCGAATCTCCGTCCCTCCCATTGCGCTTTGGATTGGACGATTAGCACCCGCCGAGAGATCTCGAAAGCTATGTGCTCCTGAGAGTACTTTGAGCTTGGCAGGGAAATCCAGCAGAATTCGTTCAGTCAATGAGCTTCAGTGAGCTCCAGTGAGCTTCAGAGAGTCCGTTGAAGTGTGCTCACTGGATAGTTTTAGTTGAAGCAGAGTGCCTAGTGAATACTGACGCGCTGGACCAATGTCTGAATAGTACTTAAATTAGTTGATTATTTCTGATAGAATTATGTTCCCACTGTAGTAACGGGTAATTTATCAAAGACGCCCAGTGGTGATAATGTGACGTAGTATTGGGCATGCTATATTCTGAAGCGGGTTTGCCCCTCGTGTCATCGATCCAAGCACTGGGACTATGGTATTATAACACTGCAGTATTTTCATTTCATTTTATTATTTGTCTCCAAGTAGGAGAGCGCAAAGACCTATTGACTCCTATATGCATGAAAATGATATTGAATATAGCCTATGGCCGAACCTCCGTGTACTTAGGCGGAGCTGAACTCTTTCCAGAAGGTTCAGCAGTCATCTTATTCTCCCACTCCCCCTCCGGCGGTGTCAGCATCTTCCAGTCCTCCGTATTCAAATCCTCAAACATCCTCGTCCGCACTGAACTCTCTCCAGTCTCTACTCCCGGCACAAATGTAACCGGCCTCTCCTTAGTCCACGGAAACCCAAATATTCCATTCATCATCGGCGTATCAACAGTCACCTCCACTTCCGCAGTGAACGGCCCATGCCGTTCCACAATAATCCCTACCACCAGTTGATCCGGTATCCCCTCTTTGGTGCGTCGGTTCTCTTTCATATCCCAATACACTATATCCCACCCAGACTCCTGGTTGCTAGACCAAAAATTCCCGACAAGACTATACCGGTGGTTCTTCTCGAACGTGGACTCGTGACCAACAGAGACTGAAGGTCCGACAGTCACTGGGCCAGCAGGTACCTGAAGAGAAAATTCTCCATCGACGGTGTGTTTCTTGCCTTCGACAGTGGGACGACCGTACAGTTTCCGCGGTGCAAACTTCACTACCGATGGACCAGGTTCGTTGGATGATGCCGAAGGATGTGGGGCAAATGCAACTTTTACATTTGCTTGTTTGAATCGAAAACCGTGATCCCCGGAACGCAGAGCAAATGTGAGGATGATCAATGATGCGGGACGACCCTTGAACGTGCCGTCGCAAACTGTGGTTACCATACCCCGGACACCAGCATGCGAGAGCCAGCCCACATTTTTGTGAGCTACCGTTAATGGAGCTAGTCTGGGAGAGTAGGCGGTAGAAGATCTGTTTGTTGAGTCTTCGGCGGCGGTGGCTGGGAGAGAGTATACGACTGCCTTGTCATTGATCGGAGGGAAGTGAACAATCGGATATTCATATGATGATTCATTGCTGGTTACTGGAAGAAAACGTGGGACTGAGCGTTTGTATTTGTCCTTCTCGTTCGTGGCTGGGAGGGAATATGGGACTGAGGACTTGTACGTAGATTGAACGGTGCTTGTTGTTGATGGGGAGTTCCACGCCGCATGGTTTGAATCCACATCTTCGCTGATGGGCAGGGCTGCAAATTCTTTGAGTTGTAACTCCACAGTTGCGGGGGCATGAAATTTCGCCTCTCGGGGCCGATAGTTGGCCAAGACGGCCTCAAAATCGGATTGTGTAAAGCTTGTCATATTTGTTTCGTTCTCCGTGGTATGGTATCGTACACGATGGTGCTAGTTGAGATTGCTGTCGCAGGAGCAGGCTTTAAAGGGCCAAGACACTTTGGCCATCAGGATTGACGTCGTGCTTCTAAAGTTGGACTCGCAGCATGGTAGGCTAATGTACGGCCCAAGATCCGCATGATCCTAGGTGTGAATCAGTGTCTGACTCCCCAGCCTGAGATCTACCCGACTTTCAAAAAGAAAGTCACGATACAAATCGTCTTGGTAGGTATTATCTCTGCCTGCTTGCTTATTGCAAGACGATGATGTTATGTGTTTGGGAGTCATCTTAAGGTTACCAAGCAAGAGGTGCTCAGCCACACCAACATGATTGGTGGCCTCTGCTCACGGGCGTTCTTAGCCTCACCTCCGCCACATGATGTTCCAAGACATTTTTCCCGCTGTCATTTCTTCAGCTTCTCTTCATCATGTGTTTTTCCTTTTTGCGAGTGACTCTCCCGTTGCGTCAATCCAGGAGCAAAACTACGAAATGAGTCTTTCGAGTATGACTCTGGCGACATCTTCGAGATAACCCGTGCTCTGTAGAGCCACTTACACATCTCTAAAATTTGCAGAAGATGGAAGCTGCTGGCCTAGTACTAGGCGTGCTGGGTGTAGCTGGATTATTCAGCGCATGCATCGATAATTTTGACATCGTCGTCCGAGCAAGGGACTTCAGTGAAGACTTCGATATTCTCTGTACTCTTGTAGGACCTTAATCAATTCATTTGGTGGCACCGTGCTTCCTACTAACAACATCGCTGTAGCTTGTTACTCAACGAGTTCAATTCGCTATCTGGGGAGAACTGGTGGGACTGGTTCCCGACGCAAATGGTAGGAAATTACCATACAAAAAGGCGATTGATCGTCCTGACATTCGCCCTGCTCTTGAGCGTACCTTGAACAATATTCGCTTGTTACTTCAAAAGACAGATGTCACCGTTGACAGATATGAAGTCGACTATGGCTCATCACCGAGTACCGAAGTCTCTACGTCGAGAGGTATGGATGTCTTTAAGGACCAGTGGGACTCCTTCAAAACCCGACTTCGGAAGAACCAGAAGCAGACCTCTGTGACCAAAGTAACCAGGTGGGCTGTGCACGATTCTGCGCAATTTGAGAAACAAGTATCGAGAATCAAAGAATTAGTTGAAGCACTGTATTCAATCACAGGCTCTCTTGGCCTTCTGGAACAACAACAATCTAGGCTGAGGCAAGAGATTGAGTCGATTTCTGACGCTCAGAGCCTTCGTCTATTGCGAGATGCGGCATCCATGGATCACCATACGTCTTCCTTGATTCAAGATGTCTCCGACACTGCAAGTCGCCGCCTAACTTTCGTTACTAAATCTATTACTGGGGGAGGGACTACTACGGACCGAACAGGCGCCAGTACCACATTTTACTCCGCACATTCTCAAACTTCCGTTCGCTCCACTGCGTCAATGATAGATGAAGAATTACACAGCGAGTATGATGGTGGCAGGGTCGAGGAACATGCTAATTCAGTCAACAAGGTTACTGTTCAAGAAAATGCGCCAGCCACTCCGCCCGTTGACTTACCACAAAATCAGAGGTTGCTTGCAGAAATCTTGAAGAAAGCCGACAAGCACAAACCCCTCAGCTTTGCCTCTGGTGACAGCCGCTATGGACAACAACTAGCAGCGTACAAGAAATCCGATGAAGAATTCTGCTTAAGAAACTCGGCCCGAATGATTGCGTATGCATCTACCGGAACGTCTGCGGCGAAACGCATGTTTTTCGAGCTTAGACGGATACGGGAAGCAGGAGTACCGTTTGTCAGCGCCGCGCCTATCGGCGATAATCTAAGCAGAATTCTAGCAAGCATTGAAGGGCCACCGGAGACCCCGTATGAAGGCGGCATCTTCTGGATCACCGTTAGTGTCTCCGAGGAGAACCCATCGAAACCTCCACTCTTACGGTTTCATACACGAGTGTACCACCCGAATGTGGATCACAAGGGAAACATATGTGCCGATTATCAAGAACGTTGGAACGCCTTCCCGAAGAGCCGATATGTGAAGGGCGCGTATAAAGATCCTAATTCTCAGTGGTTCCAAGAAAAGTCGACTGGAATATGGTCGCTAGGTGCTCTGCTAACTGCACTTTGTGCGCTCCTGGCGACCCCGGACGTCGACGACCCTCTAGTTCCAGAGATTGCGCAGGCGTATCTGGAGAACTATGATAACTATTGTGCTGCCGCCAAGCTATATACACAACGTTACGCCACGCAGAGCAAGCCCGATGAGAGTAGCTTAATGTTCTCCAATGCACCAGAAGAAACTCCTTCCGAGCATTCCGAAGAAGAATTGGAACCTGACGAAAGTCTGGAGGAAAAGTTGCGACAGTTAGAGTACAACGACGAAGCTAATACTATTGAAAGTTTGAGCTCTTCAGAGACGATGAAAGGATTGGAGTCATGGCTTACGAAGTATCGCGAGCGAAAGACGAACGGAAAAGTTCTTCGGGATTATAAAAGAAAAGAACCGACTCATTCCTACGGGATATCTTCCAACGTTGACTCTTATACTCCTGATGTTTACAAGTATACTGTGTATTCTGATCTGCCAAATGGGTATGAAAAGGGATACAGTGATAGGCACTACTACTACTCGCCGTCAGCTGGATCCTACTATTTGGGCGTAGATAGATGCAATCCAGACGGTAGTTATAGCTATATCTCCAAGTCCATACATGAACCAGTAACGAAAAGTTTTTCGAAGGTTAGTAACCTGGCTGGGTATGGATATCCTCCTTCCAATGAACCAGCACGAAAAAATTCTTCGAAAATTGGCTACACGAATGATGAACGCCGCGCCAAGCGACCCAGGGCAAAAAGGCCTGCCTCAAATTCAAACTTCAAGCCCAAGCCTAGTAGGAAATCCCGCGAAGCAACGGAGCTAGACGCCCGCGCCAATTATATTCCTCCTGGATACTCGCTGAAGCATTGGGATCCTGCAGAGGAACCTATATTGGTACTCGGTAGTGTTTTTGATGCCGACTCTCTCGGAAGCTGGATTTATGACTGGACCGTGTACCAATATGGCCCTTCAACGCCTATTTCAGATATGGCTGGTGAATTATGGTTATTACTTATTCAGATTTCTGTGAAATCAAAGCGATTGGACGAAACTATACCCAAGATGGAAACCTCTGATGACAGAGACATGATTGAGGATTTTTCCGAATCTGCCGAACGGTTGATGAAGAAGCTCAAAACGTTATTGGGAGCAGCCGAGGTGAATGCTCTATGGGAGTATAAAGCAGCTAAGGCCCTAACTTCTTCGAGGCTCCGAAACACAAATCAACAAGGAGATGGGCTGAGAGGCCAGACAGAAATACCCAACCTGGACAGACGATCACCAACTGCAGAGTCAGATACCGGAAAGTTTCCATCTGCTCAAATTAGAAGTAGAGATCGCGCGCTTCCCATAAAACGAATTGAGAAGATCCCGCGGAGCCAAATGGGTAACCCAGAAAAGCAAAAAGATCGTGTCCTCGCAACAGAAATAATCAAATCACTCTTTGGAATCGAGCATCTGTTGTTAAAGACTGAGAATCTTATGACCAGGCTACGGCTCTGGAACTTGCGATTCGATGCCAATTGTGAAGAAATCATACGAAGAGTCTCAACATCAGCCACTATCAAACGTCACTCCCAGAACGAGGAGCGACTGCCAGAGTTAAAATACCCGTCTGTAGCCAAGCAAATAAAGAATTCTGATGGCCTGTCCCTAGAAGAAAATTGGGAGGAGGAAGTCCCTGCTACGGTAACAGATAAACCTCAATCTGATGAAGAGTCGGAAGAGTCAATGTCAAACGCAGAAAGTAAAGCAAGCATCAATTCTAACATCAAAATATCTGCAATGAGTCGAAGTCCTGGAAATAAAGATGAACGACAAAAAGGAACTTATCAGGGATCGGACCCGACTAGTCAAAATCAAGTTTCTGCGGCAAAGCCAGAAGAAACTACCGCAACTGCAGACACGCAAAGGAAGTCCGAAAGCTGGGGCACTTCTTGGAATTCTGGGGGTGTTTCCTGGGACACCTATGTCAAGAAGGAGGGAGAGACGAAAAAAGCCGAAGCAGACGGCAAAGGGAAGATGATAGATGATGGCAGGGATTCCTTCATGCCTACCAAGATGGAGAAGAAGAAATACGAGCATGATTTGGAACGGTTATGGTCGAATCCGATAACTGAAGAGACAAACGAGATCACCACAGAGAATAAGCCCAAGCCAGAAACAACCCCTCGAGCGGAATTTGAACCGAAAAATCCATCTCAAGCGATACGAATACGGGCCACGGCTCCAGAACCCCCAACAATCTCTCCAGAGCGAGAGCACGCCATTACCACTGCACCGCAAGATTCAATATCAAAGAGTGATCAGACTCGCAACTTAACCAGACGCATACCGCGGACAGAGGCGCTACGCCTGGTCGATTCGACTATGGAGTATTTGGGCAAAATGCATCTGGAATCGCTACCTGAGATGACCGAAGAAGAAGATTGATGTATGATGCTTGTGAATACTTATGTCTGTATTTTTCACAACCCGTGTAGAAGTTTAGGCTCGGGTACTGTAGTTTTGGAAGGGGCGTCGTATCTAGGGGTTGGACATGTAGTGTTGGGTTTGGTAGCCCCACGTGTGGTTGATAGCATTATGAGGACAAAGAGGCGCAAACGGAGCTCTGCGCAGGATTGGACATTGCATATATTATGGACATCAGTTCAGATACAGCTCACCGAAGGAAAATTTCTCTGTAACTACAGATATCCACACGCCGACTCGCTTCCCCTTCCGTTCCTGTTCCCTAGTTCATCCTCCCCAGCGCCATTCTACCTCCAGCATTCCCACATACCATCCCGTCGCCATTTCACCATCATCCTCATGCACACCCAGCACCCCTCCCTACTCCCCGCCTGCCTCCTCACTGCTCCACTTCTCCCCCCCCCTTACGAAATCACCGTCACATTCCCCGCCCCCACCTTACACCCCATCGGCATCGTCAATACCGGCGCCGCCGCATCACTCGCATCACTAAACCGATAACCCGTATTAAACCCAAAGATCTGGCCCACCGTCGTATTGAACTCTTCCGCGAGATCCTTATACGTGCCATACGTAAACTTATACGGCATCACCGTACACGTACTCGGCGCGCACTGCGGAAGTTTGACAATCGTGCCCGCGGTAATAATCTCATCTATACTAGAAACATTGCCCGCACTGGGCAGTGCCGCAACAACTGACGTCGCGAGATTGAACTTCGTCGCAATCAGCGCAAGCGTGTCGTTGCGCACGGTGGTGTACGTGTGCGGGCCGCCGGCGACGCACGTGCTGGTGCTGTTTGCGGCGGGGGCGACGAGGAGACAGGAATTGTTGTCGGGGGTGCAGGTTTGTGCGGGGATGATCAGGGTGAAGCCGACGTCGATGTATTGTGCGTCGGGCATGCGGTTAGCACGGGCGATGTCGCAGACGCCGCGAGCGGTGGCGGCGGCGATGCTGAAGATGGTGTCGGTGGCGGTGACGGCGTAGAGGGAGGTGGTGGTGTTGAGGGTGGAGGGGTCGCAGGTTGAGGTGGAGAGGGCGAGGGAGGAGAGGTGGGTGAGGAAGAGGAGGAGGGTGGTGGGTGAGAGCTTCATCTTGGCGGGGGGAGGATTGGGTATATGATGGGAGAGATGCGATGTGGATGGAGGCTTCGTAAAGCGGATGAGAAAAGATTGAGATGAAGGTTTCGAATATTCAGATGAAACGACGGATGAGTCGAAGGTTTTTGTAAACAAAGCTTGATGAGTAGCTCTGTGGAGCACTTAGCTACACAGTCCCCTGACCTCCCCCTATCCTTGGCATTAACCGGAGTATCCCCTAATTTCCTGAAAGCAAGGCTGGGTCTCTCCTCTATATCAAACTTCTCCCACCAATAACAGCACCGCAGAACCACAGTTCCGGGAACAATTCCCGCTCCCGCATACAGTATACGCACACACGACAAACAACCCAGACTCCCGCACTGAAACAATCCCACGCCAATCGCCCACAGCAACTACCGAAACAAAATGTGGAGCCGAGCTCACCGTTCAGACGACGCAAGGCACATCGTAATGTATTACGAATCTGCGAGTGAGAAACAAAGATAACGGACCGCATCTGCATGTTCCCGCGAGGGTCTAGTGGGGCATGCGGGGTTGGTGCTTTCTCGGTTTCGGGACCGAAGGTCTTGGCTCGATGATGTAGGGAAGGGATAAAGGCGGTCGCAATGGAATTGTGGCGGGAGAGAACATTCTTGCGTCTACCCATGGGATAAGGTATCATAGTTGACGCGGCAGTATGTTGGATAAGGAAAGTAGTATAGAAGTGTAACTTTGCACGACGATGCCGCCGGTCAAACTGGTAGATGACCCACTGCAAGTATATCTCGGACATCTCGGTGGTTATGATAAAAGGTATAAAATGTAAAATATAGCAGATTATATATCTACAGAAGGATCTATAGCGCATAAACAAACTCATGATTTTCCTTGTCGGTCAGATCCAAGAACTCTTGTCTCTCCAACTTCTTATATCCAGGCGCCGCTCTGATCGCCTCATTCTTCTTATTCATCCTTCTGTAATACCAATAAATGAAAGCTACGTCGATAGCACACACGCCATAGCAGACAATAATTGTGATCTCCGCCGGTTTGTAACGCGGTGCGTCGGATGGTCTGAAAGTCTGGGGACCGATGATGTTGCCCACGCAATAGGCAACGAGATACATGGCTGCGACGGTTGTTTTCTTCGTATATCCAGCGATGTTGCTGGAGATAAGGGAGAGAATCATGACAAATGCTGTGGGGGAGGCTTGAGTGAGATAATAGCCTGCGAGTCGGCCGTTGTTGTTGGAGAGGGGAAGGGCGACAATGAGAATCATGCCGAGCATGGCAATGATAAGACCAGAGATGGAGATTAGGATTCGGTGGCCGTATTTATCTCCGAGGTAGCCGCAGACGATAAGAGCAACGACTTCGACAGCACCGCCAGGGGTGCCGTACAAGAGAGACTCGTCAGGTGTGTAGCCGAAGGAGACGATCAGTTGGGAGAAGAAGTTCGAAATACCACCTACAAAATGTTAGTGAGTCAACGCGGTGGCTAGTTGTGAAGATATCATTACCATTCGGTATATCAGCAACCAGAGCATAGAATACAAACGCCCATGTCATTGGATCAGATATAGCTTCCATCAATTGGTACATTTTGAAGTGCTTATTTCCAACACCTTGCTGGTTCTTCCTGATCCGCTCGATAGCCATTAGTCGTTCATGTGGCTTGAGAAACTTGGCGTTAAGTTGATTGTCGGGCATGAAGTACAGGAATATAAATCCGATGGCCACAGTCAGGAGACCAATAGCCAAGAATACGATCTTCCACGCTTCAATGGCAGCTCCGTGTTTCTTTACGCCAACCGAGATGCCGTATGCTACAAGACCACCAAATATTTGAGCAAAACCATTGAAACTGAACCATATTCCGGTTCTTAGTCCTTGTTCTTCTTTTGTGTACCATTGCGATGTAAAGAGAGCAAATCCGGGTGTAACAGCTGCTTCGAATAGTCCTAGGAAGAAACGAACGGCTACGGCACCAGCGAAGTCGCTCGTCGCTGCCATACAACACAATGTAGCTCCCCAAGCGATAATGTTAAATGAGGACCACTTTGCAAGTGGCAGTCGTTGTAGGAGACGGTTGGTTGGATATTCCCAGACCAAGTAGCCGATATAAAACATGGATCTTGTACTTCAGTCAGCAAATGGGAATAAGTAGGTGTCCGAGCCAATCATACCCGAGCCATTGGTAGTTGTCGCCCTTCAGATGCAACGAAGTCTTAAGGCCCATGATACTTGCGTATGAAAGGGTCGTCTTGTCAAGGTAATTGAGTCCGTAAACGACACATAGCATCTGAGTTTACGGGATCAGCAACACGTCTCAAGCCCAGTTTGACCAATACATAATTACCGGCATCAAATTCCAATCAATCTTTCGTAGTAACTTCTTCTCCATTTCAGGCGTCATAACAATCATTTCTCCATCATGGCCAGCGAATGCCTTCAATGCTTCATCGCCATCATTGGGGTCGGCATGCTTGAACATTGGATCACGTAATTCCCCTTCGCCCAGTGTGGTTTTCTCCTCGAGAGGATGTTGGTTCTTCTCGAGATCCTTAGGACCACAGATTTCGACATCTTTCTCGTTCGACAGCGACATTGTGTCAATCAGTCCAGGTTTGGCCCTCGAGGGATCTGTGTCTCTTGATTGAGGAATCAGACCACGACGCGGGGTATGGGAATGGAAAGTGGGGTGCGTGGTGACAGAGTGAGAGCGTTCTGCGACAGGACCGGGCAAAGAGACGGTGCCAGAGCAGCAAAGAATCTAGATATAAAGATACTTATCCGGCCGAAGGGCCAAGCGATAGACGATAGCAATATCACATCGATAGCACTATCGATGTGATAATAGTTTCGTGCTATCAGGCGGCGATCGACGACGCCACGACATGAGCATGGCCGCTATCACTCGAAGACTTTCAGCCAGCAGTGGCATCAACCAATGGCATGCAACGCATGGATGATATCAAATTGCATCATCAGCATCATCGCGGAGTAAAACCGAACGGCAAATGAGGGGAAATGGGTCGACACTACCTGGCGCCTCGCAGCAGACGACGAATACTGTACAAAGTATGTGGAAGAAGTAGGGAGCTTTGTCGAAACAGGAAGGTTGCAGCTGGAAAATTGTCGGGAGAGAAGCTTATCGATAAGACTACCTCAGGCTAGGACCCTTCTGTCCCTTCTGTTTGTCGTGCTACAATTCAAATGGACATGCAACTCCGCTGTCTCTTTTCGCGCATAGTTATTTATCCATTTGGTCTGAGAATGCAGGACGCCGAATATGAGTCGCGAAGAGACATCGACTGCAAAGCGAGAATCCACGGTTTTTGCAGCATGTGGAAACCAGCGGCGAACGTCTCATAACGCTGGCTTGCCAACCTGAGGTTCTAAGGTTTTGGCTGTCGTTTGGAGCGATATCGCCGTTGCCAGACATTGTGTGTCTTTCTGCGGAGCCAACTTCTGCCTCTCTGCAACAATTAGCTCCAGCTCTCTGCATGTAGGTCTCGCTGTACATTGACTATTATAGTCAAAAAGTAGGTACCTACCACATATCGCCCGCTTCAATTGCTTCCTTACTCGGACTCGCACTTGTCTTGAATTGCCATCTTCAACAACCTACAATCCGTCTGCGACCGCTCTCCTTCAATATGGCTTCCTCTGCCGCGGATACAGGAACCATTTTCCATCTTATGACAGAAATCCCGCAGATCCACGACTTCAGTCGGTTCGGGCCTTTCCATTCTCGAAAAGCGATGCTACTTTCGATACAACAAAAATTAGAAGATGAGACACCCATGGGGCTGGACGAATTCATGGATTTTATCTCAGAGCCACCTGGGATTGACGGTTTTGAAGGGATGACGACGCGGACAACGGATGGCAATACTCTGAAGATATATGTGCTAGAGGAAAAGAATGCGGAGGTCGCTGCGACACTGCCAGGACCTGCTTGGGTTGTGGTCACTGCGAGGTTCAACATGATCCCATACTACCAGAAAGACCACGAAATCGGCCGCACCTACACTTCAGCGGAAGCTGCCAATCAAGGGGCGAAGGAAATTCTTGTGCAGATGATGCCGGGTGCTAGATATGTGGAGAAGTACGACGAGAAGGGTCTCTTTGTCGGCGCTACTGAGGCTGCTGGTGAGGCGGTGATGGTGACCGTTAGCTATGACCGCGGACCACTTCCTCCTGTGTAGGCAGGGAGATAACTACCGTCAATAAAGGAGTTTTTTGGGTAGCCATCTACGAATTTTTAGGAAAAGTTGCTGCACCAATCCGAGACACATGCTTCAAGAAAAGTGGAAAACTTCCAATACTTGCAGACGACAGGATCATAAAGGTGCTGAGGCGGGGATGCCGTCGAACGAAGAAAACCGATGACAACTCCACCACTGGCTATTTAGTTGTATTTCCGAACTCGATAGCCTACATGGCTCATGGATAAGATTACACACCAAGACCTATATCCGTGCCAGGAGGGAAAGAGAGCCATACTGACGGGTGTCACGTTGTTATTGCTGACGCCAAGCTTCTGCTGACACTGGCAATTTATGACCTCCTTTATCACTACCTTTCAGTCATATCGGCGCAAGGCACCTAACGCCAGTTATCCAGCCTTACGGCATGCAATGAACTGTCCATCTCATTACACGGCGCGCGCTCTTCCCGACTTGCAGCAATCTAGTTCTCATCTTTGTCTTCCCAAAATATCTCCGTTCCAGATCTCGTACGCCTTATCTGTGCCACAAGGGTCTAGCGTTGTAACGTAAAATAGTGGATTGTCCCACTTTCCAGATAGTTGGGTTGCCCTGTGTTCCCGCTGTCCTCGCATGTCTTCCTGTCGAGAGGTTGGACGACACCGAATCGATGTACGGCAGGATTTTATTTGATTATAAAGTCTTGAATTTCTATATTCCCAAGCTCTTGCATCAGCGCTCCCTGCATGATTCCATGGACATCTATCTAGAGGTCAGTGAATTGGCTCAATAAGAAAATAGCTTCGGGGACTTCGTTGTAAACTTACAGCATTCTCCGAGGATGCGATACTCGTCTGTACCTTCAACCTTCCTCATGACATGCGGAACTTTTGCCCCTAGAAATATCACTACAGGATCCCCTTTCGCAGTTGTGATTGGTCCTCTGCCGATGTATCCACGTTTGGTGATGAAGAAACGACTGATGTATGTAGTAGTTTTAAAGGCGTTCAACACTTGGACCCGACCCTCATCGTCTGGAAGCACCACAGGGTCTATTTCATCGTCTAGAGGTGTTGCTTGATATCTCAGATCTTTAGGATCGCCGCCATTGCCATCACTGGTGTCATCATCGTCATCGATTTCCTCGGCCTCTTTATCTTCCAATCCATATATATCGTAGCTAATAGGCTGGCCTAGGGAAATCGTTTGATTGAACGCGTTCTTAAGGTCCGTGAGATCTTTCCCGTAGAGATTTCTGGAACGTCGAGATGCTGAACAGAGCCTCCATTCCTGTACATGTCTAAAACTCCACTCTTCACTCGCAGTACATTCTATTTCGTCAACAATCGCACCTCGAACCATTAGAAGCATTTCTTCGTCTAGCAATCTGAAGACTGGCCTAGTATTCCCTGCAGCTTTGAATCGTTTACGCCGAGAAGTTTCCTCGGCTAAGAGGACAGACCGTGCCATCCTGCTATCAACTGGCTTTATTGACCAGTTTGGGAGCCAGGACGGCCAAGTGGTTTGGTCACGAATTTTCCCCTGGAGTTATCAGTTAAATTGAATGAATGTTGTTCTACTTTCTCAATCCTTAGGCACTTACAATTGGGTCCGTATGGTAATGATTGCGCACTTCACAAGCAGTCAGAACATCAATGTTCCCTTCCGTATCAAGAATGTGTTGGAAGATATCACGACTGATGTAGAATAGATCTCTGTCATAGTCAGGCTTTCCGAGAGAAGCACCGGTGCTAATGATGCCTAGTACACCGAAGACATAATCCTGTTTCATCGTCGCGGAACGCTCGCGGCTCAGGAGCATTCCGGCCAGAGGAGACGGCATTCGGCCGCTTTGTATTTCCCATCGAAGCGTAAGAAAACGCTCCAGGGGTGAATCGTCATTATATTCTCCATAGTTGTATGACTCTTGTGGGATAGTCCGCTTCCATTCTCGTAAAAAGAGGAAGAGGAGGGTTTGGAAGTAAACGACGTAACCTCCGTGACACAAAAGCATGTTGCGACCTAGTAAAGCTTCCTGCATGGTCCAGACCCGAGTCCAATAGCTGCGAGTGAATAATTCCTTGTAAGAGTGGAGGTTCATCCAACCGCGCGAGAGTTCTTGAAATTTCTTGAGGACGGGTTGCTCCTTGTCATTGCTTCCGACTTCATACAAGGGAGAGAACAAGAACATCTCGAACGTTGACAGATTATCCATAACGAAGGATGTAGGGTCCTCCATACCCACCAGGTCGTACCTTGGCGGCATAGTCTCTTTGTCATCTACCCATATCAAGACACATCCAGCCCTATTATATATGGGACCCATCATCCCAACTTGGTGATTCTTTTCGGAAGCATTGCTCTGATCAATGCACAGTGCGTCTACCCAGAGCAGTGCCGGGACGCTTGGATCACGTAATTCTTTCAGTGCCTCGAAAAGACTAGGGCCAACATTCCTCCTCTTTCCGCCTAAGAAAATACTCCTCGGTGGGTTGGGGTTACCCCAAACATAAGACAGGGCCATGTAAGGATAACTCTCGACTCCTTGCTTTTGCCAGTAATCGAGGTCCAAAACAAAGACGTCGCAATAGATATCTGCCGAAGGATCTCTGCTTGGGTGGAGCAACAAGACTCGGATTTGCTGACAATTTGGCTTCAGTGGTTCATACACGTAGGTTGCACTTTCACCCTCCGCGGAATCTGCCGCTTCCTGATCACTTGTCGTTGTTTTTTGGTTTGAACGAGCAGCTTTGAGAATGGCCTGTGATCGCTCGTACTTATGGAAGGCACCCGCTGCAATAAGTACGCCAAGCCAAGCATCCAAAGCCCTGTCGGAGTCGCTGAGCCCGCCAAAGAGCTGAGCGCTGTCGGAGAGGTCAGCGCTGGGGAGGCCATTTGAATCAGAGCTTGGGCTACTGCTCGATTTTTTTGCTGCTGCATGGTGACGCTCTTTGCTATCACGCTTCATTTTCCAAAAACATCTGTTCTTGTATCGATTGCACAACCGGACGCTAAGGCCGGTGAGCACACGTCCCGCTTTTGACGCTTCTGATTTGTTTGTCAACCAATAAAGCACATCTTGTGGGTGCGCGAACATGGGGCCGTAGCCCCAAGTGATCTCATCCTGTTGGTGACTAGTTCTGTCCCCTTCAAATTCCTCGTAGAAAACCTCTCGAAAACTCTCAGGTATCTTGCCCGGAATTTGGAGCAATATCTGATCAAACCAGACGGGATAGTCATAGCGAAGCCTCGGGAGTGTAAACCTTAGCGTGTAGACAAAGGTCGAAAAGATATCCCAGCTCATGCCATATCTACCGCACCGAAACGATGCCTTCGCAGGGATGCCAAGCTGGATAATAGCCTCGATGCGTTCCCAATGCCACCAAGAGAGGTTGAAGAGAGGCTGGCTGCTAGATAAAGCATTCTCAATATAGGGAATGCGAAGTTTTTTTTCCAACTGCTCTGACTTCTCGACGGACGTTCTGGGCCGCGCGAGCGTTGGAAGTAACGCCACGGCCGAGAACGCAACTCGGGAGAGTGGGGTATCTTCTCCCAGCCATATGATCATCTCTCTTGCGGCAATGTGGATGTCGGCATTATCTTTAATCACAACCCTGGGATCACTGGGATATGGTTCTCCGAGACAAAGGGATTGTACCCACAAATATCGACCTTCGCTGGGGAGGCGTAAATGACGAAGGGCTGATTCCAGGATTACTGTAACCAGGACGTCCTTCCCATCGAGTTGGATCAATTTCGAGGGTGTAATGTCAATATCTAGGTAGGAGATTGCATCAAAGGGCGGCGGGTTTTGACCGTTGGAAGATATTGAGAGTAGATCACAGGTGATCTGGGAGTCTTGCTCCTCGGAAGAGTGTAGCAAAACTAGCCGAATATCCTTTGAAGTTGTCAATCCAAAATCTGAGGCTCATCTTTACCATGAGGTATAACCGAAGACGGAATATGAGGGAGGGGAAGTAGTGGGATGATTAGAATTATTTGCAACCTTCAAGTCCGCCATATCGCCACGTGTGTACATAAAACAACTGAAGCACGTTCTGGTTGAGGTTTATAGCAATAGAATGACTATTCACAATAGACTTGATATCATTGCTCACTCTGGAATGAGGCATTATAAACAGAGAAAAAGTCATGTTGGTGCGGTTTCCTTTTATAACCTGAACACACATCCAAACCGCCCACTATTATGAACTCGCCAATTGAAAACTAATTAGACCGGACCTCTAACCCATCAAGTGGACATCGAACCTGCGCTGCTACCCTAAATGCGTTATTTTCAGGGCGTATGTCAATAATACAGCTTTTTGGAGACTGGCTAGCTCTGTTACTGGTGGCGAACCTGTAATGACTAATCTATTGTACTCGGTAAGCTGCGTTTTGTTGTTCCCGTGTACAACTCACCTGCGCGATGGTTGGCCCAATTACCCTCCATCTCTTCCGTTAGTCTCTGTTTAGAAGAATACTTCATTTCATTTGCGTACATTCTATGGACAGCCTTGCCGGTAGACCAACCAAATCTTATCGTCTAGCCGGTGCAATGCCCAACGTCTCATCACAGGAAGAGTTTCCCCCCAGAGTAGAAAGTGGCTTTTTTTGCTGCATTTCTGTATGAAGGAGGAAAGCAAAGGGCGATGCACAGCACAGCACGGATTGCGGGGTACGTAAGCAGACTCATTGGCACAACAGTGGGTGACAGAATTCCGTGCGCACGGGCCATAAGCGTAAATATCATCATTTTAGCCATATGTATTTAATCATCAACAACTACAACTATGGCGCCACTAATATGCTTGAGACTCTTTAGGACTCCTTCTCCTGGTCCTCTAGGAGGTGGGGAAGCTGATACTCCAAGAAAGACTATATTCTTTAATGTGCTAGTGCAGGAGGGCAACTCTAAAGCTATTCGTACAATAGCGAAAGAATACGGTATCGCAGAGTCAATAGGACAGAAATAGTGTAAGTAATACTTGGATATAGGCGAGAAGGCAAAGCGGTATATACGGCTAAGGTCTAAAGTACTTAGATATAACTCAAGAGTTACTAAATCGATATATAAGATACTGGTTTCTCCGTCCAAAAATCCTATCTATAAACAGTTACTTGATGCTCAAATAGAATACCACAAAATTCCAGTTCAAAAGCGTCAACTACAGTAGAAACTCAAGAAGTATACTAAGAAGGGTAGAAGGTATCTTTATACCTTTATGAAGAAAGTTATTTCATCTAAGAATTATAAAGATCGGATAGTCTATAGGAACGAGTATTTGTATAACGAGATATTCGACTTTTGGGATTATATAATCTTTATAGATAAAGTATATATTGATCCTACTTCCCAGACTCAAGATAGAATTCTCTGGGAGCAAGGGACTCGCAATAGGCCAGAGAATATCGAAGAAAGACTGCTACTTAAAAGTATCCGATTCTATATTGCTACTTGGATCAGTTGGTAGGGGAAAGCAAAGAAATTGAGGTTCTATAATAACGAGAAGGATAAAGTAGAGCAGCCTCCTATACCCCCGAAGCCTTACCGACACCTAACAACAGAAACAGAGGAGGAGTATTACTATCGATTAGCTAAGTAGGAAGCCTCTAAGCTGTATCCCCGCGATATCAAGGTGCAGGGTAATTCTATAACTCAAAAGTACTATATAAAGAATCTCCTACCTATATATATTGATACTATAGAAAAGATAAGAGAAATCGATAGCAAACTGTAGTATCTACAAGAGGATGATAACCTATTGTATAGGATATATAAAGCAGGTCTAGTATAGAAGTATAGGGATACCTATAATATTAAAAACCTTCGGTATCCTGCTCAGAGCCCTGATATTAATCCTATAGAAGGTATTTGGGTAATTATTAAATAGAGGTTGTAGAAGAGGATCTTTGATACCGAGGACGAAATGAAACAAGCTTTACAAGAGGAATAGGACAAAATCACTATGGAGGAGATCTGCCACCGCATCGCCGATATGCCCAGAAGATGCGCCGAGCTCGTATAATCAAAAGAAGGTCCTATTCGAGGCAATAAGTGGTAGTTTAGATTTATTATTAAATTAATTACAAGTTGTTGAAATGATGATTCTGTTGCCAGTTATGGCCCCTGCATACGGAATTCTGTCACCCACTGTTGGGCAGATAATGGGATTCTGCATGTGAGAACATCGCAAACTTCACTCAGAATTACCCAAGGCATTTCGGTGGCCCAATTATCTATCAAGTTACTTAAATCTTAACACTACTTACCAAGCCTCCAGTTATAAGTACGGAACAGCTTTCATATATAAAAGCCAGTTGATCAGTTCCTTAGTTAGAAATTCTAAGATCAGATTGAACTCAAAATCGAAATATGCCTTTAACTAGCAACCCGATCTTAGAGTCTACAATAGAAGAACTAGTTCAATTGAGGACAAGTAGCACATGGCTGTTTATATAGCTCTAGGGTAGCCCTAAGCGAGGATGTGTGTAAGTGAGCCTTCGGGCTAGTGCTATGCCTACTAGGTGGTGGAGTCGTACTGTAGCTTTGGCGGCTGTAGAATCGCTGGTGTTTTATTTGTGTTGAAGAGCAGGATCGCAATAGGCCTTACGGTGTATACCCTATAGATACTTTCAGTTACCTGCGTTCCTCTCATGAGCTTGGAGGCCTCCTTCAAGGACGCCTTCAGGAGTCAATTGAAGGCCCGGACAATGTACTGACACTTGCAGTGCGACTTGATGTTTGCGAATCAATGCTATTCGAAATATTCGTGACTTGGATATACTACTTCCAATACAGTCTGAGCATGGAAGCTGGGAAACGGATCATATGTAACACATTCCCAGCCGAGATTTTGGCATGGGAATCACTGTTTTGAATTTCAAGACTGGTCAGACTATATGATCCGAAATTCGTGATCAAAGGAATCGGAACATTGAAGCAGCAGAAAGCCCCCTCGCAGCGGAATTTGCTCCTATAGCCGACCAAGGGGAAGGAGTATATAGGTTGACAGAGACGTGATGTTCTGGGTCAGAGCTGCTCACATTGGGTCAGACGTGTCAATCCTACTTGATCCATGACATGAACTTGTCCCTCTCTGCAGGTAGTTACCTGTTGAAAACATTACAGCACTATCGTCACGGCATTTCTTGTTGGTGTTGGAGTGAATGCTCAATTCGTTTGTGACCGATTCGAAGTATGACGCCTCAAAAAGCGAGACTTATGACACTATACCACCATAGCTAAGTCGTATTTACCTCCCCTCCCCCTCCCCTAAAGAGATCACGCGTAATCATCAGTAAATAAATATAGATATGCAGAAGAGATTTAGTTGTATAATGTCAAATCGACAAATTGGAAATGCCCGTTGCACATTCTAGCCAACTTGTATAGTTGCGAAAACGGAGGCAGGTGAGGCATTCTCAATACTCTTCGCGGGAAGTCATCACGCCATGATCCTGGATAGCGGTATGCCCGGTCCCAATTTTCATCCTGTAGATTTCTTTCCAAGCCCTCCATCCACTGCCAAGCAATTTCCCTTCATCAACATGTTTCGCAACGAATACAATCTCTTCCAGGGCCCTCAGGGCAGTGACATTCCATCCTAAGGAATACGATGTAGTCGCTCGTGTCACTAGATCAAGAGAAATAGCTAGAGAGCGAATTCTTTCGGATCCTGATCCCATTGTAATCTGGGTCAAGAGTCCTTCCTGTCCCCATTTCCGCATCCAATAGTTCTTATTATTCGGAATATAAAGAGTACCAATCGCAGGATCGGGATAAATGTCAGGTGAACTTGTTTCAGGGAATAAGAGATAGCCAGAGAGGCGAGCTAACCTTCGAGCCTCGTTGCGGGCTTTGCGATATATATTGACAATAGGAGAGATAGGGCTAGGCGAATATCGCGGATACCATAGATTATATAGTTGATTGTAATAGTTATATTCTGCTGTTTGTACTTCTATGATACGAGCTGGTGTTGTGAAATAAATAAGGCCCTATATAGCCAGAATCTCCATAGCGATGGAAGGAATCGGGGTCCTTGCTCTAGATTGTTGTATAGTCTGTGGTGAAATTGGCAATACAGCAGCCGACTTCAGTCCCAGATATTGTTTCGATGAGAACTCTAATACTCTCGAGGCATTCGTATACTACTTCTAAAACATATCTTCTACTAGGATTTATATAACGTGCACCACCACCAAAATGGCCACCCCATAATGTTGGCCACTTTTATAGCTTCATATTGGAATTAAACCACAATAACAATAAAAAATAAAGAAGTCTAAGTAGAAATTAGTAGATCTCGATCTCCTCAACAATCTAGCAAGTTCTTTTATTGTACTCAGGTTCCTAGTATAAGTTATTATTATTACTAGGTAGTAAGGTTGAGCTCTTCACCAAAATTACCCGAAAATCGACCAACTCTTCTTATAACTCCACAAATCATCAGTACAACCTCCTAAATACTTAACTTAGGGGTACGATTAAATGGCTTGAAGTAGACGATTAATCTAAGCCTCTTTATTAAGCTCCACTATTGTTGGTTGTTGAGAAAATTATAGATATATATGAAAAGTGGCCAACATCATGGGGTGGCCATCTTGGTGGGGTTGCACGTTACTTCGCTTCGAGATTATTGATTCCAAAGAAGGAGTTGTCAAAACGCCAGGTGTTATTCTATATGGAAAAACCGCCTGTAGTCATGACAGTCCCCGGATATCCTTTTTTTTTTTTTGATGGTAGAACCTATGAATATTGAATCTTCCAGCCTATTACAAAGCTAAGGTTCTTGATTCTTGATCTCGAAGTAGACTGACTTGAGCACCTTACCGTATCCGGAGGTATCCGAATATGGGGTTCGTCTCCTTGGTCTCCTTGTTTATATTGTGGAGTCTCCGGTTTTGCCTCCCGATTCAAATCTACGTACCTGGGGTTAGTACCGGGAATACAATCAAAGGGGGTATCTCGGGATCTATATTTTACTTCGGTCACAAAAAGTGCAGGGTACCTTGACGCTTCTAAAAGTTTTACAGAACGTCCAACCAACTATATATTACCCGTTTGGGCTGTCCCGCTGGTAAGCTGAGACCACCAGCATACGGCATTCTGTATACTCGGAGGTATTACCCACCTTTAGTACTAGGTATATAATGGGTTAGTTTCTTTATATACAGTTTTCTCAATATGAGGAAAGTATTTTATCGACTCTAACCACTTTAACTCTACCATGCACCACGGTGGGGCCTACGCCGCAAAAATACATTATAGCTACCACACCACCAACACTTCTCATATATTTCTTGTTGGTGATTGAAATTGGCTGTTGGTTAGCATCAAGGTAAACGGACCAATTTCATTCGGCTGCACATCAGCCGCACAGCCCGTGCCGCAACCATACACTGTCGAGCTACCAAAAATTCTCACATATTGATTGTTGGCAATTCAACTTAGTTGTTGACTGGCATGAAGGTTTTAATTGACCACATTCATTCAGCAGCTGACGGGCCTATGCCACAACATTACATTAAACTGTGACATTGCCAGACTCCTTATGGTAATTCTTTCATGATTGAAGTTATTTGTTGGTTGACACGGAAGATATGATTTTTTTTTCAGCAAAAGAGGCACAGGTTCTCATGCAGTAAGGAACGCATTCAACAATGACCCATAATGCACCAATGTACTGCAAGGTAATACAACGATCGTTCGAGGCCCCGTGAAGTCCGGAAAAAGTCATCAACCCTGCGCAGTTCGGTCTGCACCGCAAGAGCACCCCGCAGAGACATATGATAGATATACATGTGAGGCCAGGCTTATACTTACGTTAGTAAGATGACAATCTTTCAACCTACTAACATACTCGGCGTCCAAAAGAGGTTCAGAGCCACCGGTCGAACGGAATCCATCAGTGCTATCACTGGCTCCTCAGGGTAACTTGGATTTGCTGGGATGAACGGCCAAACACACATGATCTCCACTAGCTAAATGACAACAGTATTGTATTATAACCTTATAGAACTTGAAGATAAGACTTCATATTTTCATTGGATAGAAACGCATAATATCACGGCAGGGTCTCTAATTGTTCGGACGTAGGTATGCAACATTAGAAAAGCAAGGGTCTCCAGCAGACGCCACCCCTTATGTCACTGTACCTTGTTTTAGTGTATCTTCAGGACTGCAACTCTGAAACTCAATGCTAAAATGGTTGTTGCTAGAGCACAGATCCCCGGATACTACTCTTGCCAGCCTTTTGCAATCAGAGGGCAGCACATATAGCACGAATCACCATTACGGTCGAGAGGATGGTAAATCACATATAGTCATGCAGTCTTCAGCTTCCCGATACAAGAATGGAAATCTTTCAAACAAAAATCTGAAACTACAGCACGCAATGTCTATACCTGGTAGATGCACAGTTTTGGTGGTTGGCGGTGGCCCCGGAGGATCGTACGCGGCTGCGGCGCTCGCTCGAGAAGGTATCGACACAGTGTTACTGGAGGCCAGCAAGTTCCCTAGGTATAGTGGGCCATTCATAAATGCACTTATTTACCTAATTCGTTTGGACTGACAGCATTTCCGACATAGATACCATGTTGGCGAAAGCATGTTGCCATCTTTCCGTAACTATCTAAGTTTTATTGATTTGGACTCTACGTTTGATAGACATGGGTTCATCAAGAAGGTTGGTGTCAAGCACAGATCAATATATGTTCTCAATGCTCAAATTGGCTACTAGACGGGCGCTGCTTTCAAGTTTACCCCAGACCGCCGAGAGGGATGTAGGCAATCCCAGTCTTATTGTGACTAAGTAGTAGTATGCTAATGTTGTTAATAGTCACGGATTTTGTCGCCACAGGTGGGCCACAAAACTATACATGGAATGTCGTTCGCTCCGAAGCAGATGACATGATGTTCCAGCACGCCGGAAAATCTGGAGCAAAGATATTCGACGGAGTTAAGGTTGACTCAATTGCCTTTGCTTCTATGGGTGGCTCTGGAAATGTTTTCGACGATGAGGAAACGTCTACCCCGGAACCTCCAACTCTAGGTCGTCCGGTCTCCGCGTCTTATACCCGGAAAGCAGATGGTCTCTGTGGCGTGGTGAACTTTGATTATATAATTGATGCTACTGGACGCTTGGGTTTATTGAACACGAAATATTTGAAAAATCGTTCTTACACCCGACAACTCAAGAATCTTGCAACCTGGGGATACTGGAAGGGCACTGGGCAATATGGAGTGGGAACGAGACGGGCCAATTCTCCGTTTTTCGAGGCGCTGCAAGGTATGTTTTCCCTTCACCTTCCACCCTTCTCGATACCAAACACTAAGCTACCAAATGTTTATCTAGACGAGAGTGGCTGGGCTTGGTTTATTCCGCTACATGATGGAACAACATCGATCGGGATCGCTATGAATGAAGAGACCGCAAAGAAAAAAAAGGCAGGTCACGCAAGCACCGAAGAGTTCTACAAGGAAGCTTTGCAGTTGGCGCCGGATCTGATCGAGTTAGTCGGTACCGGTAAGCTTGCCTCTGACACGAAATCCGCCTCAGACTATTCCTATCATTCGTCTTCATATGCTATTCCATATGCTCGCATTGTGGGTGATGCGGGTTGTTTCATTGACCCATTCTTTTCGTCTGGCGTACATATGGCTATTACTGGTGCACTCTCAGCCGCCATTACGATATCTGCTACTATCAAGGGTGATTGTTCCGAGGAAATTGCAGCACAGTGGCATTCGAACAAAATCCGAGGGGCTTATGCTCGCTTCTTATTTGTAGTGTTGGGTGCATATAAACAAATGCAAAATCAAAAGGAGTTTGTGTTAAGTGACTTCGGGGAAAACAATTTTGACCGAGCATTTAACTTTTTTGGGCCAGGTAGGTTCTTGCCACCATCAATTCCGTTCAGACTGTATTCATTCATAAGCTCTAATGTGATGGAAAATAGTCATTCAAGGGGCTGCTGATGCAACCAGCAAATTGACACAAACCGAATTCTCGAAGATAGTTGACTTCGTCAACAAAGCCCACCAGCAAAAGTTTGCTCCAACATCGAGCGACGAAGCCCCAGAAGATGAAGCCATCCTAGCGAGACTTCGCGACCGCCAGAGTCAGTCGGCTAAGACTATGAATGACTTCACTACAGACGTTGTTGATGGACGCGTTCCGAATTTAGAGAGAGGAAAGTTGGGGCTTAGAGCTGCTTCACCGGCAGCCTGACCAGGATATTTTGGCCGATGACATTGGCGGTCTCAATATGGCACGCAGGGGTGTGCATATTAGGCATAGCCTGTCAAGATAGCTCACGAAATTTATTGATGTTCCTTTCCTCTACTAAGTCTAATAAAAATATCAAATTGTTCCCGCCCGCCACCACGATGAGCTGTCCAAGAATAGACAATGCGGCTAAGCACATTTTTTCTTAGCAGGGGGGTGCTATCAAGAAACTTGGGCGAGCAGGAGCCTCAAGTCTACCAATGTGGACTTCCTCCTGCGATGAAATCATTCACCAGAAGCATAGGAACTGTTCTTCCTCAAAGTTGAACCATATCTCCACAAGCAGGCCGGGATTACTACTGCCATACTGTGTATTGAAGTCAGCAAAACAACCTTGTGGGACGAAGAAAACACCAAGGCTTGGATTCTCCGAAGGGGGAGTGAGTGCAAGTACTAGCAGGAACGTACTAATCATCTGCTTATGGCAATCTCGGGCTGAAAAAGTTATGCTTACCCTACCAAGATGAAGGCCAATAGACTATTTCCCCAGCCGTTCCCCAACTTCTCATACATACTAGGCGCAAACAGTGGGAACGCGAATCCGGTCAGACTACGCAGCACATTAAGGGTAGATAGTGCTGATGCCGCATATCGTGGATAAGCATCAATGGTGTATGTTTGAATGGCTTGGATACACGTCACCGCCCCAGCACAGAACATTGCTATGCCGATATCAGGAGCTATCCAAGGACTGTGAGTTTGCCCCGTCCAGCCATAGATAAAGAGGCCGATGGGTAGCAGAATAGAACCAGGAAGCATCAGAGCTACGCGATATTCTGGAATACCCGAAGGCTTGTCGCCCTTGAGCCTTTTGTAGATCCAGTTGTTGAAGGGGCCACCAACTTTTGCGATAATGTTAGTGAAAAACTGGCAAATAGGAGCCAGAACTGACCTTGAGCACCCAGAGTAAACCCGACACCAGTAGCAATGTAATTCAAGCTCCCAGTCCCAATGGACTGATGATAAGTCTTTTGCCACAATAAAGGAAATGTAAACAGGACCAGAAACATTATCCCATTCACTACTCCTATGTAGACCGCCAGGATTTGTACAATGATCTGAGTACTCATTCTAACTGGCCGGATCAAGTTCGTTCTCAGTAAGTGCCACAACGTTCTGTTCGGATCATTATACTCAGTCCGAAGGTTAACATTCCCAGTTTCCTTTCGTAAACGTGTTACTTTCTGAGCGAGAATGCTAGGAGGGTATGTCTCTGCAAGAAAACATATTGCGAGGATCTCAAAACATGCACTAGCTATTGAGACCACCCAGAATATCCACCGCCATGATACATCCTCCGTGATATAACCGCCGATTATCGGGCCTATCGCTGGACCCAGAAGTGGCCCAGCAGTATATATCGCCAGCGCATGTCCACGCTGTTCTGCTGCCCATAGATCACTCAGAAGGCCACCCCCAACAGCTATGGGAGCCGCGGCACCAACTCCAGTTAGTAGGCGGAAAGCAGTAAGCTCACCAACATTCCGCGAAAATCCACAAACAGTATTCCACAATATGAAAAATAGATTTCCAAATATCAATACAGGTCGTCGGCCATATATCTCTGAGATAGGACCAAGGAGTAATGGAGCAAATCCAAGTCCGAGAAGGAATATAGACGACACCAAATCAATCTTGAACATATCATCCGTATGGAGGGAAGAAGCAATGGCTCTTGTTGAAGGGGATATCATGGTACTAGTCAGCGGAGATAAAAAGGCAAAACAGGAGACTATGAGAGTCATCCTCCATTTTCGGCTTGTGGTCCAATTCTTTGGATTCTTTGGGTCTGAAGGGCCGTCCCAGCTCACCTGTATACTACGTTTGAACTTCAATTCGGAATTTTGATCGTACAGGAATGCTTACTATGCTTGTATCTTTCCCAGATGAGTCCTCGCTTTCGACAACAGCTGGTAAGGCAATGGCAATCTTTTCACCAACTTCAATTCCTTTCTCTGGATCCTGGAAAGCCATATTGTACCACAAGAATTGTATGTGGAATAATATGGTTGTTGACGAAACAACAAGGAGTCTTGGCTAGAGATCTATTCTATGTTTGAAGTAGTCGAGGCTGAAGCTCATGCAATTGCAAGAAATTAAAAAGAAATTTTTGCCAGAAATCTGTCCAGCAAAACAAAACGTGTAGATAACGAAGAGCCACTCGACGGAGATATACACCTACCCAATTAAGACAGAAAAGATGCAACGAACTAAGATAATGAAAGCCATTCGGGGTAACTTAGGGTCGAACGGACCTTCGGCGAGATGAGTCCTACTTTACATGTACGAAATGTTAGAAAAATAGTTCCCTAAGAAATCTAATCTAAATTAGGTAGTGAAATTGATACAAACCGTCTAAAGCAAAATATGTGACCGACAACAGCCAGCTGTTGGTCGTGCATGGGTACTTCTGTCGTCTAAAGTTGCCCGACACCACCATGCACGTTAACATCACAAGGGTCATTTTCCTAAAATGCCCAGATGTGCGTATTTATTATATGCATGTGATAGATAACTGGAGTCCACGAGCTGTATATTTGCGGCGAGGTCACATATTGAGAGATGGGTAATTCCCAGATGCAGAAGCTCACAAATATAAAAGTGGACCGTCCACCCTTCCTAGTTTCCTCCCTAAACGTCGCTGATCCACATTCTGGCTCATTATCACTTCCCAAACCAAAATCACTCTCATCCGTCCTTCATACTCAATCCAAGGTAGAGGTCCTTGTCTACTATTCGTCGCCATCCACTAAGCTCTCTTCTATTTTCTAGTACAAACTTAAGCCCCAGCGAAAGCGACACAATCACAATGCCTTTCCAACAAGCTGAAAAAGCCACTGGTCGTACCCAGCCCAAGCGTGTCTCCCAGATCTTCGCTGAAGCTGCGAAGGACACCCGAGCCCAGCCCTGGAAAGCTGTTTTGTCCAAAACTATCGATGACGAGGAGATTGTCTCAGATGATGAGGCTCTTCCAGACAATGAGGCTTATGAGGAAATCATCAAGACTGGCGGCCCTCTTGATATTTTGACTACCTTCTTTAACGCATAGAAGGCTTCACGATGGTGAGTTGCTCTCATCCACTCAAAGGAGAATTTCTAGTTGTATGTTTGATGCTGATTTCGAATTTAGGATAGAATGTGGCGAATAGTAGGGTTTTGTCACTCGAGGGCGGAAGGTGGCGGAAAACGAAGGCTTCGAAGGATAAGAAGGTTTCTCGTAGTAGCTTAGATGTCACTCATTCACTTTGGATCAAACTGGGACTTACATCAGATGTTGTTCTTTAAATTCATCGGAGTTATAGTGGATATGAATGCAATATCTACTCTCCTAAAGCCTGTCCCAGTCACGGTGATGCTCCCCTTCAGCTAGAGACGTGGGATTTACATGGCTTTTACACACCACTCTGCAAGCGAAACTTTTGGCTATTTTCGAGCGTCAAGGTAAAATTCTTAAATGTACCATACGAAGTTATATCACATCTCAATAATGCCAAAACAGATTTCAATTGTGTTACCGGAGACCTAAAATCTAATCTGGGTATGTGAATACGATTACCCTCACTTCAATGCTTTTCCTAGGAGCCGCGGCTGCTGAAATCCGATTCTGTCGAAATGAAGCATGAGGACAGACTGAATGCGTTGTCAGCAATTCGATGCATAGAAGTTCTTCGATGGAAGGCCACTTACAATCGGCTTGGGTTTCTTTTGTGTCAAATTGCTTGAAGATTAATGCCTCCTGGGTCTGTTGCCGGTCCAGGAAGTACCATTTATGACCTGGTCGATGCATCATATACATATTTGCACCTTGGTAATTCCGCCTGATGATATCGGTTTCAACAAGGTCAGTCTGTCGAGAGACTGTGCTGCCATCGCAAAGAGCCAAGGGCCAATCTTCGACTGTGTGCTCGAGTGGTAACCAGACGCTTGAAGAGATTTTGTCAACAAAGGGATATATCAAACATAATAGGGCGGGGGAGGGGAACGTACTTTATGATTCTCACCCGTCCGCTCAACAGATACTCGGCTTCATTTGGGAGCTCACGTAGTACGTGCTTGACGGAGGCCAATTGCGATTGATCAATATGCGCATAGTTTGCTGGTTTCAGCTTTTCGGTGAGATCTAAGAGATTGATCGTGGTCTGGCTCTCGTGATCTGTATGACTTGCGCTTCTCACCTATTATTGAATCAGTTCGAGTAAGGCTGAGCCGGTGGCATGGAAGGGGCAAATTACCCTCCAGTCGAGAAGGAATGTTCGATCAACTCCTTCCACCTCTGTGCGTAGAAGCTCGTCGACGGCGGGAAAGTAGTTTGACACCACATTCTCCTTACTGATAATTGGGTCTAGCAAGCACAAAGCTCCCCTTGGAAATGGTCGAACGATAAAGCCATGCTTGTCGAGTTCAAAGCTTTCTTCATAACCGCGGATGTTTTCGACGGTAATAGATCTTTCTTCGAACTGCAAATTAGAGTGGCGTTGACCCTTTGAATTTAAGTCAATACCAACGAACATCTGGAAGGGCTTCTCTTTCAGATATAAGTCTGTCCACTTCAGAAATTGCACAGTGACAACATGATTTTTCTGAGTAGAGAAAGCCATCGTTAACTCCTGGTGATTGTATGATTCAAACCTTTCTCGACCCGAATAGCAAGTGCGATTGATCGAACCCCGTAGAGACTGCCTTTCAACCCCTCTGAAGTTTAATAAAATGATATTCTCTTTCCGTGCTGCTGCATCATGCTGGTGGGTCAAATCACGCGGCTGTGCGGCTATTGTTGAGAGGACACGGGGAATTTGAAAGGCCGGCGCCCCTGCCATCTTGTAAGAAAGAAAAATCATGCATATTAAGCAACGCGTCCAATTACAAGGTCGGAGAGACCCTTGGACGGTTAAACAGATTGTCAAACTAGGTCCACTCGGCGACCCTGGAGGGCAATGTCTACCTTCGATACGAGAAGGTGTCTTGTTATCATCGAGGTAAAGATGAAATTCTGCTGCGAGATAAACAATATCGCAATTGACCTATCGTATTGTGGTCGATTTCCTAGGGTCTTCAGCAATAGCGTTACAGTAATTGCTACGTTTGATTTTAAATACATGCGAGTATGTGCAGAATCGAAGACAATCCGCTGATTTTGCAATATGTGCTTCGACTTTGCGTCATATAACATCGTGTAATCTGCAGGTATGTGGCGGAAGTCAGAGCACCGGCCCTGATACTTCAAACAAACATCTGCAAGAGAGTGACGCGTGCTGCGGCGTGCACCATGATGCGGGTGTGCGGCGGCACAACTACGATGTGGTCGTCTTCGTATTGGGTGTTACTACTTTCTGTCAACTGCAGTCTGCACCTATGGGGCGGCGTAGGCAATGGGGTCTGGAACCTCCGAATGGCCTACATTTACGATAGGTCTATAGGAACTCCATATTCGTATCGAATACCATATAGACCTATCGGAGAGCTCTTTAGTTTTATCTTTCCAATAGGTCTATTGGAAGGATACTTTCGCATAAAGAAATGGGCTTGAGGCCTGTAGGCCTATGGGAGGTTCCGATAGGTGTATGGGAAATGTAGGCCATTCGGAGGTTCTAGATCGCTTTCAATCTGAAAGCGACGGTAATCTCATGATCTCGTGCTACTGTACCACCTTCTGTAGTTCTTGAAGTGATGCTGTGCTAAGCACCGAGATGATGTGGTGGAATGCTTATCCGTACCTTTCTGTACCCTGAAAATTCTCGGGTTGATTTAATCCGATGACTTGGACCGGAGGATTATTACCGACTCCGACAGTCGCGCTTCTATGTACAATAAAGTACTATTCACGGAGTACACCGCTTTCAGAGACCGGTGGGTTACGGGGAATCTATCCGGTGCTTTAATGACGTTATTTATCCGAGCAAGGGATGTTCTTACTGAATACAGTACACAAGTACCTTGTCAATAATCCTGTCAAGAATGTATTTTGAAGAGGCTTGGTGAAGCTGTGCTTCGCATTACTGAACCTTGAAGTAACAAGAGAGAGTGTGGTTCATAGACCAGTCAATAATCTCTGCCCAACAGAGAGCAACGAAGGGTTACATTTATTCTCCTTAGACCCTGAAGCCCGAAATATCATCGGCCATTCCGTCCACTTTTCTGACCATCAGCCACGTTGTCATTGGTCCAAACTCTTTTTTGGTCTTTTCCCACTCCTCGTCCGCATCACGTACGGGCTCTGGTACCAGATTGTTCTCCACTACAATTGAGAATCCGTACTTCTTGTAAAGTGGTACGCCGCACGCAAACGCATCGAGCCATACCTCCACACCCATCTCGCTCGCCTTTTTGAGACCCCATTCCATAATCAAACTTCCAACCCCGCGTCGGCGATACTCCGGATGGGTGTATATGATATTCAAATCTTTTCAAACCCTTGTTAGCATAACTTTCGGGCAACTGGGAAGAGAAAATGTTACAGAGTTGAGGTCTTGGTGCCACTTTTGCGCGGGGAGCTTCAAAGCGCTCCAATGCCTTTGTGACAAAATTTCTTTGACCTCCTTCTGGAAACCAATATGCTTCCGAGTGATCCTCATGCTCGAAAGGATTGGTTGCACAAATTTTCCATAGCGCAGCTCCAACGATCTTGCCAGATTCCGTGTCGACAACTTTGTGCCAGTAGCTAGTTGGGTCTGATTGATGCCATTCTAGTTGACGAGATGTACATTCTTTTAAAGAATCCTCCCGGGCCGTTGGACCTGAGCCAATGATTGGGGCAAAGAGGCGAAAGATGGGCTCCGGAGGATCCTCGTAGGATATCCATTCGCATTCAATGAGCTCCTGGAAGTCAGTAGCAGGGTCCACGACTTTGAGTTCGAAAGGCATGTTGGATGATCGTGTTTCAATCGATTCTCAACGCGAGGGTTTCAACGCATTAAATCAATGTGATTAGGGATCATGATTACAATAGGAAGGCCCTAGGCTGCGAACTAAACCCATGGGCGAGTGGGTAGCCGCCGGGTTGCGGCACCCATGCCATGGGTGGGTTGAACGACTTATTTAGAAACCCACCTAGAAGGGTCGTAGTTGGAACGTGCCAACCTGTGCACTTCTATCTTGGCAGTAACCCTATGGGTGGCACACGGCCGAGTTTAGTCATGGCATACCAAAACCTACCTAGAACTCATATTTTCCCATCAACTTTCGCAATAATCATGCAGTTTTAATAGAAACTACAGGAAATAATAAGAATAACTCAAGGATCCGTTTGCCAAAGTTTTATATAGTTTGAGTGAGAATTGTAGTACTAATTACTCCCTCTAGAAAAGGCCTAAACTTGGGATTATAGGAGAGGAAGAGCCTATAACCTAGCCTATAACCTCGCCTAGAAGTTTTGGTGTGCCATGACTAAACTCGGCCGCGTGGGTGGGTTGCTTCCATCTTCAACCCACCCGAACTACCCATGGGTATCCAAATGGGTACACATTGCGCAGCCGAAGGAAGGCAGCTACGTTATGCGGCTACGCGTATATCGTATATCTGTAGCCAATCGATGGTCGCATTCTTGGAAACCACCTAACGGGGACTACGCTCTAGTTGGTCACTGATAAGGGCTTGCAGTCTCACAATTGGGTTACATACAACAAAGGTGAAAGCATGTGCCGCACAAACGGACATTGCTGATAACGAACAAGCCAACGAATATCAGGATAAACATACAGTGCCAAAAGTTCGAATTACTTGTTAGGCAATTTACCTTGATGCAGTATGCTTGCCAGCATTCAAGCCACCTTGTTGCAATAACGAAGTGGTGAGTTTACAGGAGCTCATTTCCAATTTCCATTTACATGCGCATAGATGTGAGCCTATGTAAAATGTAACCGGACTGAACCGCTCGTGAATATGTACTTGACAATGGAGCTGTCTTCGGAGCCCTCGATTTTACTTACCAAGTTGCGAAACTGAGAATTTTCACCATCATGAACGAAACACAGGCTTTTATCACCGACACAGACAAGTCTCCTTTGATAGAGGTTTTCGTTTGGGTTCCCCTCGCTCTCTCTTGCCTTGGGGTATGTGCCCGTTTTATTACAAAGCTATCGATCTCCAAAGCTCTACAACTGCAAGATCATTTAGTATCGATATCACTTGTAAGAAAGACTATCCGGTACCGAATTGCATGAAAATTGATACTGATATTTACTTTTCAGCTCTTTGCCATTGCACAATCCATCGCAGTGGCCGTACAATGCGCCAACGGTTATGGCCAACAAATTTCGACGTTGAGTGATAGAAAAGAAAAAAGGGTGTTGGAAGTAGGGATGAGAAGATTGAGGCTCAATTTTACATGCGGGATGCAAGGCTGACGTATTTTACCTAGGCTGGATACGCAGCAGATTTGCTGTTCATTGCCAGTTTATGTTTCGTCAAGCTGTCAATAGTCTCTTTTATCGATGACCTGACACCCGTCGCTCGACAGAGACTAGCCTCGAGAAGTATTGGGGTCGTCGTAGCATTGTGGACAATCTCTTCGTTATTTTCTTCCGCTTTCCAATGCTCATTACCGAGACCTTGGGATAGCATAAACGGCTCTTGTTTCGATCGGGTCGGTGAGTCCTTCTGTTTAATGGAAGCAGGGACTAACGGGAGCAGATAAAATTTGAGAATTACTACGCAGCCATGAACATCATAACGGATGCTGGTCTGATTCTGATGATCGCGTTCATCGCAACTCGCATCCAGACTTCTCGACTCAGAAGATTTACCATCATCGCAGTCTTTGGCACTCGCATGCTGTTAGTAACCCTACATCTGTCTCAGCGTCTATTTAACTAATAGTTATTTCAGGGTTGTCGCAGCTGTTGGCGTCCAGATATTTTTTTTGAATAAACCCGTATTGGATCCCACCTTTGATCCATGGGCAGAAGCTATCAGCACGCAGGTCGTTCTGTGCCTAAGCATCCTTACTGCTTGTTTCCCTTATCTCAAGCCATTCTTATTGAGCCTAGAATCTGGTTTGATGCGTGTAGATGACCTACGACGCCGTGGGCAAACGGACGGCGAGATATACAATCATTACAATATCGACGAGTCGAACGGCTCCGGAACTAAAAGGTCCAAAGTTAAGAAGATGCTTCTAGACACCATCAGCGCCCAAAGTCGTTCTCAATCGAACCAATACAGGTTATCAAACGTTACACCAGTAAACATTCATGACCAATCAGTCGCCACGGCAGTCGTTGTTGAGGCCCAGGCTGGTCCCTGGGATGGCCAAAGCCGAGACAGTCAAACCAGCCAATCTAGGATCATTAAGGAGACTCGTAGCTGGAATGTGGATGTGGTAGATACAGGACTCGAAAGCAATGCACAATCCACGAAATGAATGTTCTCCGGTTTTGTACACATTTATGTTTATGTTTAGTTAGCTTGTATTGCGATTATAATTTGATTTAACTACTCTTTTCCTCTTCATCAAGAATTCTGTGCAGACTCGATCATTTATCTTTCATTGCTGTTGATAGCCTTTGGCAGGATCTTAAAGAACGAAAGATCAATTGTTCAAATATATGGAGAATAGATGCTTAATGCAGAATATAGCTAGTAGACAGTAACGGCAACTTGCAGGGAACTGCATCCGGTCGCATGTAATGCTTCATACTCAGCCAATAGAGGCCATCAACGCTAATAAGCAATATGGTACAGCTTCCGATTTTGGTCACGGTCCCGCCATAGAAGGCACCCTCGCAAATTAGTGAGATCGACTGACAAGGTTTGTGCAGTAGAACCAGGGAAGAACAATCTTGCCACTAACCCCCTAACAAAAATCCTACTTCTCACTTATTTCTATATTACGGATGAAACTCCCTCAGCTAAAACCTTTACAGTACTTTTGACATTCTTGTTTCGCACTCTGAACCTTTCTCATCTCCGCCAAAATCTGCAGGAAGTGAACCACCGAAAATCAAAACGCAGCTTCATCACCAGCTTGACATGCTAGTTTTCCCGCGCGTACTATACTATGAGCATTAAAAGAGTTGATGACACGACTATGGTGGAGCTCGGAGCCATCGAAAATCCGACGCAGATGGCCCGCCGTCGGACCGCAGACAAAGATAGAGATGATTTGGTCCGATTGGGAAAGACTCCTGTTCTTAAAGTTAGTCCCCAATTGCTCCGGCCCCTTCCTGTCTCTGTCAATCCACATGCTGTCTGTGGCGCTAACAAATGTATTCAAAGAGAAATTTTGGTTTTATGTCCATTGTTGGCTTCAGCTGTACAGTTCTGATTACCTGGGAAGCCAGTTTGATCCTCTTTGCCACAGGACTTCAGAACGGCGGTCCGGCTGGCATCATGTATGGATACATTCTTATTTGGATCGGCAATCTCTCTGTTTTCTCGACCCTCTCTGAACTCGTGTCAATGGCCCCTACATCGGGAGGGCAGTATCACTGGGTTTCGATGTTGGCTCCACCATCATGCGCCAAGTTTTTGAGTTATATAACGGGTTGGCTCACAGTTGGAGGATGGCAGGGCACCGTTGCATCCGGCGGTTACCTTACCGGTACTATGAGTAAGTCAATTCTTTGATTTGACCTGCACCAGTCTCAATCCGCACCTTGCTTTATTCTTTCGTCATCCAGTCCATCTCCTCAAAGCTTGCAAATGGAGCACTGATTAATTTCTAATTGTTCCAGTACAAGGCCTGATTGCTTTGACGGTACCAAGCTACGTACCTCAAGGGTGGCAAGGTACGCTTCTTTTCTGGGCGGTGATATTTTTTGCTGTCTTTGTCAATACTGTAGTCAGCAGCTCGTTGCCGAAGTTCGAAGGGTTGATTTTAATTTTACACATTTCTGGCTTTTTCGCTATCTTGATTCCGCTGGTTATCCTTGGCCCGCATGATACTGCAAAGGATGTATTTACTGTCTGGTTGAATGAGGGTGGCTGGTCTACCCAGGGACTATCCTTCTTCGTCGGGCTTACTGGAAATGCTTTTGCTTTCGTCGGTAAGTATATGATCGCCAACTTTCTCACCAACAAGACAAGTGACTAATGGTAAATATCAAGGTGCGGATGGGGCGTTCCACGTAAGAATACCCCCCTATCCCCTTCTCCACTTCTCCCTCGTTTTAGCTCAAGCTCATTCGCTGGACAATCGGACTAACCAAGCTTTAGATGTCAGAAGAAATTCGCAATCCCTCGCTTGTTGTGCCACGATCGATTATGCTTAGTATTATTCTGAATGGTACCATGGGTTTTGCTATGCTGATCGCCCTATTGTTCTGCATTGGAGATGTGCAGGCAGCTCTTAGCACAAGCACTGGGTATCCATATATGGAGATCTTCTATCAAGCAACAAGGTCTGTTGCTGGCTCTGCAGTCATGGCGTCTCTTATAACAGTACTGGGCATATGCGGTACAGTTGGTGTGCTAGCCTCCACGTCACGAATGTTTTGGGCACTGGCAAGAGACCGTGGGCTTCCGGGCTGGCGGACTCTCCAAAAGGTACGAGCTCTTTTTGTAACGCTTCTTCCTCGCAGTCTCTGTCTCTTGGACGATACTGCGGTAAAACTATTCCTACGGCGTGGCTCCTTAGTCTTGAACTGACTTTTAATGAATTTCAACAATTCAGGTTGATAGTCGCACAACAATTCCCTTATGGTCAATAGCCGTAACGACGGTCATATCGTGTCTTCTAGCTCTTATAACCATTGGGTCTGCCACAGCCTTCAATGATATAATATCCTTGTCTGTATCGGGCCTTTACAGCTCTTATCTTATTTGCGCCATTCTTCTTCTTTATCGTCGGACCACAGGGGGTCTGCAAAGCCCGCCTACTGAGTATACAGAAGAGCCTGCACTAACAAACACCATTGGAGTGGAATTAACGTGGGGTAAGACAATTCCAGCTCATATGATCAGTTTATCAGGCGAAACTTACTTATTCAGGACCTTGGCATATCCCTGGAATATTCGGTATCGTCAATAACAGCTTCGCAATTGTGTATTTAATTGTGTTGTTGTTCTTCAGTTTTTGGCCACCAGTCACACCCGTGACAGCTGCGACTATGAACTACAGCGTTCTAGTAACCGGTTCTGTGGTCATCTTCAGTGTGGCTTATTACACAATTCAGGGACGACATGAATGGAAAGGTCCAGTCATCGAGATGCATGAATGAGGTTCGTGAACGAATTCTGGGGGGGGCGGGGGCATCAGGAGGACATGACAAGCCATCTGTAAATCATTTTGATGTCTTGGTCGAGCTCCAAGGATTTTGGTTCCATGTATCAACGGCGGCGCGGATTATTGGATACAGCTGCTTGCACCAAGAAGACCTTGCACTGTTCTTAGACCGTGACGAAAGCCATATATTCATTGAAAATATTTTCTTCATCTTTGGCAAGAAATTCTAACTGCCGACGCTGCTTTTCATCTGCGATTCAAACCGTGTCTGTGGAAACTTCTATCCTCGTCCTTATTCACCCCCTCTAAGCTCCATTGAATTCGCGAAACATCCAGAGAGTGAAAGGTGTGGTCGCTCTCACATAGAGTACAACTTCAGCAGCGAGGAGGATCCGTAGGGTGCTTGCATGATTCTCATTCCTCCCGCCAATGCAGCCTACAAAGCCCGCGGTGCTACCTAGACATTTCAACCAAATATGTTCTTGAACAATTCCGGGAAGGCTATGAATTAGGCGAACAGAATCACGTCTTGCAAGCGCCTCATCCAGGATTTTAACACGAGTCAGCGCGACCAACGCAGGATCGTCACACTAACCAGAACCCCCTGGTAACAACAGACCAGAGGTATAATTCGCATTTGGGGTGGGGAATCAAGAGGGAAACTGGGGTGTTAACTCATACAAGACAGGTACCTCATTTTGCAACATATTTCTCCATTACTCGAATTCTATCTACCCCATTCCTATCAATCTAGTCCACCCTTCTAACTTCCTCTACCTTCCACTTCTTTCACCCCACAATTCATTCTCATTCCATAATCCCTCCACCCTATCAACTCACTCATCCGAAATCGTCCTCTCCCTCCAACCCATCCTAACAGCCTTTTCCTTCAGACTTTCCTTTCGGTGCATATCCCCTTCCATTTCCCTCTCCCTTTCTTTCCCCTTTCCTTTCTCTCCTACCATATCACCACCACCTTGCCCCCCACCCATAAAAACCTCCTCTCCCTCTTCCCTCAACCTAACCCCTTGATCCGAAGCTACCAAACCCAGTCTCCTATCCATCTGCCTCACTCTCCTTTCCTCCCTTTCCCTATCTCTATCCCTCACCTCAGCATCTCTCTCTATCTCACCCTCCCTACTTCTCCCTTCAGCACTCCCCCTCCCATCCTCCCCACCCCCTCCCTCCACCCCCAACAAAACCCCCCTCCTTCTCCTCCCCGTCCTCCTCGCCACCTCCGCCAGCCCATTCACCCCCAACCCATCCAACCGACTCAAATCCATCAACAGCCTCCTCACTCCCACGCCTGTAATATCCTCCAAAAACTTATCAACCCCCTCTTCGCATGCTGCAGCCGTAGCTACGCGTAGACCTTTGAAAAGCTTCCTCGTCTGCTCCTGGGTCGCTGCTGACGATTCGAGGTATTCGAGCTGCAGAGAGAGGGAGGAGTGCGGGAGAGGGCACGAATTGGAGAGAGGGGGAGGCTGGGCTTGTGGCGAAGGCAAGGGTTGGGGTGGATGTAGATGTTGGAGGTTAAGCAGAACAGGCACAGCTGCGTAGGATATTATATGTTCTGGTAGTGCCGGCGGCGGTGGCGGTGGCGCTGCAGCTTCCGCGGGTTTGGTCTGAGAGGTTGATGTAGGCTTTTCGTATGCAGGAGGCATTTGTGTTGTGCTTTCCTTCTTCGGAAGATCGGAAACAACCTCATGGAAAGACTGTTGCTTGTTCGATTCCTTACTCGTACGAGTTTCGTATTGACGACCAAAGTATTCTGCCCCTGCGACTACATCCCCCTCTTGCACTTTATTCTTCGACGGGCTAGATTTGCTCTCACTTAGTGAAATAGCAGATTCTTGAATGGCGTTCTGTGGGGGATAGGTGGTAGAATCGTTTTTCGGAGTTTCTCTTTCGGTTCCAGCCATTGGCGAACTGCACATCTCGCAAGTGGCATTTAAGGGTGACCGTTCATCCAAATGCGAGCTCCTTCGGCCATTATCCTGCACAATTCCAAGATCTGACTCGGGAGAAACCATTGCAGTTCTCTGTAATTGTGATGTCACGCTGCCCAATACGACATTACACTGAGTGCATCGAAGTGGTGAAATCGGACGAGGTAAAACGGGGTCTCGTACGACTTGACCAACGGCGGCTTGAGGCCTAAGCACAAGTCCCCTGCGTTGCTGGCTATGAATTTGGACCGGTATTTGAGCACTAAACCGAGGTGCTCGGGTAGTAAACGATGGAGCAGCACTGGTCTGTGTGGCTTGGTGAACACTTCGGGTTTGATCTTGCAGCGCTGCAATAGTAACTGTTTGTCCTCGACTTGATCTCTTCCTTCTAGTAGCAAAATCGGTGACCCCAACGCGGTCACTATCTTCAGGACCAGAGTATGGCTCTGGGTATGGAGTAGGCATAGGAGTTGTAGGTATGTAAGGCGTCTTCGGTGTTTTGGGCGTCTCAGGCTCAACAGGTCTTCTGAATTCTGGCGGAGTATCGAGATGCAACACAATAGAAGATGATTGTGAATCTGCTCGGCTTGTGAACTCTGAGTATGGGGGTGAGTCGTTCGCATCACCAGGTATCGCCGGTCCAGCATCCCTGTTCTTTGCAGCAGTCATTACCGCAGGAATCGGTTGAGCGGATTGCAACTTGCGAAGCCATGGAAGTGATTTTTTAGCTGGTGGCTTTCTGGGAGCTGTGGTATTTGAAACACCTGCTCCATTTATTGGTGACGCAAAACTCGGATTGCTGACGGGATATGACACAGGAGGATCGCGCGGTAGAACTCCGAGACGGGTGACAGGTTTCTTCATTTCGTACTTTGGAGTCCAATCGATGATAGTCTCATCTGAAGCTTCACTCATGGCCGAAGCCTCTCTTTCTTGAACGCGACGCTGCACTGAATCCCCGTTCAATTCAGGTGGTGCCTTCTTCGTAAGCACGTTTGGAACTTTTGCACCCATTTCTCCCTCGGCTGGGGTAGATTGTGGTATCTCTCCAATGTTTGATAATGACCGCAGCTGGTGAATATTTGACGTTCCCACAATTCCCGGACACTGAAAACTGAGCGGAGGCGACTGCACTTCCGGTACAGTATTTCTCCGTTCTTCGACAGATGCTCCGTTGGGAGCGGTCTGGCGCCGTTTCAACTCAGTACCTATCTTCCCTCGCTGATCATCAGATGTCACAGCTAAGCCTGCAGCTCGGAATTCAGACCTATAAGGTTTTAGTGGCTGAACAGTCTGCACCGTTCCAGTCGAAAATGCGGTTGATGGTGCTGATGCTATTGGTGTTTGTTTCGGAATGTGTCGAGCCGCTTGGAGATAGAGTTCGAGGTCTCTTGTAAAGCGTTTGAGGGCACGTCGCTGACTTGGACTCCGAGAAGACTGATGCGAAGCAATACTATTCACAATGGAATGAACAGATGAGGAAAAAGATTTTCGACGAGCAAGACTTGCTAGGGTGGATGAATCCAACAAAGCTATGCTACCCTGCTTCCGATTTTCCTTCTTGACCGGATCTCTCCCAGTAGAACTTTGCTGTTTGGTATCTCCAGTGTTGTGAGCAGCTTGTTCATACAAGCTTGCAAGGGTGGAAGCCGCCAAGAAAGCTTTGCTGCTTCGAGGTTGAGTCCGTCTACCAGACGCCTCAGATGCTGCACTGCTATAATGAAATGTACGTGTAGAAGGTGAGTACTTTTTATACAAAATCCTGGAATCGTAAGTACGCTCGTCTGCTTGAGGAAAGCCCTTAGCTGGGGCGTTCTGGTTTCTGACCTGATTGATGGAACCGACGTGGGCGTATTCCCTACCCACTTGTCTAAAGGCACCTGAGTTAGGTAGGACTCCTTTATCCACAGGGTACCTTTGATTGAAGCGGGTTGGTTTCCAGATGGGAACGTCCGCGACGTGCATCAATGAGTACAATTCTTTCCCCTTAGGAGGTCTGGCTCTTTTCATCGCAGAATATGCAGCACCGTCCACCGAGTTGATGATAGCTTCCCTGTTATCAAGAGCCTTTGAATACGTAGTGCCAGATCTTAGGGGAGCCTGGGTAGAAGATGGCACATAACCATTTGTGAAGGGAGACTGATTTTCTCTATCAATAACATCTGCCCGAGGAGACTCCCATCCAAAAACATGTATATCTTCCCTCGCCCTCCGAGTGACACGTCCACGAGAGCCAATGAGAGACGAAGATGCGTGCGATTTTCTCGACTTTCTGATATGGAGCCTCTGCTTTCTGCGAGCTTGTTCAAGTGCACGACAATTAGAGACTCCGCAGTACTTCCCCGAGTTGTGGGAACCACATCGACGGCTGGACGAGACGGTTGTAGGGCGACTGGCGGTAATGTGAACCCGGGGGAAATTTCGATGAGGATAACCCTTCCAATTGATATTTAGATTAACCATTCTTGAGGGTAGGAATAGAAGTGTTGTAAGAAATGCATGTTGTAGGAGATGTGCAGAATTGAGGTTGGTTTGGATTGAGAGGTATTATATGCTTCACAACACTGACAATCGTGCCTGCCTCCCCAAACTTCCACCTTGAACTCCCATCCCGTCTCCTGCTATCGGATGTCTTTTATGCCAGGAGAGCTATACATGTCAACCTGACGTTGCCCTTTCCGCAGAAGATACTCAATCGCGCCGAAATCCTTTTTGTCGAGCTTGATACTTTTCTGGAACTCAGTCCTACCACGGTATACCATTAGCAAACAATTCCGTATCGTCTGGGGACAGAATCGCAGACGGAAAATGACTGCTTTAACATACCTCGCAAATGCTTCAAAATGCTTCCTTGCCTCCTTCACAAAAAAGTCAATAGCTGCCCCTCTATTCCATTGAGCATTACTCACCACAGGTTTCTTCCTACTTTCTCGCAGGCATTTCCGGTAGAGACCTAGGACTTCTCTCTGGAGCCCTGAGTATCTCGCCATTTTTCTGTGCGCTATTATTTTTGACCAAGCTGTCTGCGAGCAACAGAGCTTCACGTCGTACGAGAAATAAATGATGCAATGATTGGTGGTGGTTGCCGGTGCGGCCGCACACATGCCGAGGAACCCTGCATGATTCTGAACCACTCCATATGGCGGCTCTGTATGGATCTTTGATCTACACGTCATATAGGAGAAGCGCAAAAACGCGACTGTACATTGTACAGTAGAAACCCTGATAGTTCAGTGCCTCTACTTTTGATTGAATCATACAAGTATCTCTGTCGATTTTTGAAGTCTTAGGGTAAAAGTGGCCCGCGCAGAAGTGTCTCGATTTAGAAGTCAGTCTATACTCGTATCGTTGGCGCTGTGGAATGGCCCGAAAGCCTGGAAATTTGCGTAACATTATTGCCTATTCATAAGACAGGCCAGCACTGGGCGCGGATCTACAGGATTGCAATGACTGCTCATATACTTCAAGACTTCGAAAAACACTGCGTCTTTGTAACCCGCCCACAGGACCTGCCGTGGACAGCGGGGTACTAACGACAAAGTCCAGAGAACAAGTCCATCAAGAAGAATCCCCTACTCCACCTCCATTAAACATCAATCCGCCCCTCCTCCTTTACACATCAAGCACTAGGCTAGGAGGGAGGGGTGGTGGGGTTGAAGTTAGTAGATGACAACGAAGGTGAGGAAGTGAGTAGAGGGAAGGAGGAGGGAAGTAGGAGGGATGAGGGAAGAGGGGTTGGATAAGTAAGTATAAGGATGAAAGTAAAATTGGTATATATTATCGTATATTCATATTCATCGATTCATCCATCCATGCATACCAAAACCATCGAAACCGTCCTTCCTTTCCTTTCCTATTCCATCCTAAACGCCGTCCGTCCCACCGTAAAAGAAAAAGAAAATTAAAATCAATGATGTTGATACATACTCATATTCATGACCTCTCTCTTTCCACCTCTTACTTATATCACCATCTTATTTCCTACCATCCCATCCTCATTGAACTACATCAACAACAGCTTTATTCATAACTTAACCACAACCACAACTAACCCTAACTTTCACAATAAGGAAATATCACAATCTCACAACTTCACAATTCCTCCCTCTCCCCTCTCCCCTCCCCCATCCCACCACCACTAATATTATACCTAGGCCTATTCCAATCCCACGGATCCCCTCCGGGTAAACACAACCCCAACCGCCAGAAATAATCTCTATGCGCAAAGAACAACTGCCACAATTTCAATCTCGCCGGGATAGGGATTTCCCATTTCTTGTTTTGCAGTTGCATCTCCTCATCTCTTCTTCTCATCTCCTCATCTCTTCTTCTCTTGTCCTCCTCTGACACACCCCAAAACCCATCCTCCCCCTTAGCCTCCCCACCCGCAATACACCCCTCATCCTCATCCCCAAAACACAACCTCACATCCCGCACGCCCGGCTGCAGCTCCGCTTTCCCGATATACACCTCCCCCGCATGACTCGCATAACCCCATTCCTGCAGCGGTAGCAACGGCACCGGATCATCCACGTGCGTGACGCGTCTATACCTCCTCTCTTCCCCCATTCCCATCCCTCTCCCATCCAACCCAAAAACCCCATCAATAAAATCCCTCAACCCCTCATTCCCAATCTGCGGCTCCCCAAAAGTCGTAACCACCGGGCTCCACTCCCTACCATGCAACTCCAGCGCCGCGAGCGCCGCGACCGCGCCCCCGAGCGAGTGCCCCACAAGATGTAGTTGGTAGTTTGGGTATTGATGCTTGAGGAGAGTGAGATGCGGGAGGAGGTACGGACGGGTATTTTTCCAGGAGGTGAGGAAGCCGCTGTGGACGGTGCAGTTGGTGCATTTTTTGTGGGGGGTGCTTTTTTGGGCGGGGGGGTTTGGGTCGGTGGGCTTGTGCTTGAAAGGCCAGGGGAGGAAATCTTTGAGGGAGGAGGTGTGTGGATGTGGAGATGTAGACGGAGGGTTGTTGAGGATTTCGGGATCTTGGTCGGGGTCTTCGGGGTAGGGTACGTATTCTTGTGGTATGGTACTTAGGTCGACGATCGTGTTTGCAATACTGTAGGTTCCTCTGAATGCGACGATGATTCTTCCTTTCCCCGACCTCTCTGCCTTTTCATTTCCGTTCACATTCTCTCCTCTCTTCCTGCCCTCCTCTTCCACCAAATCCCCACCCTCCCCCTCATACCCATGATCCACAACCAAAAACCCACACCCATCCCCCATCAACACCCCCGTATGCCACGTCGTAACCAGCTCAAAGCCCGGGAAATCGCTACAGCGACTCGCGCACACAAACGGTTTCTGGATGCCTGTGCCCGCGACGCCCACACAGTACGCGATATCGACTATGCGGGCGAACTCTTCGAGGTCTGCGAAGAGGGCGGGGGAGATGGTGTGCGCGGGAGAGAGGAGAGGGGTTTGATTGTTGTTGGAGGAGGTAGTGGTAGTAGGAAGAGCGGTTGCATGTTCGTAGAGATGGGAGAGCGAGAGGAAGAAGGAGAGGAGCAGGAAAGAAAGTACTCTGTGGGGCGTCGAGCGCATTTTGAGGACATGGATTACATAGTCGGATGTAATGTGAGGAATTATCAATTTATTCGAGGTGGCGATGGCTGGTCAAGTAGAATGAATGAATGAATAATGCTTTGTTGTAGGTAGAGTAGAGGAGAGTAGAGTAGAGTAGAGGAGAGTAGAGTAGAGTAGAGTAGAGTAGAGGAGAGTAGAGTAGAGTAGAGCAGACCAACCTCAGCAGAGAGAAAACAGAATAGTAATAAATAAGAAATAGATCGCTCAGTCTGTAAGTAGATAAAGTCAGTAGTACGAGGTAATTAATGAAGTTGATGATTTAAGTAGGTCGTGTGAACGCAGGCGTCCATGACAGATCGAAAGGTTCCGTCATTACTTTGTTCCAGCCCAACCCAGTCGTCGAAGCGAGAGCCTTCTGAGGTTAAAATAGACGGCAGAAACTCTACTTTCAGCCTAGGGCCATTACCCCAGATTTTCTTTTCTACAGTAATTGACCATTCCTATCCTATCAATATCATGCACGAAGTATATCTTCATTTTCAGATATACAGTTTCCAATCACATCATCAAAATCACCAGAGAATATCGTCAGAATAAAAGTTTATAGTATGATACAGACTCAATATATCGCTGTATTTATTTATCTCTCTGTATCTCTGCATTACATCCATCGATCCGCCGCTCATCGCGGAATCGATAAATTATTCAATTCAATTCATTCGCTCAAACCCGGAGCGGAATGTCCACAAAGCAAGTTATTCGCCGCAAACTCTCCCTCCAAATGCCAAACCATGCCCGACCGACCCCCCAAATCCCAAACCCTAGACCTCCTCCCATTCCATGCATTAATTCATACAATAGGTCCCCGAGTAATAACTCCACCCCTCCCCAACCCATCCCCAAAATCATGAATCCATTTCCATTCTTTCTTGACTCCATGTCATTATATAATAAACTCCCACCAGAAAACTCCAGACCGCCCCCCCATATACCTATTCCTATACCTATGTAAAATGTTAATGTGAAAAAGAAAAGAATCGTAACTCCGTTTCGCCCCCAAACGCACACGCACACAATGCTTCCAACCAACCAAAGTTTTGGTTCCCAAATTGTATCCTATCGCTTTCGTAAAAAAACGCCACGAGAACAAATGTCCCGCCCATCAACGCTAAACTCGCTAAGTGGACGTGATGTGTAAATGCCAGCATGCAAAGAAAGAAAGTTCAAATCATAATAAAAACACCGGGGAATAAATGCAAAACCAACTTTCAAACACGCCCAAAATGTTCAATAATGACTTTCTCGATATCGAAGACCTTATATGGTTTCGCGAGAAAACCTCGCATGCCAGCTTCCCTCGATCGAGTCGAACAATCATCAGTGATATCAGCAGTAACGGCAATAATTGTCGCACTTTGCTCGCACTCCCTGGCGAGATTTAATATTTCCTTCGTGGCCTCATACCCATCCATAGTCGGCATCCATATATCCATCAGGATGATGTTGAAATGAGATTCGACTGGCTTTAACAAGGACTCCTTGTAAGAGCGAACAGCCTCAGCACCATCAAATGCAAGCGTAATGTTGTCGGCGGTATAGCCAAGTTTGGTGAGAGCAGTGAAAATGAATCGGCGGTTGATAGCATTATCTTCTGCTACTAGAAAATTTAATGGATATTCTTTGGCGAGGTTGGAATTGTGAATTTGTCGTCGGCCGAAGTTTGATGGGCTGGCCGGGAAAGGGGAGACCGAACTGCTTGCTGAAGGAAGAGTGACCTGTGATATGGGCGCAAGATTAGGTGTTGCGCCTATGAGTGGTGTGGCTGCGCCTATTAGATCTGTTGCGAAGATGGGGAGGCGTATCAGGAATTCCGATCCTTTCGCTGGACCTTCTGTTGCAGAGCGCTCTAGAGTAACATCGCCGCCAAAGTTCTTCCTGACATGGGCTTTGGCATTGAAGAGACTCAGGCCCAATCCATCTTTTGGGCGTTTAATCGTGGCATTCTCCTGGAAATGCGGCTGGAACAATCGCAATCTGGATTCTTCCGTGATACCACAACCGGTGTCCACTACCCAAATTTCCACCATCTGTAGTTTCTTGTTAAGCTTCACAGTTATTGTAATGCTACCCCCATCAGTGAATTTAATAGCATTGTCGATGACTTTAGAAATAGAAAAATGTAAATGCTGCTCCTCGGTGAGAATAGCTTCCGGGACATCAGGCTCAATCACCAAATGTATCGTCCGGTCTCGAGACTCGCCTCTGGATCCTTGTGTTTTGATCTCGATCATTTCGCCATGCTCCGTTACAGTACGGTGCTCGCACATAGTCCGGTCGGTCTTCAGAGCATCACTGACAAGATTCCGCATAAATTCCCGAGTAACAAGGCGCTGATTTGCTGAGCCGATTGACGCCGGAGAGATGATAGGACTAGGCTTCGAGTTGTATGTAATCGCCTCGGCCATCACTTGAATGCCTGATGCCATCCTTGCGAATGGAGATAGCTCATTCGCACTTGGGTCAGAAAAGTTTGCCGAGAGAATCGTCGAATCCATACTACAGCGTGGCGGTTCACAATCCTGTTCCGCTACGCTAAATTTACGCCTCAAAGGCGGTCCTTGACAAAAATCGAGATCCTCGGGACGACTTCGCTTCCTCCCACTCGTTGAAGATGATAGATGCAGTGCTTGCTGCCGTGTCTCAACTGGCACTGATGGTTCCCGTATGCTGCATGGAAATGATTTCTTGCCGTCATTATCATCGGGTGTCAGGGGAGCCTCTGGCATCTGCATGTTAAGGTCATATGCATGGACGACGTTGTCGGCAGCTTCAACCGCCCTCTTCGAGCTGTCTGTAGGTAATATTAGTAGGGAATTTCCCCAAAGCGATTAATAGAATCAATTACCTTGCACGATCTCGATGTTAGCCTTCAAGTCGTTGAAGACAGTCCGAACTCGATCGTTCTGTTGCTCTGCCATAGCCTCTACGACCGTCGAGTACATGATGTCCAACATGCCGATAACGCCCTGCATAGGAGTCCTGAGCTCATGCGATAAGCTACGCGCGTAAGGCTTTAAAGATTGCGAGGCCGTGATAGCTGCAAGGGGGATGATTTTGGCAGCAGTTGGGTCCGAGGAGTCTTCTTCCTTGGCAAAACTCTGTCCTTGAATAATACGCTCGAGTATCATGTCCTCCAAAGAGTGCATGAACATCTCGATATAGGTCCAGCCTAGTTGCTTTTTGCGAGCGCCCTCCGCTGACCATATCAGGGCAAAATGAGCAAAGCACTTGCCTTCAAGCATTAGTGGTACACCTATGAAAGCCTCGGATGGGCCCCATGGCATGACATTTGGATTGTTTGCGGTGACCTCGGATAACCTTTCCGGCACAATGAACACTTTGTCGTATTTCATGTATGCACAGGGTGTTCCGAAGGCAGTATAACGATAGTCCCTTTTCAGTTCTTCAACTTCATCATGCTTCATGTAGAAGGCTACACCCATGAGACATGAGCCCTCCTCTCCAAGTTCCGGCATTTCGATTGCGCTGTCCTGATCATCAACTAACATGCGCTTGGCCACTAATCCACACTGTGCGCCGGTAATATTGCACATCTCCTCCAGCAGGATGGCCCAGAAGTCGTGTGTTGAGGCCTTACGTAATCGAGATTTCAAGTGGACGAGGCGCTCCGAAGCGTTGCTCTCGGCCGTAGGGAAGTATCGCTCCAACACGTTTCTAAAACCATCATCGCCACTGTGTAATATCGAGTCTTCTCTGAAATCCGGCAAGCAGAGTGTTTCTCTGTCTAATAGATCCTCTGATCCTTGGTCCACCAACTCTGAAGCCTCCGTCATTTCATTCCCTACCCTGCGTAGGAGGCCGTCCTTTTCCTTTGCCGTTTTCTCAGCACTCGTATATCTAATTCTTTGGCGATGGGGTCTGAATATCCTTGGTGGAACACAGGCTCTTCCCTTAAAGTCCTGCCGACGCTGTCGTGTCTCTTGCATTGATCGTAGCTGTGAATAGAAGGTGGTGATTGCGTCAACCATTGGACAGGTCAGTCGCAAAGTTTGTGCGGGAGTAGGACGGGGAGGTAGGTACAGGTTGTTGTGGTGGGCGTCGTCACCGTCGCCGCTGTCTCCGTCAATCGACTGCTTGTTGTGTTGTTATAGAGTAGCATGCATCAATTCGCAGGAACACTCGCATTTCCCAAGGTTCCGGTTCGAAATTGCACTCTCAGCCAGCAGTGGGGCTGGGGTGGATCGGGCAGATGCGATATCTTTGGGATGAATGATGACTTGATGATCTAGACGTGCAGCAGAAAAACCGGGACTAGGGATCCAGCAACCGCAACAGCAAACAAATGATCTGGATTCTAGATGCGTTCGATGACAGGATGGTGACCTTAGACTAATGCCGCAGACTAAAATCGATGGTCGCAAGAGGGGTGAACCTTGTGATTGGATGGAGTTGCAAGAATGGAAGAATGGTTCGTGTTTTACTCGAACAAACTTTGGGAGACGATCGGAAGCTGGACACCTGTTGGTCCAAGAGTAGCCTCATTGACCTGGGCGTTTTTTCGACCTGGCGAGACTTTGGTCCTTTGTCATAGATCCAAAATATCATTTAGTTTTTTCCTATTTTGCCAATGCACTAAACCAGAGGTAGCCGCAGATGAGAAGCTACACGGGACATATGGCAAAAGAGGAGAGAGCGAGAGAGAGAGAGAGAGAGAGGTTTCTTGCTCGAGCGAGAGAGGTCCGAGATGGGATAAAAGCTGGCAAATAATAGTAGTGGAAGCCAAGTCTCTTTTTCTTGTAGGGTCAACGAGTGCAGCGGAGCAATGCGAAAGGGCGAAAGGGCGAATGGACGAAAGGGTAAAGAATAGAGCTAGTAAAGAGCTGTGAGCAGAGCTGTGAGCAGAGCTGTGCGTAAGAATAAAGGGTGCAGGAGTAGTCGCAGTGGTAAGGTTGCAAGTGGGAACTGCGAAGTGGAGGTCGAAGCGTGGGGAGGCAGAGGCAGTGGCAGTGGCAGAGGCAGAGGCAGAGGCAGAGGCAGACGGCAGAACGATCTGGCCAGGTCGAATCGGTGCTGGTGGAGCATAAAGTGGATACAAGGCGTTAGAAGCACGCCAAGCGGAAGATCTTCTCCTCCTTACATTGCGTCCCCCAGTTTTGCGTTTACATAAAACGTGCATTATTCATGGTGATTTTTTACTACAAAGTGTTGATTCATTTCTTACTCGAAAGGAAGGGAAGGTCGTAATACTTCCCGTGCCGGTGGGCTTGGGTGAGTGGTCTGCTAACAGTCCAGCCAAGAAGGAAGCGGAAGCGGAAGCGGAAGAAGAAGAGCAAAAGAGCAAAAGAGCACAGCGGCATTTGAGAAGGCTTACCAGTACAGTGCAGAGTAGTGCAGAGTACAGTGCAGTGCAAGCACAATACGATAAAACCACCGCTTTTCTCCCCAAATGCTTGAATTGTGGACATTGGCGACGGACAGACGGGACTGGCAGGACTGGCAGGACTGGCAGGCCCTCGTACTTTGTTTGGGTACTCTGCAAAGCAGCTGCAAAGCAGTCACGTTGATCGGCTGAGAAATGAGAAATAGGAGATATTCCCCAGGAGAATGTGATTCGTCATAATTCACAATGTTACCAAACTGCCGCAAGAAAAAGAAAAGAAGAATCGCGGTTGCGTGCATTGTTTATCCCAGCATCCATGCAACTACACCCAGATCTAGACCGCTCTCTTACAATGTTGGTGCGACTTGCTCTCCTTACGTCTCCTCTCACCCTCACCAGCATAGGAAATCTACCACAGTAACTGGGTCCCTTCTCCAATTATAATTCACCCTAAACTTTACCAAACCACATCTGCGCCAATCCCATCCCGCGCATAATTACTACGAAGTACGAAGTACGAAGTATTCCTTCCGTTCCGTCTGACCCAGCTAAATGTCATGACGAGATCCGGAGACAGCATGGATCTGCGATCTTTGATAAGACCGAGGTAGCGTCCGCGGAAATAAAGTAACAATCCAAGTAAAGAGGATTTCGCTCCTCTTTTCCTTCCCTACTCCCTTGCTGCTCAGAAATTAGCATCCCGAATTACCCAGTCTAGAACCAGCCCAGAGCACAGCCGAACTTTCCATAAAACTTCGGAAATTCACAATTCGCAGCCAACAATTATTCATCACAACTCTGACGCCAAATGACTCACGGCGAAGTGCTCCGGCCTTTTCGACGACGGGCGCCAGAGATATAAGTACAACGGCCGTACGTGCCGAGACGGAGACGGAGACGGAGACAGCGATACAAAATATAAAATCTTAGAAGCGCAGGTAGCACCGGCAGTGTACCATGCAACGCTGTCTGCCGAGTCGACTTGCTAAAGCACCATGCCACAGTACCTGAAAGCGAGGTGAGTAGCCGGCGTTCATGTAAGAGTTGAGAGCTCGCTTGGACAATACGGGATCCAATATACGAGGTAGTTCGAGGACGGCCGGCATTTACAACCCCCGCGCCGCCTCACTTTACGCTGTTTAAGAGACGAGACGAGACCAGACCAGACGAGACGTCTTGACCTCTTTTTCCATTGTTCGTCATATTTTCATTTCCTCCTTTGGGTGCCGAGGCTTCCATGGAGAGACAGGTCGCATCATTTCCATTCCTCATCCTAAAGGAATGTGTAGCTTCAGCCGCCCCAACGCCATCTCTTTATTTTACATCGATTTGGATTCAATGAGTCGATCCACACACCTCGTTCAAGGTTCCCCTCGAGCATTAGGAAACCTTAAAAAGGTATCTGAGCTTACTGCCGCTTCTCTTTCTGGTCGTCCACACCGAGCTCCCGCTTCTTATTGGTTACACTTTATTGATCTCACGCTGGAGCAAGCAAAAGAAGCCACAGTGACAAGCTTATAACGGCGGGACGGGTCGGAATCATTAGGAATTCTCACCGAATTTTACCTTATGGATGGAGACTTTATTCGAGCTTTCAAAGGAATTACAACAAAAATGTGTTCCACGGTCTGTGTCAGCATGTACAGTGTAGATGAAGCATATCATATTGCAGTCTATGAGCTGAAAGAACGCACGCATGTAATCTTTTTGATACGCACTCAGCCACTGTTTCCACAAGCTATGCATGCCTCTCACGAATTGTTTCAAAGCTCAGCACAGCTTCATGATCTCCGAAACAAATCGACGATCGTCTAATAACGTAATTGTGGGAATCCTCCCGTGAATCCCGCGCTCCCACTTGGGACGATGCTGCATGCTCGTCACATTGACGGCTTCTAGGCATACCATATTCTTCTGCCGTTCAATGGACCTTTGGAGCAAACATAACTTTCATCGTCTCTGCTGTGGTGGAGTGCATAACTATATGCAAACTGACCATGAATAGCGCACGCATCTCGGTGAATGTCCTTGAAGAGCCGTGATAATAGCCATTTCACTTCAAGGAAATTGTTGCTGTCGCTGAACATGCGAAGTGTAGGCGCTGGAGGAGAGAAATATGGCTCCAGGAAATGATGCCTCAGGTGAATATTCAGCTCAGATCAGGCAGCAAAGGCGGTGAGAAGTATCTCCGCGACTTATCGTGATCGCTCTGATTAGCAGCATCCAAAAATCGAAGACAGTGCCATTCTTGGTGTACCCGAGATGCAGAGCTTTTGTAACAAAGCCAGATATCAAAATGCTACTCAAAACCTATAGTAATCCAATCTATTTCATTCCCGCTTCCCAGTCATGTCTGTTCGCGTGCTCCTCCGCGAGTATGATCGATCAATCGCCCTAGTGACCTCTACGCATACCCTCATCTTCCGCCATTTCCCTTCCACGAACGAGTCCAGGGCCAATGGCTCTCTCACCTCGGTCCATTCGATCCCGTCGCGCACCTCCGCAGATGGAACTTCAGCTCCCAAGTGCATGGTAGAGTTCGCAGATGCTAAGACGGTCGACTTAAGCGATTACAGGACCCTGAGTCCTATGCCGGCATATGGCACTCTTGGCCTAATCACGATAAACGGCGACATCTTCCTGTGTGTCGTCACTGGTACGACGAGGGCGGCTACTGTGAGGCCTTGGGAAACGGTTGAGAAGATCTTGGCCGTGGAGTTTCATTGCTTGAACAATGCGGAATACGACAATACATTCACCGATGGCCTGGATCCGTACTCCGTCGAGGATAATTACGGACAGAATCTGAGTCGGAGAGACCCAATTGTCGAGCACCCATGTCTCGAGTTGCAGAAGTTGCTGAGCAATGGCAGCTTTTACTACAGCACGGATTTTGATCTCACAAATCGATTACAAGACCGGTAAGCAGAGTTGCTGCATGCCCAATCCAATCTCGAGCAGTAGTGGATTATATATCGAACATTGAACTTGACTTGGGCATTGAGCTTATTCATTTTAGATCTACGGAAGCTGCGTCATTCGATATCAACAATCTCGACGACTCGTTCCTTTGGAATTCGTACATGATTAGTCCATTGAGCAAGTTTCGCTCTCGTCTTGTGCCGCATGAAAGAGAAGCTTTGGATAAGTCTAGGATTCTTACATCAGCCATCAGAGGATTTGTAGGCACAGTAATAATACCTCCATCCGGGGCGCCCCTACGAAGCTCCAGGATTGGGTTGCCGTCTTCCCTGACCTTGATCTCCCGACTATCTTGTCGACGGGCTGGAACGCGGTTCAACAGTCGAGGAATTGATGATGATGGGAATGTGGCCAACTTTGTCGAGTCGGAAACCATTTATTGGAGCCCTTCAGCGAATGTGCAATACTCAGCCGAACAACCAAATGAGAAACCGGCGGGGATATGCTTTTCGTACGCTCAAGTGAGAGGGTCGGTGCCTTTGTTCTGGGAACAGGCACCTGGGTTGCTACCTGGACAACAGAAGATCACTGTTACCAGATCTGCTGAGGGAACTCAGCCAGCTTTTGACAAGCATTTTGAGGAGTTGGAGCAGAATTATGGTGCGGTTCATGTCGTTAACCTGCTCAGTGAAACAAAACCAGGTGAAGCTGAACTTACCAACCTTTATCGATATGGAGTGCGTCATTCGTCCTTGAATCGGACGGGAGACAACGGCTCCAAAGATCATCAACTTCTCAGAGAAACAGAGTATGATTTCCATGCGGAGACGAAGGGTCCCTCCGGGTACGAGGCGGCCAGTATGATCCGCAGGATTATCGAACGGTCCGCTGAGGGCTTTGCTTATTATCTAGCAGAAGAGATTGACGATTCCTCTGAAGAAATGCGTAAAGCAGACAGTCAAAGAACAGTTGTCGTGTTACAACAAGAAGGGGTTTTCCGTACCAACTGTCTAGACTGCCTCGACCGGACCAATTTAATTCAAACCATAATATCTCAAATGGCCATAGAATCATTCCTTACCCACAGGGGAGAGAGGGCGGCTTCGGATTTTTGGATGCGTCACTCTACGTTGTGGGCCGACAATGGGGACGCTTTATCCAGAATCTATGCTGGGACGGGAGCTCTCAAGTCCTCATTCACCAGGCATGGCAAGATGTCTCTTGCTGGTGCGATTGCGGATGCGCGCAAAAGTGCGACACGATTATACATTAATAACTTCGCTGACAAAGGCCGTCAAAATACAATTGATGTGCTTTTGGGGCGTCTCGTCGGACATAGTACACCAGTTCATCTGTTTGATCCCATCAATGACTATGTAAACGCCGAGCTCAACAAAAGAAGTGCAGAGTTTCAATCTTCCGAAGTCATTAACATGTAAGATGCTCCTTTATGAATCTCTGGTGATATTATACTAATTGAAACTTGAAGATGGGCCGGAAGTTTTAATCTTAACGGACGTACCCAAGGAGTGGAGGAGGATCTCTCGGCATGGCTATGTCCCGATATCGAACCGTCACAGCAACAACCTGAAATTGTAGCAGTTGGCTTCCAGGAAATAGTTGAGTTGAGCCCACAACAAATCATGAACAGCGATCCGACCAGGAAACAGGCTTGGGAGAAGGCTGTCCGAAAAACACTTAACAGAAACGCCCGTGCTGCTGGCTGTGATGCTTCTGATCAATATGTCCTGCTACGAAGTGGTCAGTTGGTTGGCGCGGCGCTATGTATCTTCGTCAAAGCCTCCGTACTACCCAACATCAAGAACGTGGAAGGTAGTGTCAAGAAGACCGGCATGTCTGGAATAGCTGGAAATAAAGGCGCTGTCTCCATTCGCATGGATTATGCAAACACGCAAATATGCTTTGTTACTGCGCATTTGGCTGCAGGCTTTAGCAATTACGAAGAAAGAAATCGTGACTACCACACCATCCACCATGGACTGAGATTTCAGAGAAATCGTGGCATAGATGATCATGGTAGGTGACTTCGTAATTGCAGTAACATGAAACTAATGAGTTGGCAGATACTGTTATTTGGATGGGCGACTTCAACTATCGGATAGGACTTGGATCAGAGCGCGTATGTGTTCCTCGGGAATAAGACTGTTCTAGACTAATCCGCCTTCTAGGCTAAACAACTCATCAAAATGGGTGATCTAGACACCCTTTATGAGAACGACCAAGTACGTTGTCATGCAATGCCTCTACATTCAACCCCGAGCTAACTAAAGGAAACAGCTGAATCTGCAGATGGTGGCTGGTTTAACGTTTCAATACTATTCAGAAGCAAGGATCACTTTTATGCCAACGTATAAATTCGATATCGGCACAGACACTTATGACACTTCGTAAGTCTTCATATCCGTGGCATCCTTCAATTTTGTGTAAAATTTATGCTGATACGCATTGCAGTGAGAAAGCCCGGATTCCAGCATGGACGGATCGAATTCTACGAAAAGGCACAAACCTTCGACAGGTCAATTATAATACTGCGCCACTCAAATTCTCCGACCATCGTCCAGTCTACGCGACGTTTCTTTGCACAGTAAGCATTATAAACGAGGCAGTCCGTGAGTCCTTGAGTCGTAGCATCTATGAGCAGCGCCGCAAGCAAATCGGTGGCGCAACCGCCAGTGCTCATGGAGACGCAACGGACGACGAGGATCTAATTGGTTTCGAATCCATCGAGCCCGGCCTCCCACTCGCAAGTTCAGACCAAAGAAAGTGGTGGTTGGACAACAGTCAACCCGCACGATCGACAATCAAACCCCCTCAAAACGGAGCAATCCCAAATCCCAACCGCCCCTCCAATCCCTTCACCCCCACCGATGAACCCGACTGGGTGACCGTCCCTCGCATGTCTTCCACGCGCACCAATTCACAGGCTTCGATCTCAAGTTTCCAGACACTGTCGAATGATTTGTCGCGAAACGGTACGAGGAAACTACCTCCTCCGTTCGAAGGCCAGGGCTCGCTTTCGCTTTCAAGAAGCGCGAGTCTGAAACCGGTGGAGAGTAAGAAATTCGTTCTCCCCCCACCGTCGCAATTCGGTAGACGCAATTCAAATGATACAACTATTTCCGCCGCATCTTCCATCTCTAGAAAACCGCTCCCACCACCCGTCGCGCGTAAGCCTGTTCACCTTGCTGCTGCGTCGCCGACGGGCTCGACGGCTTCGCTGCCGGCGAGACCGAAGGAGGTGGTAGATCACACGGGGTTTTTGCCGCCGCCGAGACGAGCGACAGCGAAGGTCGAGAGTAGGCCGCAGCCGCCGCAGCCGAGGAGAGGGGGGAAGGGAGTGGTAGAGAGGTATACGGATGAGGAGCCGGTGGAGAAGGGAGGGAAGGAGGACGAGAAGAAACCGGGGTTACCGCCAAGACCGGTCGATCTGGATCTGCTGGGCGATATGGGCGATATGGATAAGGATATGGGGGGCGGTTGGGAGGCGTTGAGGCCGGGGGGGTAGCGTGGGGTTGTTAGGAGGTGAAGTTGTTAGACATTTGCTAGAAGCGAGATTTTAATATAATCAGGAATAGGAAACAAAAAATGGAAAACGAATTAGATCTAAGTTGGTTTGCTCGTTTGTGTTTTTGACTAAGTACTTGAGATAGATTGTTATATTATCTAATGTATAGATACGGTTCGCGCTTGAATGCAAACGAAAGTAAGTTGGTGTAAGGAGAAATCGTCTATACATCTCATTTCTTCTTCATCACATCTCGTCGCATCGATTCCATCACATCTTGTCTCCATGCCTCGTCTATGTCATCCCATCTCACCATACTATATCTCATGTCTATAGCCCATCTCATCATTTCATCTCGCATCCCATTCCATCCCATCACCTTCCATCCCATTCTATCCTGTCCCCATCCAATTCTCCTCACAATTTCGCACTCTCCTTCTCCTTCACAAACGTAACTTTGTTCGTACACGTGCCGACGCCTTCGAGACCTACTTCGACGATGTCGCCGTCCTGGAGCCAGAGCTGCGGTTTGCGGCCCATGCCGACGCCTTGGGGACTATGAGGGGGGAAGGGGGTTAGTTGGGTTGTTTATTTGTTGGGGGTTGAGGGGGTATGGGGCATGGGAGAGGGGAGAGGGAAGGGAAGTAGGAAGTGAAGGAAACAAGGCGAAAAAAACACTCACGTCCCCGTAAAAATCACATCCCCGGGCATCAACGTCGTCCCCTGACTCAAAAACGCCACCGTCTCCTTCACCCCAAAAATCATATCCCTAGTCGAACTCTCCTGCACCACCTCCCCATTCAACTTCGTCCAGATGCGCAAGCCCTGCGGATCCGCAATCACCTTCGGACTGACAATCCCGGGCCCATACGGCGCCCATCCGTCGAAGCCCTTCCCCAAAGCCCATTGCCCGCCGCCCCGCGTCAGCTGCCATTCCCGGTGCGAGACGTCGTTGCCGACGGCGTAGCCGAGGATGTAGGAGAGCGCGTCTTGGGCGCGGATGTTGGCGCAGGGCCGCGAGATTATGGCCACCAACTCGCATTCGTAGTCCAGCCCGGGGGCTTCGCGCGCGATGGGCGGGATGGGGATCGGGGAGGTGGGCGCGCTGAGGGAGGTGCCGGGTTTGTACTGGAGGGAGGGAGGGTGGTTAGTGGGTAGGTAATTGGGTGAGGGGGCGGGAAGGAGGGGGCTTACGAAAAGGACGGGGTATTTGGGGATAGGCATGTTGGACTAGCAATTGATCAATCAATCCATCAGCATCGTTCGCATCATCTTATCCCCCAAGCCCAACTATCAATCTCACTCCAATTCCACTTCTCCTTCTCCAAAACCATCCACACAAATAAATACATACCTCCTTAGCATGCTGCTCATAATTCAAGCCCAGACACCGCACCGTCTTCACATCCTCGATCGCCAGCGGCGCGAGCAGCAACCGGATCTCGCGCGTCTGATCGGTGACGGTGTGGTGGCCGAAGATGTCCCCCGTGATGACGTGCGCGTGCGTCGCCTTCGAGATGTCGGTTTCGCCGGAGGGGAGAATGGCGTCGCCGTAGTAGGTTTTGCCGTCGGGGGCGAGGAAGCGGATTAGGCGCTGGAGGGGAGGTTAATTGGGTGGGTGGGAGGCGAGGTAAGGGAGGGAGAGGGAAAGCTTACGGAGAAGGAGGGGGACATTGTGGGGTTGGAGGTGGAATTGAAGGGGATATTATATGTATGAGGAATGATTAATTGTCTAGATATTTGGAAAACGGGATGTAGATGTAGATGTAGATGGATACGGTAGGTTATCTTATGTACGTCCTGAGTAAACAGTGCCGGTCTCGGTCAATGCTCAAGCTTCTCGCAGCGGGGCATGCACAGTGATAAAGTACCGGTACGGCTTATCTTCTCCCGAGGGACGAGCGGGCGAAATGGTGCAGGGGCTATTTTATGCCTGAGGTGTAATTTCACCGCCCGAAAGACTACAACTGCTCTGTGACGAGAAAGAAAGTCTTGATAAAATGAGTATTGAGACTTTGACTTGCGGTGAGTTCGGAGTGCAATTTTGGGTGTTGGTTGTTGAAATGATAAGCTGGATATAGGGGTTATACGGACGTGTGGTGTTGTATGGTATGACAGGCTGGAGCTGGGTTTGGGGGAGGTTACATGTTTGGAAAGAGGTGCTGACGTTGGCGAGGAGCGGGAAGAGGGCTATCTCCCATGGAAGGTGTGGAATTGGATCGGTTTTTGGATAACGGGAGCAGCGAACTCACAGCTTGGTTGCTTTTGATGTGTGTAAGTGTGAGTATGAGTGCGTTGGAGGATTTAGTACGGATCTTGGGGTGGTGGTCGATGTTGAGGCGTATTAGGTGGAAGACTTGTGAAAAGAAGCTGTTGGTTCTGGAATGGGAATATTCGGGTCTGGTGGTGAGTGATTAAGACAGGAGGGGGTGGTTCTGAAGTGTAGTATTGATTCAAGTGTAAGATACAACACAGATTATGTCTACAAAGTTTATCAGAACTAATACATGTTCAAGCGCTAGTATCTCTCAGCTTATTAAGCATCATCCATAAAACAAATGGCATATTGTCCTCAAACTCCTTTTCACAATCTCCGTCCCTCTTCTCCCCATCAGCCTACTCGACTCTACACCCTCCTTCACACGGAATCACACCCCATCCCTAACCAAATCCTCCTTGCGATACCCCCTTCCCTTCAAATACCCCGACAACCTCTTCCAATCAATACACACCCTCTTCACCTCCGGACTAACATTCATCTCGTGTTCGCTATTCCCCGACCAGTAGAAGGGGAGCGGTGCTAGATCTGGTTGGCAGATCATTGATGTGCGGAGAGCTTCGAGACAGTGGACTGTTTTTTGTAAGTAGAGGAACGGGATAAGAAGAAGAAAATGTGGTAGTAGAGAAATAGGATAAGAAGAAGGCGAAGAAAGTCTTACGATTATGCCTGTTATCCCGTTCACGCGCCTCAGCCGTCCAATTGGGATAGTAGTGCGCAGTGAAGAAAGACTGGCGGAGACGTCTCTAGGGTGACTGGTTCAGCAACAAAATATATTCATCAAGATGTAGGAAACTTACTAGACAGTGCAGGTTATGATGAATGGTAAGAATCACCGCAAAATTATCGTCAGAGAGAAGTATACTCTTCTTGATACCCAGACGCGCCGCTTCCTCACGAGTGAGTCTTATGCCGTGGTTTCGATCCGCTGGAAGATATGAGTTAGGTTATTTTGCTTCTGTGAAGGCATGAAAATTTAGAACTTACGGTGGATAAGCTCGTTCCATGCGCGTTCGGATTCTGCGCTTGGGGAGCCTGTGTAGAGAGTGTTGTCCCATAGGTCGGGTGGGTCAGTCTTGATTTCGTAGCGGATGCCGTCGCGGAAGGGTGCTGGGGAGTGGTTAGTTGTGTCTTGGGTGAGGGGAAGATGGACATGCTGTATAAAGAAGGTGTGAGGCGTAGACTATGGTTCGGATCGGATAAGAGCGGACTGTATTCAGATATCAATATTAAGACTATTCCAATGATGGTCAGCATCACAGCCATCCCGTAGATGAAACTAATTGCGGTCCATGATTTTGGTTGTCTTGTTGGGTTTGGTCGAGGTAGCACACTTCTGCAATCTGGGCAGTGATGCGGTTCTTTTGAGGGAGGTAAGAAATTCCCCAACAAAGCTGTGTTTGAGTTCATTGCATATCCGGAGTACTTAAATGATAAATTGAATCCCCGATAGACGGATCAAATCTCATAGACAAACGTGGAATTAAATATAGAACGAGGGATAACTATGCAGACCCCGCTGGTCTTTCATTTTTCATAAACGGTTACCTCCACTAGGAGATTAAGCACATGTCGACTAGACTATACAGTTTCCGATGAGAAATAGACACATAAAGAGGATAAGTTGGGCGTAAATAGATACCCATGACGTAATATTTGGCTGCACAATCGTGCATTTGTGCCTGATGTTTCACAGATCCTGCAAATTGTAGATCTAGGGACTTCCCGAGATCTGAAGGGGCAGGGAATGAACATCTTCCGCTCGTGATCGTGTGGCTCTCACTTGAGAGAATCTCTGTGACAGATCAAGTCTTCCTACCTCTGCACACAATCTCCTCTTCTTGCTTCGTTGAAAATAATGAAACACAGCATTCTGGTGTTCTACCGCAGTGAGGAAGAGATCAGGGTGTCAAATAGACTTGACTGAATGATATGACAATGGTTAGCATTCAGTTATCAATATTTCCTTCTGGCTTGCTCAAAGGGTACTTGTGGATATTGCAGAATCTGTCTTATACATGCATTATTGAAGCCTGTATTCTCGGAATCTATCAAACTTCTTTCTGCCGCAATTCCAGAAGCACGGTTCCATCTTCGAAGGCAGAGTGTTATCTTTCGGGCTATAGATTTTTGGAGACATTCTGTATTGGTGAAACTGTAATTAGTACTTAGAAAGCCTTGAAATGCAATATGAGGTGGCAAAGGCGCTGGTGCTAGTCATATTTGAGGATACAAATTGCTGTGCATGATCATGGATAAAACTGTCCAGTGCCTACGAAACAACGTTTTCCTGGACACCATGCTGCATCCTGTGTGAGTTGAAGAAGTCGCCAATTAAGGGTCAGTGTTAACACTACCTTATAGAATGCGAAATATCAACGCCGTATTTTCTCTCATGCTTCGAGGACGACCTTGTGTCACACCAACTTACCGACTCCCGGCCCATCTCTCCTTGCCGCGTATCACCCACATCCACTCCATCATCCTTCGATCTAGATAGCACATACCCAATAACAAAATCGATCCTTCCCGGCATGCGAATCAGCCAGTCGTTCCCAATGAATCCAAGCCATATACCAAACCGCCATATCTGAGCGCCAAAAGCCATCCACCAAACCAGCATTCAACATGGCCACAGCAAACATACATGCAAGCCCCATCCGTTGCGAGCTCTCCAATCCCGAAACGAGACAGCCTAGCTACCTCGTCAGCTGGCATTTGCAATCTCGAAGTCAAAGCACGATAAAAGAGATGTTGCACAAAGCCACTGGCGCGTTGGCGGAAGAAGTAGTACAACCGAGTGTATCGTATCACTTAGCTAGTGACTTTGACAGTTAGGCTCGAAGAAACCACAATACTGTATTTAGAAATGCCCAGATTTAATCTGCACAAATTGAAGATGAGCTTAATAAAGTGCTGATGCGCCTCATCATAAAGAAGAACTCGGAGAGAAATGCTGGGCGAACGTCGTCGTCAAAACCTGCAATATGGCTCTCCCGCTCCCACAGGAAAAGCCTCCGATTTGTATACCCGCATACCATACCTAGTTCGCTAATGCACTACACGGTAACCCTAAAATGACCACGAGAAAGACATGAATGTAAGTAGACAAGCAGACAGCCTCTCAAATTTACACTGAGTAATCTGGCCTCCTAGCTCGCATCCTGCGTGTCAATAGTTGAAAGATGGGAGGCAAAGTATTGGGATGGTTTCCGCTTACTATTCCTAAGGGACGGAAAGTGTCGTGTATATCCTGGTTCTGGGGATGCTGAAAAGATTATATACTTTCTTTTCTTCGTATATTGTGGTTATGTGAATACTCGGATACACTTGTGATCGGTAACATCAGTCATTCATTCTCTCATACGATCTTTACTTTCCACGTTCTCCTCAATTGTACTCCTCTTTCTTCCTTCCTTCACCTTACTTTCTCAATTTCCCTCCCATTTCCCTCCCTCCTCCTTCTCCCTCCTCCTTCACCTTACTTCCCACCTATCCCTCCCATTCCACTCCCTCCCCTCTCCCTCCCTCATCTCACCCCACCCCCCAAAAATGGCCTCCCTCCAAATCCACGCCCCCCTCGCCCTCGCCGCAGCAGCAACCTTCATCCCGCTCTGTTCCGCCTCCGTCGCCCTCCGTATCTACGCGCGCAAAGTACGGAAATTTGAGCTTGCAGCTGACGACTATTTGATCATGGGCGCCCTAGTCTTCGTTATCGGGATGGCCGTGACTGTCTTAGCTGGTATGAATAAGAACCGGGGCTTTGAGTTTAGAAGAGAAGAAATCTAACGCTGAAGTAGAAGTCGGCACACATCAATTAGGATACCCCGCCCCCGCCCGATCCACCCAAACAGGCAGGCCCAACTCCAACATCGTAAGACATAATCCCCTCTCCCCGTTCCTACCCTCTCCCCCTCCCCCCCCTTTCCCCTCCCCACTCACCCCTCTCCCCTCAGGCCTTCTACCCCGGCGAGCTCCTCCAAACCCCCTCTCTCGGACTCATCAAACTCAGCGTAATCTTCTTCTACCGGCGCGTCTTCGACCGGCACGCCGCCCCCCGCTTCAACATCGTGACCTGGGTCGCCGCATGCACGATCGTTATCTGGACACTCGCGTTCTTCTTCTCCATCGTATTTATCTGCGGTACGGATTTCTCTGCGTATTGGGCTAGCACGATCATCGAGAAGGAAAATTGCACGGATACGTCGATGCTGCATAATGCGTTTGCCGTGTCGGATGTGGTGACTGATGTGCTGATTTTGAGTTTGCCGGTGCCGATGGTGAGTTACTTTTTGGGGTGAAAAAGGGGAAGGGAGAGGGATTACTGATGGACGGGGTTGATAGATTTTCCGGCTGCATCTTACGTTTGAGAGGAAAGTTGGGATTCTGGCGGTTTTTGGACTGGGTGCTCTGTGAGTTGTCTACTTCCAGGATGGGGGATGTGTCTGCGCTATGTCAAACTAACTTGCAAAAAGTACAATTGCCGCGTCGATAGTCAGGATGGTCGTCTTTATCCAAGCTACTGCAGGTATTTAACCCCCCCTTCATGGTTAAATTCTGCTGACACCTAACAGTAAACTATGATCCTCACGCCGATTTCGAATGTAAGTCATTCTTTCTCTTCTCCCTCCCCTCCTCTCCCCCCTCCCCTATCCACTCCCTCGTCCCCTCCCCCATCCACAACTAACGCCCCACCCCCAGTTCTCTGCACAACCGGCCTCTACTTCTCCCTCCTCGAATGCGCGCTCGGCTTGCTAGCCGCCTGTCTCCCCGCGCAATACGGGCTCCTCAGCACCCAAGGCGTACAATCGTTGATCGGCAGCGTGCGGTCCGCAATCTCGTTGCGTTCGTACGGGAGCGCTACAAACCAGGCTGCGCAGCTCGGTGTGGAGGAGGGACATGGAACAGGGAAGGGAAACGGGAAAGATCTTGTAAAAGGAGATGTGGGCACATATGCAGAGGGAGAGACGCGAAGGAGTTTGAGTTCGGAAGTAGATGTTGAGTTGGGGGTGGAGAGGCAAGAGGGGATAGTGGTGACGAATAGTTTTGAGGCGAAGGAGGGGAACGCGTGAAGAGTGGGAGCTGCACTGCATGTAGACTGCATTTTGTGCGAAGAGTGTATGATGTATCAAGAAATGTATCAACATGATTAGATCGCAGTCGACAGACTGGACTATTTTCACAACAGTCCAAATAGACATCAAGATTAGAGAGAAGAAATCCATTTTTAAGCAAACAAGTCTATGAGCTGAAACACCGCGCAAAGTAAAGCTAAGATTTATTTCCCTTTTCCTTTTTTCCTTCCACCCACAGGTTTTCTAGACACTGACCGCACCGGTTCAGGTTCGCGACCATCGGCAAGTACTTGCACACCATGTCCTAGCCCATCGCTCGAATAAGATTCTTCTTCGCTGCTGTCCGCTATTTCTATGACTTCGACGCCGGCTCGAGTGGATGTTCGATACCTAAGTGATGGATTCAAGGGGGCTCTGGGTGCACCGGGATACACCTGTGGAGGACTGCGTCGAATGGATGCATAGGAAACGTCGGCCGGCCCAGACTGGTTACGTCGACCTGTAGATGATGACATGTATTGAGAGGCACTTGGTAAGAGCTGATCAGTAGTAACCTGGTAATCAAAGGGATCAGCAACACGATACGAGGAATGAAGAGAAGTCCGTCTGTCGGGAGTTGACCAGCCCTCATCTTCCGGGAGAGGACGACGGGGACTGTTGCTACTGGAATCTGGCCTCATGCCGTCAGAGAAATGTCGACTCGTACCTGGTGGTGTATCACGTGGTTGTTTGGTTGTGGAACGTGATCGGGATGATTGTCTTGTCGATGGAGGGTAATGGCCAATGGGAGTGTATGTCGGCCCATCTGGTCCAGGGGCAATGATGCCTGGTCCCCCACGAGTATCTCTGGACGAGCTTTCGTCAGATCTTCGCTTTGACCTTTTCTTCTTGGGATCTAGCTGAGGTTCGACTAGCGAAGCAATGTTGACTGTTTTCCGGTCGCTTTGTCGTTTATTTTCGCCGCTTTTCCTGCTACTGGAACTGCTTCCTTTCTTGGCTTTGGAGGCGGCAGCTTCTTGCATGCGTTTTCGTCGTCGTTCTAAGGCATCTAGCTCCTCTTGGTTGAGCTTCACCTCCTCTTTTCCTTTCTCTTGGGCACGTCGAATACGAGCAAGAGCTGCTTGCACAAGCACTTCCTCTTTATCGCGTACTGACAACTGTTGGTCGTCCTCATCTATGTATTCTGAATCTCCAGAGTCGTCCTCCGACGATCTCTCCGCGTCGTTGTAAGAATAGCCTCGCCTAGGCTTCGTAGAAGTAGTCAAACTCATATCGACACCAGTAAAATGAAGAGGATCGCTAGCAAATCGTTTATCGCTCAAGGTCAACCTAGCGCCTTGTGTATCATCCTCACTGTCAAGCTCCTGCACTCGCGGCCGTTGCCAACCACCTTCGTCCTGCTCCCACTGCCTCCTCCTGCTTCCCTTCGCCCCTGATGGTCTTCCCCATTGGGGCATAGATGTGGGAGATCGCGGCCGACCACCTAGACCGCCTCCCCGGAAAAAGCCTCATCGATTGGTTTATCCATGAATGAGGCGTGTCCAATGATGCTGACTCCGCTTGCACCGATGAGCCAGAGGACAGTTCCAATGAGATTTGCGAAGAATACCATAGGAAGTGCTATCACCAATATGCCCGTGTATAGTTGAGATGTCGTGGCATGAATACCGGCGATGTCAAGGTCTCGTCCTTCGAGCTTTCCAATCCCCCAAAGTCCACCCACAACAAAGAAGATGAGGAAGAGAAGTGTTAAGTTGGTGAGCAAGCTGTAGATACTTAGCATGAAGAAGAGGACAACATAGTTGCTGGAAAAGTATCCAAGGTTGTAGTTGACTCTTGATTGAACCTCGCCGAAGTGTGCAGGTTTAGAGAGGCGCTTGAAGTCGAAGAACTCGGCGACGGGCTTGAGGTTTGCAAATCTCGTCGACAGAGATTGTGATCGCATACCCGAGAACCTCTCAGACAGATTGAGACGGGACGTCAGGATGTCAATAGGAATGCTAATTCCCGACATTTTGATTTATGATTTGGAAATGGTAGAATAGAGAATGTATATTTTAGTTATAGATGTATGACTCGAGCCGTGGTCGTCGAGGAGACTAAGATGGATCGTAAAAATTCGAGTCTGAAATCTTCTTCGTGAATTCAAGGTGTTCGACGAAGAGGAAGGATCGAGGGAGTTGAGGTTTCTTTTTTGTTGGTTGGAGTCTTTTAAATTTTTGAGTTCTGAGATCTGTCAAGAAACACTGAAGGCAGCAAGAAAAGGTTCACGAATCAGCGTTTGTATCCAGCCAATGGAACAAGCGTATGGCCGAAGCACTTACGAATCGGATTGCGTATGGGGCGGTGAGCTCAGATACGAGATGAAATATCTGTCGTGGAATCGGAATTGTTTGCAGGAAAGCGAACAAGATGGAGATTTTGTTAATTTGTCCCCTGAGCGAACTGGCGGCCCCCTTGCCTGTCGCGTTTTCACGTTCACGCTCGCCCCTGTTGTATGAAATGGCGGTCCGGGCTTTTCAGCCAAGGATTGTCAGGAATTAGAAGCTCATGCGGCTTCTCGAAGATATCCTCCGCCTCTTCTCCCAGAGAAGACGACGATGGTACGGTCTGCTCCTTTTTCAAAACGAGAAGCAGAAAGGAACGGTGGAAGAAGAAGAAGAGTGTTTTCTCGACTCAAACGAGTGGGAAATAGCGCAGCCTTTATATTGGTGAGGTTCCAAGGTTTTCGAATGACGGACAACGGACACAACTAGAGCAAGCATACAAGCATAGAGAAACCATGTAAGAATGGGCATCGAAGATGTAACTTACTGTGTGTGTAAAGGAATATGCAAAAAGCGTGGCATGCATTGAGCTACCCTCGAGCTATCCACGCTATCCACTTGTCCAAGCAGCCCGTTCCTGCTCATCAGTGCGTGCACGCCAGACAAATCAGGCACCTCGGGCATCTCAGGCATTTATGGCCGTCTCACCCAAAAGATCTGTCCATTCGACCCAATCAGAGCGTTGCGTGTGATTCGGCGAGATATTCCAGCCTATCAAATCGAGCAGAGACTGCTTCAAATACACTCCCTGAGGACGAATCATCTTTCTGACGGTGTGTTGTGTGCATTAGCCCATGTTGACGGACACCGCAATTCCATCTCTGCCATTCTGAGCCCTCCACGCGAAAAAAGAAGGATCAGGCCAGGTAAGGCAAGTGGCAAGGCTACTTTATCTACGAGCGAGGGACGAGGGGACAAGGGCACGAGGGAGCGAGCTCAAAAATATTATTTGAGAACAGAGCGAAAAGACACATCATCCACTGTGTGCCTTTCTCTCTCCCACAACCACCATCGACAAAATGAGGGTGTCCTATGCTATTGGTATTTTGGCTTGCTTTATTGCGGTAGTTGCAGCATGGAGCAAAGAAGGTAAGTTGATCGATCAATCCCAATCCACCAATCTTTCTACCGTCAGGCTTCTGCCCTGCCCCTTCCCTTCGGCCCTGTCCGTACCATCTCGATGAGAGCTAATTCCCTCCTGATTCACAGACCAGGAAATCTTTCGATTGCGCGATGAGGTTGCTGCCTCTGAAGGTCCTGACGTTACGTTCTACGACTTCCTCGACATCACACCGTCTGCGAACCAGGAAGACATAAATAAAGCATACCGCAAGAAGTCCCGTACTCTTCATCCGGACAAAGTCAAGCAGCAATTTATTGCAGAGAAATCTACAGGAAAATCGGGAAAAGCAAAGTCGGGAAAGAACAAGAAACCCGGTGTCCATGTTTCCAAGGGCCCTTCGCAAGCAGAAATCAAAGCCCACGGAAAGGCTGCCAGTGATCGATTCGCACGACTTGGATTGGTGACAAACATTCTCCGTGGAGAAGGTCGTGAGCGCTACGATCACTTCTTGAGAAATGGTTTCCCCAAGTGGAAGGGTACTGGATACTACTATGCTCGATTCAGGCCAGGTCTTGGATCTGTTTTGGTTGGCCTGTTCGTGTTCATCGGAGGTGCTGGACATTACCTCGCACTTTATCTAAGCTGGAAGAGACAGCGCGATTTCGTTGAACGGTACATCACATTTGCAAGAAATGCTGCTTGGGGTGGGAATCTCAACGTGCCAGGACTGGATGGAACCTCTACTCCCACCACCGACAATGACGATGCCGATCCCATGGCTCAACCAATGAACCGAAGACTGAGAAGGATGCAAGAGAAGGATGCGAAGAAGGACAAATCGGATAAGAAGGCCAAAAAGGCCATGGCATCGCCGGCTGGAACTCCTACAACGGTGACCGGACCAAAGAAAAGAGTTGTCGCCGAAAATGGTAAAGTTCTCATTGTCGACTCCGCCGGCAATGTGTACTTGGAACAGGCCGATGAAGATGGTAAAATGCATGAATTTCTGCTTGATGTAAGTCTTTCCCTGTATACCTGGGTATCTTGTTTGAGAACAAAGCTAATGGTCATCTCCAGCTCGATGAGCTCCCCGCTCCTACTATCAAGGATACTGCCCTGGTTCGCTTCCCAAAATGGACTTTCAACCGCGCTGTTGGTCGTTTCTTGAACAAACCCTCAACAGAACAAGAGCATGAAGAAGTTGAGGAGGAGGAAGCTGCGTCAGTCTCTAGCAGCTCCGGTGCAGACGACTTCGAGGTCCTTGAGAAAGTCAAGACCACCGCGACAAACGGCAACGGCAAAGCAACAAGAAGAAACAAGAAGAATGGTAGATGAAAAAGGATGTGCTTGGAAAGCGTTTGTAAGATGATTATTGTAGCTTAGATAAAAGTACAGATTTGTTTTTCCAACCCATTGATTGGGGTGATTGAGTTAAGTGTCCAGTCCTGGGCTTCACAAGGAGATACATAAGCGGTCTGCAATGAATGTATTTCATTCAAATCCAACATTTTCAACAATCAGTGTCTTCTCCATTTGTTTCTTTCTTCCTCCATTTCCATTTTGGTCAATACCCACGGACCGTACCGGAATTCTATCATTGCCATCGATATAATGGTGGCTGGAATATCTAGTGATACCCGAACTTTTCCGGAAAAGGTTTTCATCCTCGGGTGAGCTCATCGAAGATCAACATAACATAATATCCATCCAATACAGCAAGAGAAAATTTGCGGTCATCCGAAAGTATCGTGTGTAGATTCCGAGTTCCTAGCTGAAAGAAAACCGCGGTGTGCGTACGGCAGAGTTTCTACAGGAATCGGTTGATATTCACTCCGCCATTTACCCCTCGTTCATTTCGATTCAGAAGCTTAATCCGTATTCACTAGCCCATCACTTATTTGTGATTTGCCAGACTCTATGGCTTGAAATCCAAGTCGCTTTCTTCCTTGTCTTCACGGTTATTACGTGGAGCAGATGCTATTCATGATTCGTCTTCTCATATTTTCATTCTCGCCCTGCTGCATATCCATCCTGAGGACTGTTTTCCTTCAAGCACCATCTCTATGTTTCTCTTCCTATTGGAAAGCTTCTAAAACGCGCAAATTTTTAAAGGAAAATTAAGAATTTACACCTCATGGTATCATGTCCATGTTTTTCACTACAAAAGAAAAGCCTAGTGCATAACAATTCACTTTTCAATCACTGTAGCTTTTTTTCCTCCCGAGATTCTAGCGCCGACAAGACCGCGCTAACCTTTTGTTGTGCCAACAAGCGAGTTCGAAAGGGGTACTCAATACAACCCGAATATGGTGCTCAATAGCCAATTTTCCTTTTGTCGCATCTATAATTACTCTAACCAAGTGGATCAAATCTTTGAAACTTCTAGACTAATTTCGAAAGATTCTTTTAATCCGGTAGAATGTTCTTGATCTGCAGACACCAATTCTTTGAAGAGTTTTCGACGAGATCTACTTCACTCCTTCACTGATCATATGAGAACCAATCATTGCATCTCAAGTACTCAAATTTTCAAAGGCCCGATATAACTCGTGACTCTCAGCCGATCTTTGCATAGTATCTGTAGCTGGCCTACATGCACATCTCCATCCGAACCTCTTTATTCGATGTCTATGATAGTGTCCATTTCCTACATTCTGCACCTAATCGGGAACTCCCATCTCCCTAAGACCGAGTCCTCGAACCAAGAGACTCCCTACTCAAAAGATTCCTTTCATCTCCCAGACAATGGCCTCCCGGCCCTCATGATCTGCCCCTCTGGACAACGAGATGAGGAAACTCTATATATCGCGTCATACTGTTTGAAATTTTCACCTACACCCTATACCCATTCTTCTATTATACCTTCAAATCACACCATTCATTTCCCCGATTACAACGATTAGGGGCACTACTACTACTACTACTTACAAACCAAAACAACAACCCACTTCCTTCACCATGAAGTTCACCAACGCCATCGCCCTCGCCATCCTCGCCGCCACCGCCACCGCCGTCGCTATTCCCGAGCCATGGTGCGGCCGTCCCGGGCAACCCTGCAAGCGTGAGGCTCTCCCTGAGCCATGGTGCGGCCGCCCAGGCCAACCCTGCAAGCGCGAAGCCCTCCCCGAAGCCTGGTGCGGACGTCCCGGACAACCGTGCAAGCGGTCTCCCCTCGCGGAGCCCGACGCAGAAGCCTGGTGCGGACGCCCAGGACAGCCATGCCGCAAAGTGCGACGTGCAGCTGAGGCTCTCGCCGAGGCGATGGCCGAGCCGGCTGCGGATGCAGAGGCTGATTTCGATGAGGCGGTTGTGAAGAGATGTAATATGGTTGGAGGAGCTTGTTATGAGGCGAAGAGGCTGGCGAGAGATTTGGCGGGTGTTACGGCTTCAGTTAGGAGAGATGCAGATGCGTTTTATGAGGAGCTTGGGATTGAGTCCCGTGAGGGTATGGATTATGTTTTCTTTTTCTATCAGCATTTCCTTTCCTTTCCCCAATCCATTCTTTCCTATACTTACCCTTCCCCTTCTGAAATATGATTACATAGCTAACACATCCTAGTCTCCGACAAAATCGCCCGCGACGCCGAAGCCTGGTGCGGCCGCCCCGGCCAACCCTGCAAACGCGAAGCCAATCCAGAAGCCGAAGCAGAAGCCGAAGCATGGTGCGGCCGTCCCGGACAACCCTGCAAACGCGACGCCGAGCCCTGGTGCGGCCGCCCCGGCCAGCCTTGCAAAGAGAAGCGCGAAGCCGATGCCGAAGCCGAAGCCTGGTGCGGACGTCCCGGACAGCCCTGCCGTAAAGTGCGTCGTGCTGCGGAAGCAATGGCCGAGGCGCTTGCGGAGCCTACTGCTGAGGCCTGGTGCGGTCGTCCTGGACAGCCTTGCAAGAGAGAGGCGCTTGCGGAGGCTGAGGCTAACGCCGAGGCGTGGTGTGGACGTCCTGGCCAGCCTTGTCGTAAGGCGAAGAGAGATGCGTTTGCATTGGCTTATGCGGCTGATGTGGCGCTTCAGCAACTCTAGGTTCGTGGTTGTGGAGAAGATGGCGCCGAGATTGGATGTGGCGGTTTCGTTGATGGATCGATGACGACGATGCGCTTTCTTCCGGTCAATATTAAACACTACGCCTGATACGACACGACACGATGTACCGATAATTTCTTCTCTTCTTCTTCTTCTTCTTGAACATATTATCTATATCTTCTTTTAGAACTTCATTTCGGTCGAGCACATGCACATACGACAAAAGTCTAGCACGTACCCCGATCGGATTTTCTTCATTATCTTCATTCCTCAGCACGGATTTCTGTTCGGACATATTTTTCTCAGCCCATTGTTATTTTGATGAGGCTCAAATACCATTAGTTCGATTCTCCAGTCCGTTTGGATAAACATTATTATTCGGCGAACGCAAAACCAATTGGATGTACCAACGACGAGGGATTACTTGGTACCTTGTTGTTTCTTTTTTCTTCTCTTCTTTTACACAACCTGTATCTCAGTTATTTCTTGCTTCCTACTCTCTGGATGAAATGGAGATGGGGTGATGGATTACTTTACGACCTTGGACTCTTTCTCAATGCTTCTGTGGGAGGAAGAAATGAGGGGGGACTGGGCGATAGGTTATGGTGGGAGTTTTGGCATGTTTTAGGTATTGTGCAATATTTTTAGGTGTACGATGAACAATGTCATACTATTTCCCAAATTCTGGAAGTTTACTGTGCAAAATAGTATCATAATGTGTATGTGCCAGTGACTGTCAAAACTAGAACTAGAAGGCCCCCGATGCATTATTATGTGTTCTCATCTTTAATCCTCATTCACTGTATCTACCGCTGACTAAATCTTCCAATTTGAGATGTCTGAGTTGTACATATTATAAGTGCAAATAATACATATACTTGGTCTTGACACTTGAGGATAAATAAGTGTACCCCTAGCACTTTCTACTCCACAAATAAGGCAATACCGACGTTTCTATAGGGTCAGTACCCTGACTGCGGCTAACTTCAGAACCCTCAAAGGGTACACTTATTTTATCCCAAAGACCAAGTGCAGCTAAAGAGCCATCTTGTAGCATTGGCACTTCCTATTGTTCTTTAGAAGCCCCTTTACTGAGGTTTCCGACGATTAAACAAAGTTGTCAAAACTTCGTATAGATCTTTAGTCATTCCTTCGACTGCCAAGCACTCAAGGTCTCACCCAAAATCGAGGTGGGGAAACGGCTTATGCGTGTTTCATCCCCTCTGTAAGTTATGGGTCGTTCGTATAGACCTGGAACCTATGCGGCGTGACAGTTATATCCCAACTAGGGACCCTTGCTAGCGGTGTCAATCTATTTATCCCGGGTGTACTGTACCTCGTGTATCTCGCCGCTTTTTCATATATCTTATAATGGGCTTTACGTTGCGCTATATTCTCGTATAGAAATGACAACCTCACCAGCACCACACTTCTTCGCGCGTGCTCGAACAGCGAAGTTAAAAAAAGTCCTCGGCCCACAAGTAGAGTCTACTGATTTGTTCGAAACGCCCTCTACGTATGGTTTTGTACCTCAACCGCCGAATATGGCATCGCTGGCTTCGTCTAGCTACTCTCCTCCTACTCTTTTTGTTGTCGATTGACTTTCTCATGATAATTTCCCTCAATCCACCGCTAACGCGAGTCTCTACATCGACGACCTCGTCCTATAATGGTGCTCGCAAAGAACGAATATTCATTGCTAGCATGCATTGGAACAATGAGGAGATCATACGTTCGCACTGGGGTGCTGCTGTGTTAGACCTAGTGAGGTATTTCGGTGTCGAGAATGTCTATGTCTCTATTGTAGAAAGTGGTAGTTGGGACGACACAAAGGGTGCTTTAAGAGAACTAGACGAGGAATTGGGAAAGCTTGGGGTGGAGAGAAGCATTGAATTGTTGGAGACCACACACACAGATCAAGTAACACGAATACCTGAGCCAAACGAAGAGGGATGGATTTGGACAAGCAGGGGCAGAAAAGAAATGCGGCGGATTCCATATCTTGCAAAAGTACGCAACAGAGTTATGGAAAAGCTGAAGCATCTCGCAGAAAGAACGGATGGTCAAGAAAAGCAATCCTTCGACAAAGTATTGTGGTTAAACGACGTCATATTCACGGTATCTCATCCCTTTGCTTATTTTTAACCCGTTACAACTCAAGTAACTGATCCTCCTTTGATTCGATTTTTAGACCGAAGACGTCGTGACTTTGCTTGCGACAAGAGAGGGCAATTACGCCGCTGCCTGTGCGGTCGATTTCTCAAAGCCTCCAGCATTTTATGATACCTTTGCTCTGCGAGATATCGCAGGCGAAAAACCAGTTACTGAAACATGGCCCTTTTTCCTGGCAGCCGTATCCCGGAACGCCATGAAGTCCAGCTCTCCGGTACCTGTGAAATCCTGCTGGAACGGAATAGTTGTCTTCCAAGCAGAACCATTCTATAAGAATCCATCCCTACGCTTTCGAGGAATTCCAGATAGTCTCGCTCGTCATCATCTAGAAGGATCAGAATGCTGTCTGATCCACGCAGACAATAGTTTGAGTCTGACAAAAGGTGTTTGGCTCAATCCAAATGTAAGAGTAGCGTACAATTCCCAAGCCGACGAAGTTGTGAATCCCAAAGCGGGGAGGTGGCCAAGTAAAAGAGGGGTATTACAGGGGATTTGGAGTAACAGGGGGGCCCGGTGGACTCAGTTCCCAAAGAGGTATACGGAACGCCTTGTGATAGAAAGAAGAGCGCGACTCTGGCGCAGTGAGATGCAACAGACAGGACAGGTTGAAGTTCACGAGGAAGGGATGTATTGCCTCATAAACGAGATGCAAGTACTTGCAGAAAACGGTTGGGCACATGTGTAATATAACTACAGAGACTAGAAGGGTGGGTCATGTGCTGTTTTATCTATTTTCGGCCTATCGGGTTTCTCCCAAAAAATGGAATTTGTCATGAAAGTAGCCAATAATACAGAAGAACAACTCCGACGCTACGAGGTTTTCTCAATATTCAACCTTGGCCGCGTTTGAGCGTGTCTTCTTGGACGTCCAGACGGATTGATTGGACTGTTCTGCTAGACGCTCTATGGTGGGAAGGACTGTTTGTATGAGTAGACAACTTGGGTCCTTTGCCTAACATTACTTAACAGCTGACGCAGACATACACCCAAATGCCGATATGCTTTGAGCTTTGAAAGCTTGGCTGACCTTACCAACCCTGTCTCGTCACCTAATTTACGTACATGCAAATGTTCTGGTCTACTCTTCCTGATGACAATTACCAAGATCAATGCACGGTGACATATGTAGTACAGCATGAATTGGATCTCGGCTGTCGGCTCTCGGTGAACAAGCTTTGTGCCTTAATCAATTCAATTCTTGGCCTGATCATGATAACTCGATGCTAGTTCGTGGCTTATGACTACCTGAGCATGCTGCTGCACGACCTGCATCTATTCTGGCTCCCTGTAATGATCCTGCCCGACCTTCTCCACCGGCTTCTAATCCATGTGATATCCAACCCTGCTCATCAAGTTTCCAGCCCTGGCAAAATCTCTCGTTCTCGTTCTCGGCATCGCTTCTCGCTTCTCACTTCTGTTGAAAAGCCTCCATCTCACTCTTCACTTTCTGCCATTTCTCTCCTAGTTCTTCTGGCCCTGTTCGATCCCATTTCTCGTGCAGGCTCTTTACCCCGCCCTCAAAATCCCTCATGCTCGGCCATGTAGCGCTCCACTGCCATCCTAACTCGTACCACGGCATTGGCCCATTCCTCCTGAACGCATAATTCAACAGGCTCTGCTCCATGGTATGCGGATTGAACCTCCTCCAATTTTGCATTACGCTCGTCAAATAGTCAAACATCTCCCTACTCGGCGCCGCTAACCAAAATCCGGCTGAAAAGCTTTCTGTCGGGGGCGGGGGGAAAGGATGATCTCGTTCTCCAGAGAAGGCATTGTCACTGCGTGCAGCGAAGGAGTAGTTGCTAGGTAGCGGCTTCTCGTCACTTTTCACTTCTGAGGTTCTATGCAGTAGTGTAGTCATAGGCGTTTGGACCATCAATTCGTCGAAAATCCCATCGATTGGCTCCACAATCAGAGTATCGGCGTCGATAAATAGAACCCGTTCATATTCCACCATCTCGAAAATGCGCAGTTTAGTGAATTGATCCTTCCATCGCGTTACTCCCGTGGAGATCCAGAAGGGCAAGGGCACATCAGCTACAACGTGCACAGTCGCGCCGTCGAGCTCTAAACGTTTGATTCTTGAAATAGCAACGCTTTGAGTGCAGATCACAAGGAATGGGATATCAGCTCTCTTAGACCGCGTTTTGGGATCATGTAAGAGCTGGTACGTCAGGGTTCTAGCTGCTTGGAAATAGAAGTCGTCTTCGACAGGCGCGGAGGGGTCCTCCCCGCCAGAAAGGAAAGTAGCGATCGCGACCTTTGAGGAAGAGTCCGTTTTTCGCAGAGGCGCATAGTTAGGGATCTGGGTATAGTGGGGCCCGGAGAAGAAGTAAAGGTAGGTGAACGTAAGGATAACGACAAGTAAGAATATGCGGAGGAGGCGGCGTCCAGCAGGAGCTATTCCGCATATAGTCATGACTCAGTTATGCGGAATTTTTGGCGGATGTTGTTGGCACGTTGCTCCAGTACAGATCACTCCGGTTATAATAAGTTGGGATTCCAGGGAGTAAAAGATTAATTCCGAAGTGCCGGCTAATCACAGAAATTGGCAATGTTACATCGTTTAGCTTGACCCACCGAGGTAAAAGAGCGACATGTAATGATTGGGAAAACCAGTAAGCTGACGTGAGCCCTAATTCTAAACATGGATTTATCGCACGATGTTTCGGGCGCAATACGGTGTTCTGTAGTAGCCCACAGACGGAATACACGAGTTGTCGATCACGCCCAGATGCGGCTATCGGCTTGGCTTGCGACCACATGTCTTGGTTAAAGCTTAGCTGTGGAGCAGTACTACACAGACCCCTGCCAAGCCGAAGCTTGCAGACAATCAAGCCTTGCGGGAACATCTGCTGGTCCTCCGGGTGGCGCCGCAGCCGCAACGTCGAAGTTAAAACACGACTCTCAAACTTATGGGATCTGTAAGGTGAATAGGCCTGAAGCAAACAGCTTAAGGTAAGCCTGAAAGAGGGCACTAGATCTGAAGAAATAAGAAATATACCTGCATCTAAGTCTTGAACCAATACTACAGTAAAGAACTGATAAGGTATATCAGAGGTTGAGTAACCGGTGAATAGGTGGGTCTTTTACTACTGTAAAACCGTTAGAAGTGGTGGAATTAAGATTAAGCTTGCTTTTTTCCTTTTAAGCTTATAATTAAGTCTTTTCCACGATTAATACAATGCCAACCCCAAAACAGGTACTTTACTCTATGAATCAACTTGCATCATGCAAGTACTTCCGCTGTAAGTAGCGAGCTGTTGTATCTATAAGGCTATCAGATAGTAGGTGATATGAATAAGAGGACGATCAATAAGCTGGTGCCACTTCTTAGCTAATACATCAGTGTCAACGTTATTTGTTCAGCCAGAGAGCAGCAACCAACCAATGAACAGCTACAACTTTCTATACATGGTACAGATTGATTCATAGCACTTTCGTACTGCAGGTCAGAACTGGGTCACTTACTGTGCTCAGTCGTGGAAGTTGATGCGGCTTGATTATTCCCCCGTCTTATTTTTTCATGATACCTCGAGCAGTTGAAACTCAAGTGAAGAGATCTGCCTCTCCTGTATTACTTGCCTAATTGTTTGATCCATCTCATATATGAATATAAATGGTGCTGTAATCCTACAAGTGAACCCTGCGGTAGTGATGCCTTCCCGTGACGATGCCATCCTGTATTACTGGTTAGATATCCCAGCAACAATGATTGATTAGCACAGATACTAGGGATGAACTTCAGAATGCAAGCATTGCTGAGTCTAGTATTACCGTCGTTCCCTAGATGGTATAGGTAGGCATGATGCTTGGGAGAACAATTAGTAGGATGAAATCTTACGATATGATGCAAGTCCTTCCAAAAGTCCCCAAGTCTGTTGCCTGGTGCGAGATGGTTTCCGAGACGGTAGGCTGATTGGGGGACGATCAGTAGAGTGACGTAGATTTTCAAGCAGTCTACTCTGTGATGAAGTGGTTTGGAAGCAAGGGATCATTATCCTCTGCAGAAAGAGGGGATGTGCTGACCTCTGCAGCAAGAGGGGATATGCTAACTCTCTTACCTGCCAGTCTATGAATATAAAAGGCCAGTCCTTTCCTCCCATATCACATCATCAACAAACACAATCACAACATCTTCAATCAACTCTTCAATCATCCAATATTCCAACAGTCCAAGACTATCAAATCATTCATCATGCAGACCTCCTTCATCATCGCTACTCTCGCCATCTTCGGCACCGCTTTGGCAGGCCCAGCCCCAAGCCCAATGGGCATCGAAGTTATTCGTCAAGAGAACGGACTGACCATGGTCCGCGAAGTTGTAAGTTTCAGCGACACAGGTTAACTTCAACCTTCGTAGCTAACCTATTCCCAGGTTCGCTCATTGACCGAGCGATCATGCACCAACTGCGTCCACGTCGGTGGCGAGTGCACAATTGGAGAGGGAAACTGCTACGGCTCTGAGCATGCTTATTGCACAGACTGTGGCAACGGACGTGTCATCTGTGTTGACACCGACGGTGGATCTTGCGCTGCTCCTTAAGCTTACAAAAGCGTTAGCGTGGTGGAAAGCCCGACTCAAACTTTACTTTCTTGGGGGAGGATTGGTGCTGAAGTCTCAATCATTTTCTGTATCTTAAGGCCTTAGATCACAGTTGTCAGTCGTTACCATGAATTTATGCTGTTTCTTTCACGTTTTCATGTGCAATGCACCAGTTTAGTGGACCCCATCAATTTCGGAGTGACTCTGTCGTGATGATATTACTAAAAGTCAAATGTACCCAAGAGCTAACTGGAAGATTGTTAGAGTAGAAAGACGTAAGATCTTACAACGATACGATTCGAATGTTTCGGTGACAAATTTACCTGGCCCGGGGTTTTGTACGTGATTTCTGGACATAAAAACCGTGGGGTGCATTATTCCCGAAAAGACGCATAAGCCGGGGAAAAGGGCTCCTAATATGTAGTATTGCAAGTCACAGGGTAATACGGCTTGAAGGAAGTGTATGACTAAGGAAGTGGCGTAGACTTCAAGGGGTAGTATGGCCAGGAGCAACTACCATAGCAAGCCTATAAGCATTCTATCCGTCAGCGTTTTCTTTTAACATCATAGCTGAACCTCGAAAACTTCAAACGAGGCAAATAACAGGTTTGACAAGTTCTATCATCAGCAATAACTTAATTTGTTATATCATGATGCTGCTGGGAATAGAATATAAGATTCAGGTCAAATTGAAGTAGTTTGTATATATGTTAGTTTTCCTGACTTTGGAAGTATGATCAACCGTAGTTGTTTGAATATTTAATTCTTTCCCTACTCAAATTGAGAATAGCTAGACTTTTAAGGAGAGTTTCTGAGTGCAGAAACAAGTCTTAGACCTCGCCCAAACTTGCATCGCATCACTTAGAAGTCGATAACAACAAAGTATTGTGAATTGTGAAATTGAAAGCAGGAAACTGAACCAGAAAACTTTAGACTCTACTGAAAACAATCAAGTCATAAGTTACTGGTTGGGTTCAACATAAAGTTCATACAGTTCAATGACATTTTATCTTGAGAGATACACCGACATTGTTTCGGTCATGCGTTCCCATTCGAAATGTTCAATTATCACCAACAGTCGTTCCTTGAGCTTTATAGCCTTATAATAGTAAGGACGAGATGTAACCCAAGCTCTTACCCCACCAACCAACAGTTGCTTTCCCAAAATTTTCTGCGTCTAATTGGTTACCAAGGTTACGTCCAACATCTCTTGGCGAGAAGTGGACTTATCTATCCACCTCATTCTTTTCTGCCTACAGATAGTTGAGTGAATGAAAAACATGAAACGACCCAGGAATCAATAAACGAGATACATGCAAGCCAAAACGAGTCACTGACCGAAAGCAAACAATCAAAAGTTCGAAAGCCATGTCTGAAATACTTGACTTTATCGTAATCGGTTCAGGTACCAAAATACTTCTCCTTGAGTCCGCTTCGAACGATCCGAAAATTTCAACACCAAGGTTCATTTTTGTATTATTCACAAAATATCCACTGACATTTATCTCGATAGGGCTCAGTGGTCTAGCATTTGCCAGATTCCAGCTCGATATCCACCCGGAAGCACGTCTAACCATCCTCGAAGCAGATGATTGTCTTGGTGGTGTTTGGAGCTCGTGTAGGTGAAAATATCACTCTCATTGCTTCTCTCCTGTTCCGGGTATTCGTCAAAGCTGATACATATATGTTTAGCACGCTCGTATGAAGAATTCTGGTCTCAGAGTGGACGGAGAATGACTGGATTTTCTGACGTACCGCTTACTGTTCCCTCGAACGCGCCCACTTATTGGGACACGTTTGAGGCTAAATATGTTACTCGATATCTAGAGGAGTACGTTGACAGTCATATCTACGATGAGAAATCTCTACGTAGTAGGATAATGTTTGACCATCGCGTTGAAACAGCGGAAAAAGTAGACGAAAAATGGTCAGTTTGTGTCAAGAAATCTGACGGCACAAAAAGCACATTCAGATCATTGAAGCTGGTGGTTGCAACGGGGCATACTTCGATTCCCAATATGCCGATTTTACCAAACGAGAAAGAGTTCAACGGTCAGGTATTCCATCACAAAGACTTTGGCCAGGCTTCTCGATCGGTACTCATGGAAGCAGGCTGTAAACTTATTACTGTTCTTGGAGGTGGCAAGTCTGCAGCAGATATGGTTTATCAATCTGTCAAGAATGGCAAAAGTGTCAATTGGGTGATTCGAAAGAGTGGCGAAGGTCCCGCTTTGCTTTTTCCAGCTCCAGGACATGGTCGATATAAGAATTCGATTGAGAGTAGCGCAACGAGATATAAGGCATGTTTTAGTCCTTCTTCATTCATGCCATGGTTACCGAGCTTGCCTCATCAAACTTCATATGGTGTAGACTACATGAAAAAGAGGGTAGAGGATGTTGATAAACATTGCCGTGAAATCGTTGGGTATGAGACAAGAGAGGACGCACTACCAAGTTTCAAAAATCTGGACTTCACTACGTCGTAGGCATTTTTCATCTTCGAACAGAATCCGACAGGAGCTGATGCTACTAGGGCGTTTTGGTGCACTGGGCCTCTGGGTCTCGCACAACATGATGACTTCTGGGATACCATCGCAAAACACGTCACAGTCCATCGGAAAGACATCACGTCCATGACGTCTCATGGAATCATTCTACGCGATGGAACAAAAATTCCTACCGATGCACTTTTATGCGGCACTGGCTGGAAATCCAGCTATCCTTTCTTTACCTCCCCTCTCTCCCAAACCCTAGGTCTACCTCAGCAACACCAAGGGGAAACTGAAACATGGAAAGCCCTACTCAATACCGCAGACCAACTCGTTCTCACCAAATTCCCCCAGCTCGCCCACCCCCCACCAAACCTCCGCCCCACCACTCCAACCACTACCTCTAAACTATACAAAGGCATCGCCCCCCTCGAAGACCAGTCCATTGTCTTCCTCGGCCACATCGACATATCCAACTCCTTCCGCGCAGCCGAAGCACAAGCCATCTGGAGTACCGCATATTTCGACAACAAGGTCACCATGCCGCCGCTAGAACAAGCCCAGAAAGACGTCGCGTACATGAATGCGTTTTCGAAACGCCGGTATCCGACGCATGGGCAGAAGGGTGATTGTTTTTTCTTCGAGCTGGTGTGGTATACGGATGCTTTGATGAATGATGTGGGATTGGGATCACATAGGAGGAAAGGGTGGTGGGGAGATTGGGTGGAGCCATGTCTTGCGGAGGACTTTAAGGATGTGGTTGTAGAATATAGGAGGAAGTTTGGGTTTTGATTATGAGATTTCTTCATTCTTGAAAGAATGTCTAGAAGATTAGATTAGATAGATCCTCTCTTCGTGGAACTTAGTTCACTTGCTCCCGATGACAGTCTATGTCTAGTATTAAATTGAACATTACCGTAGAACTCTTTCATCCTGAGAGAATTCGACTACCTTCCAGTAGTTAGGTTACTATCTTTCCAAATAATGGACCTGCAACTCTTATTCTGAGTTTCTGTCCATTGCGAATCTACTTGTTGGCAGGGTTCGAATGGCCCCTCTATGCCGTAATCCTAGTGATGAGAACCCCGCCTCCCACTCTGGGGTTTTTACTAGTGCCAAGACCATGGCATATGATAAGATCAGAATAATGGAGATGTATATACCTGAAAAATTCACATCTAGATGTACATATCTTGGACGTCTAAGAATAATGAGAGATGTAAGACCGACTCGTCAACGATTTCGAGAGGAACCGATAGGTTACACTAGGTAAGGGAGCCGAGCTGTTAGCAAGAACCTTATTTGACTACTGGCCTAGTAGCTCTTTAGGCAAAATCGCAACTTTATGATTATCTAGTAGGGTGGGGGCCCGCGTTATCTAGAAATATCCTTGCACAGCTGTCGTCCAGACAAATGGTGGCTGGCTGAGCATGCCCTTATACTATCAGGCTATATCACATTCGAGCACAGGATATTGGAATTGGACGATAAAAACGACCTCAATTCCTCCATTTTCCAATTCGCACTCTAGTCTTATCACCAAAGGTCATACCCAATTCATGGCTCCAGTCTCCAAATTCAGCTCCGCCTTGGAGGCCACCTCCTATCAAAGTCCAGATCACGGACCCGCCTACCACACTCTCCGGAAGAACATGGTAGACACAGCAATCGCCATGGGTTATGATGCCGCGACCATGGTCGAAATCGGTATAGACTGGTCTGAAGATCATGGCCCTTACAAACACGTTAAAAACGAAGCTTTCCCGCGTTTCGTCAAACAGTGCAATTATCGAGTATGGCAGTCATGGGAGGCGCATTTAGGAGAAAAGTTTCAAGATCTGCTGAATTGCAGGCATATTGCTGTCATCATCAGCAAATACACAATCGAATTGAAGAGGCCTGTGGCGTGGCCGGATTCCGTATGTCTGAAATCCAAAAAAGGCGGGGTAAATGATATGATGCTGACTTCGAAGGGCAGCTCATTCTCGCAAATCGTATCATGGATGTTAAACCCGATCGATATGTTAGCGAAACAAGTATTTGGTCGCTGAACCAGCAGGCAATGGTGGCGAGGTCTACGGATCATGTTATCTTTTTCGACTATGATCGGAATGTACCGGCGGATCTGATCGAGACGGGTGGTGTCTGGACGGATCTTTATCATTCGCTGATCGAGAGGAAAGAACGAGAGACACGGATAGCTGCGAAATGGGCTGAGGAACACCCGAGGAAGTCTAGAGCTAATATTTAGCAGCTTCTATCAGTAGCGATGTCGAGGTCAATTTACCTAGAAGCTAAAGGCTGGAAGCTAGCGGCTAAAGGCTAGAGACTAGAATCTCCGTGTGCGACTTCCTCAGGGCTGGCAACGTGTGTTCTATCTGCTGTATTAACTCTGATGAGAATTCACCGTGTGTATAACGAAGTGGTGGTCCATATCGGGAAGCAAGCGTTGGATTGGTTCTTTATACCCGGGCAACACTAGAAGTAGACGGCATAGCTGCGACACCTTTTATCACAATTGAACCTGTCAATTTGATCTTTTAATTCCAATTTTGGGATGGATAGACCATAGATATCGTCTATCCGAAGGGTGAGATTCATGATTGATGGTGAAACAAGGCGCACGTGCTTTCATTCCAATCGCTTTCATCCAAGCCTCCACATTTACGCCACGCGTGGCGCATAGACCCTTATGACGCACTGTTTCGTGGACTGCAGGAATCAATGGAGATATGTGTGCTGGACAACCTGCCTCAGCCTTGAATAACGAGGTGTCCTTTTCATCACTCATACTTGCGGTGGTCACCGCTTTACAGAAACCTACTGTCAAATAATATTCGAAGAAGAAGATACACCTCTGCAAATATGAGTAGCCTACCTTCTGACTATTGTGAGTACAACCCCACCCCACATTCGTCCGCCAGTGATAGCGAGTCAAGCTAATTGGCCTCAGATGCCATCCTCGGCGTTTCGTCATCTGCGACTCAGCAGCAGATTCGCGATGCCTACAAGAAGTAAGACCCTCTCCCCCTTTCGTCAAATGCATCACTGATCCATCTGCAGAGCGGCGCTCCGCACCCATCCCGACCGTGTCCCGTCCGACTCCCCAGAACGTCCCAAGCGAACGCGCGAGTTCCAGAAGATAAACGATGCATACTATACACTATCCGAGCCCTCTCGTCGCAGAGACTATGACGCTGCGCGACAGTACCATGGATTTGGTTCAGGCGCTTCGACAGCTTCCACCTCGATGGATTCGGACGAGGAGATACCGACCGATAACACGGCACCAGGGGCGGGATTCTCTTTCCCGTGGTCAAACTTTGGATTCTCTTCGAAAGCGAAGAACGCAGAAGAAGAGAAGAAGTTCGAAGATGACCAGTTCGCTGATGTCTTTGAGGAGATGTTGAGAGAGGAGGGAATGGCCGAGAATGGTGGCAGTCCTACGGGGAAATTCTGGAGTATGCTGGGTGGATTGAGCGGAGGTGCTATGGGATTTATCGTGGCGAACTTTCCGGGAATGGTCGCTGGTGCTGTAGCTGGGAACAGGCTAGGAGCTGTGAGGGATGCAAAGGGAAAGAGTGTCTACTCCGTTTTCCAGGTAAGGCTTGTGGTTCTTCGTTGATGACGTTCGTCAATACTGACAGGCACGTTATAGGAATTGCCTCAAAGTGATAAGGCAAGATTGTTGAGCCAGCTTGCTGCGAAGGTGTTCAGTCATGCCGTCGGATCTTGATACATGACTAGGTAACATTTCGGGCCTTCATGCTTTTTGATGGGATAATGGAATTTTGGGTGGCGTTTGGTTATTGGCGATTTTGATATACACGACTGGGAGACAACTGAACCTGTAGAGCGGTTATAGCGCAGGGATTAGGATGTATGTAGATATCTGGAATCAAGCAATGAACGAAGTTGAAGCTTCCATGACTCTGCTTAGTTGCCGTTGTACTCGGTGATACAGACGTTCTATAAACTCTCCAGGCCCCTTGGCACAAAGACCTAATGCAGGTTCTCGAAAATTTCTCCCTATATCCCTGATTCTACCGAATGTCAAGCTAAGTGCGGCAATGTAACGGCTTCTGTCAACCACGTACCCACTTTGGCATGTTGAGATACCATACTTTCCCATATCAGACAGCTCCAACTGCTTCGAAACCCATGAAACATGAATCAGAACTTCGAAGTGTGCCACACCAGAAATTTCTTCATGATCACACAGGCACGTCCAACCCCTCCATCGCTAAAGTGGGCAGAAATTTCATACGCAAAGATCTACCCGGCTCGTCACCCAAAAGACAACACTTCAGCCCGATGGAAATCTTCTAGCTTTTCGAGAGCATAACAAATCCCATACAAGCGCACTATGCGACTCCCCAAGTGTCGACAGCGACGCATGCTGCCATCCTCGCCATCGCAATGCTCCCACGTGATGCCCATCTTGCAACAAGGATTCTTCTCTTGCATTAGCGAGCCTCTCACCGCCAGAAAACGACGAGGTTGGGATGGCACTGTTCGGATCCTCCCACCTCTGCGCTCCACTTTTACCCTCTCGAGCTGAGGCTTCCTGTTCATCAATTGATCAAAAAGGTGCCACTTTCTCCTCCACTTGTTGTCTTGCATTTTCTGCATTGGACCTTTTTATTTTCTGGAGCACGATTTGATTTGCGGTGCACAGTTCGCGAACAGGACGTTGATTGAACAGAGCGGCGAGATCGATCTAGAGCTGAACCCCTCAGTTTGTCAGACGAATTGGAGTTCGATCGCGTTGCGTTTGCTTGTCAATTGCTTCATTCTTGCTTTCGCAACGAAATATAATATTATACAATATAATGGGGTGGTTTGACGGTATCTCCGACACAGGTCGCTCGTCGCGACACTCGTCGTCAGGTCATCATAAGAAACACCATACTTCCTCTTCTTCCCACCATCATAGTGGCGGATCGCCAAAGTCTACGCACAGTCGCGACCGGTCGAGGAGTCGAACGAGAAGTATATTCGGTGATTCGAAGCATAATTCAAGCAAGAGCAGCTTTTTCGGTACGTTTTTTCATATCTCTTCTGACGCCGCGGGCGCGCATTTTTTGAAATGCGCCGAGTAATACTTAGAGCCAACGTGCTGACAATTATCCTCTAGGTTTTAATTCCCGTCCAACCTCCCACTACAAGCGCTCGCCCCGCTCCGGCTTCGTCAAGCGCATGTATGCGAAACTGCAAAAACTCCTGGCCGACCTCTTCTACTACATGAAGCGACACCCAGTGAAGGTCTTCATACTCGTAATCATGCCCTTAATTACCGGTGGCGCGCTCGCGGGATTGTTGAAACGATTTGGTATTCGCTTGCCCGGCGGACTGGATAAATTGATGGGCGGGCGTGGCGGAAAGAGTGGAGGGCTCGGCGGTGGCAGGGACTCTTATCAGTTTGAGAGAAGTCGGGTTGAGGGCTCCGGACTTGGAGGAATGGGTAAATTGGGAATGATTGCGGGGGGTATGGACGGCGTGAGTGGAGCGATGAAGTTGGCGAAGATGTTTATGTGAGATGAATGAGGTTATGATATATGAACAACAGGATATGATGGAATGAGAGGATCGGATGGAAGGGGTGGGCGTTCTGGATGTATTTTTTCTCGTTCTACTTCTTGGTTTGATACCAGTTTCAATTACTTGGGGTCAAGTTTGGAAATAAATGAGCCCGATGAATCTACAAAGACTTTCTAAATACATTATATTCTTTCGCTGATGGTGAAGCAGGTCTTCCTTACGAAGAACTATACCAATATCTTCCACGCCGACATACATCATATATATACATATAGATTCAGTCGGTAGAAACTTTAATTCTTTTTGTACATCGGGCACCTCTTGGGTTCCATTTACTTACGGCCTCACCAAAACAAGGGGGGAGACCGTTTCACGCAGCAAGAAAAAGTGGCTACATAATTGTACAAAGTGCAAGACCACCATGGACAGCTACTTCAAGAACAAATCAGCATATCGAGGTTTCATGAGAATATCGAAGCAACTTACCTACTCCAATCAGTCCAGCCATTGTACCTGATGCAATACCGCTTGCACCACCACTTATAATGTTACCAAGGTGTCCAGGGCGCTTCAGGTTCTCACTACCACCTTGCACGTCACCCTTCACAATGTTGCCGACTTTTTCATTGAAGTTCTGGTGCTCCTTACGAGCTTTCTCAACTCGCGCTCGAGCGCTACTCACAATTTCCTCATGTTCAATACGAGGCGTCCGAGACTTTCGGGCCAGATCTTTGCGTGTCTCCTTTAACGACTCCTCCATATCGAGCAAATCTTGTTCCTTGGCTTGAATTTCCTTCCGAAATATCCGATCCATTTCTACCAGTTTTTTTCTCAATGCTTTCTCTTCTTTTTCATGTAGATCTTTCATCTTGTTTTTGAGAGCAAGTGCATCCATTTCCACAATCTGTAGCTTCATCTCGGCTTCCGCTTTAAGCTCTCTCAGTTGCGCAGCATATGCAGCGTCCGATTCCTCCAATCGACTCTCCATCTCCGATTTCAGTTTCCTCAATTGTTCTTCGTGAGTTTTGCGAGCCTTGTACAACTCTCCAGCAGCTGCTATTCCTGCCGTGGTCTCGCCAATAGTCTTGCCTTGGTCAACAATTTCGAGTTGTAATTGAAGCGCATTTGGAGGGAACAAATCCGACTGTTGCAATAGGTGCTTCACTATACGCTTCGCTGAACCGGCTTCGGTAGACGAGTCCCTTTGGCCATCTTGATTGTGCTGGAAAATGGAGGCGCCTTGATTGACCAAAGAGCCAAAAAATCTATCGTCATCTACGAGCTCAGCCTGTCTAGCGTTGAGCGCTCTCGTCTCGGCATAGCTAGGTGCTTCTGGCCACATTGTTGTGGCAACCGCTACATTTTTGTACGTCTCAGGTCCACAGATAGCCTTGATCATTTCCAGATTTCGAATACTTGACCCTGACATACGGTTGTCTGATATGGGATGTAGCAAGACGACGCCATGGATCCGCGTACCATTTGCGTACGATGCCCCGAGCCAGGTAGCTAGTATACCTAGGGTATCGATATCGGACCGAGTTGTGTCATTGAAGCCGGGAGTATCGACAAGATGTATTTTACGGCCATTCATTTCGAAATCGATGATATCTATCGAATTGGTGCCTAAGAAGATGTTAATGTCGTTCGCACGAGATACAGAATTCGACCAACTAGCAAGAGGTGACAATTCATCTATAATAAACATAATGAGATGATTCCTTACAAGAATATAGTTGGTGGCCAACAACAACCGGTTTGCCTGTACATCGAGAGATGAATGTACTCTTTCCAGAACCTGTCATTCCCATAAGTAGGAAAATCTTATCACTCGAGTGAGGCTTGGAAATGCCGGCAAATGGCGCTAGTCGTCGAGCTTGGTTTACTAGCGCCTCCGCTGCGGTTTCTATATCGACGACCATAACTAAAGATATAAGATGCAAATAACTTGACTCAGTGGAAGAGAATAGTGTGCTCTGGTATAAAGAGTTTCTGAAAATTCGGGTTTCTGAACAGTGTCGAGTGTTACAAGTTCATCACCGGGGAAAAAGAGTCCGGTCGAAACAAAATGTCGCATCTAGCCTCGTTCTCATGGGACTGCTTGAACAACAACCAGACACTGTATACAACCTGGATTGATGCAGTCATTCAATAACGGTCTCTAAAAATGCCCTGGAAGTTATCTGTTACTCATAATATTCTTGGCAGGCACTTTTGGTCCTCGGAAACCGCCGAACTTGGAACAATGTGGAACCGTCGGGCGCTCTTGATATATGCATTGTCCGCTTGAAATGCGAACCTAAACCTCAGAACGAATAGATGATGGAGCTTCAAGTCTTGCCGCTGGCGTTATCCTTAGTCAAGAAGAACGTAGTCACGCAGCATCAGACTTTGGGGCGGAATGACCGGAAGTGCGGTTACACAACTTCTATTGATCAGACCAGGCTACGTGCGTGGCGTTAGGCTCTGCCTCACATCTAGCAATGGGCGCCAGAGAATTATTTATATATAGAAAATGATCTAGCAGACCTTGGGTCCCAGCCTGTTGATTCTTTTCAGGCTCAACCTCATTCTGTTTCTCCTTTCTTTCCACAAGAAGATATCTTGCTTGATTGAGCAAACATATACCGGTCTATTCTGACTAAAGACTTCATACAAAAACATGTTTAAAGGTAAACAAAAGGTCTCCCTGTTTTTAGAAATCCGCTTATGATTTTACCGCAGGCATGAGTCTCCCTTCACGCCTCAAACGTAGCTACAGCTCTGCTACGAGCACGCGTAGTTTTCGTAACGGCCGTGCTCCGCGGTGAGTGTTGATACAATACATACTGAGTGTATCACTGGTACTGATAGAGATGTAGAGAGACGGATGTCTTCATTGCGGTCATGGGAGTGACTGGGTCGGGAAAGAGCTCTTTTATCAAAAGTTGCTCTGGTAGAGATGTCCGAATTGGCCATGATCTGAATGCATGTAAGCTGAAAGTTCAAATCCTGATGACTGAGCTCCATGACACATTATCAATGGCAAGCTGCCCTATTCAGGTAAAAGTTATCTATTACCTCTGCCTCTCGGAAATCCATGTATCAACCTACGGAATTGAATCCCTCGTCCACGGATGAGTTTAGGTTTCAAGGAGCTAACTATTGCTAGGCACATCGACAGTGGATGTATACCCGTACGAATTGTCAAAAACCTGTACTGTATACCTTATCGACACCCCCGGATTTGACGACACAAATCGAAGCGACACAGAGGTTCTTGATGCGATCGCAACATGGCTTGGAGATTCGTACAGAAACAAAATCCTCTTGCATGGCATAATTTATCTTCACCGTATCACCGACATACGGATGCAAGGCTCCGCGAAGAAGAATTTGATCACGTTTAGGCAATTATGCGGACAGGAAGCGCTACAAAAAGTTATCCTCGCCACAACCATGTGGGACAAGGTACCCGACGTGGAAGGTACCCAGCGCGAAAAAGAGCTGAAAGAGAGAGCTGAATTCTGGGGCTACATGATCGAAAAGGGGAGCTCTTGTTACCGGCTCGACAACACTGCCGCTACGGCAAGAAAGCTCGTCCACATGCTCACAAACCACGATGAGCCCATAGCAGTTGAGATACAAAGACAGCTTGTCGACGAAAAGCTCACATTAAATGAGACCTCGGCTGGCAAACAACTTCAAAGTGAAATTATCAAGGAGAGAAAAAAGTGGGAGCAAGAACGTAGAGAGCTCAAATTGCAAATGGAGAAAGCCATAAAGCAACGCGACCGTGAGGCCCAGGAAGCCCTCGAAGGAGAGTGCAATAGATTGAAGAGAATGATCAACAAGGCCGAGGAAAACACAAGTGCTTTGCGTTCAACCATGGAAGATCTCATCGATCGACGAGACAGGAAAGTGGCCAGTTTAGAGAAGGAAATGCAAAGGCAGCAGGCTTCTCATAAGGAGGAGCTCAAGCGTATTGAAGACAATCGAGCCCGATTCGAGAAAGAGAGGGTCGAGCTCGAAAAGAAAAGAAAGAATATGATAGTCAACGCGCCTCGGATCTGGAACCTCCCAAATCGCTACGCTTCCCATATCGATATAGGAATCTCCCAAATAGCTACGAACCTACAAAACTCCACCAAAAAGCTATAAAACCTATTAAGGGAGTTCTTACTTTTACTTTATTATCCTCTAGAAATCATACTTATAAGTTCCAAGTTATATAATTGATGAATTAGGAAGTAAATAGTATTAATATCTTATCGCTGGCGAGGTTGATCGCCGATAAGGTTGATACTTGCTTATATCTTAGATTAGATAGCCTCTTTTCTGAAATATATACTAGATATTAAAATTAAGACCTCTGTGGTGGGCTTTTACAGGTTCGTAGGCATATGGGAGGGGTCCTATAGCGATATGGGAGGTGTAGCGATTTGGGAGGTTCCAGATCGAGCAAAAGAAGGTTGAATCGACAACACAAATGCAAACAAAAGCAAAAGCAAAAGCTAAAGGACAAGCAGTGCAAAGCGAATCCAGTATTTTGGAAGATATGTTTGAGTGTTTCTTGTCATTCTTGGATAAGATATTGACACCTAAATCTGTGATAGTCACCGCGCCACGGATCGAGCAGAAGAAGGCTAGTCCGGAGCCTAATTCCGTGCCCCTGTTCCCCTACTCTGTTTCATTAAGGAGAGGTAGCTTTCTGATCGCTAGCACTTCGTCCTGGTATGGGTAAGCTACTGATAGGATCACTGGCCGATGTGAACTTTCAATGAGGGATTGAAGACTGACGAACTTTTTGCAGAAATAACGGCTACCCTGAGGCGATAGGCTATTCAAAGCGATTGAATCTTGCAAGTATTGGTGATGGAGCAATGTGGATTGCGCGACAATCGAATGGCTGTTGGAGTAAGATATATCTCGAATGCAAGTAAGACTGACATGGTAACTGACGACCGCAACAGGCCACTGTCATGGATTTGTAACCCACTACCCCTACCTCAAAGCAAAAATCGAACAACACGGTCTCCAAAAACTCCAGCTATGCGTTCTTGGACCTAAACAGAAGTTCTTCACAAGTTGGTTGGACGGTAGATGTTGCTACCAGGCAGAGAAGTCTATCAAGTCCCGGATAAGGAAAATAATCCAGACCGGGTGGAGGATTTGGACTATCGCTTACGGCTATGATGATACCTGCATTATTTCCTACGGACACAAGATCAACGCCTTGGGACACTGGCCGATATTGAAAGGCTATTACCTGATGCTTGGGCAGCTTCTAACACAGAAAAGAAACATCAGTATACAGGTAAGTCAAAGGTCACGGTATATCTCAGAGCACACAGACACTAATTGCTGTCAAATAGGCTATCACATTGGACTATGAAAGCACAACCGATTATATCATAATTTATTTAGACCATGACGACAACCGTGTCCATAGAGACTACGCTTTGTCGGACCATTCTACAAGGATAATGGTAGACAGGTGGTGGAATAAGACATGTAAGAAGTAGAATACAACTACAAGTTTCATTTTTTCTGATGACCGTTCAATGATATCATTCATTCTACCTTCGATTCATTAATTCAAGAACTAAGAGACTTTTAAACCTACTATACTGAATAGATATATCTCCAAACCAGATCCAGTTTTCCTTCTAACCAACTACTTCTTGTATTTCACCCCCTCAATCTCGAAAAATCTCTTCCCAGTCTATATCAACATATTCGAATTCACCCCTCCTTCCCACACTGAACCCGTGAACTCGTTCCAAATTGGAACATATGGTTAACCCTTATGGTTGGCCATCACGTGTTGATGAGTAGTCTACATGGGGTTTGGCCCTTTGCTGAGGGGTATATCCTCAACACGTTCTAAGCTCTCTAGTCAACCTCAATACAAGTATAATTCCTGTCGCCCTTAGCTTCTTATCCTCCGGGCCTATAATACCAACAGAAGCATTACTTTCAGTATATATAATGATTGGTTCTAGGTCCGCTGATATCTTATTTCAGGGCTACCCTAGACTCTTTGGACTCTTTGGACTCTTCGGACTCTTTGGACTATCCATGCCATTTCGGCGCTGCTTTAGACTTTTTGTACCTGACTATCCGTAGTATTTCAGCGCTGCTTTAGAATCTTTGGGCTATCCGGACCATTTCAGCCTATCCATTTCGATTCGGCAGGGTTCGTGACATAAGTGCTATGCGAACCACTATGGCTGGACTCTCTAATCATCTTTCAGCAGGGGATGCACTCGGCGGAGGGCATCTTTATTATTTGACTTATCTTGAAATCTTAACAAATTCTCATTAACAAGCTGAGTTTTGATACACGACTTCTGGACTTCATTTTATTATCTATTGGTACTGGATTTATCATTCTAAGAGTTACTTCTGAGGTGTCTTTATTTTTTCGATAGAAACTCTAAGGGGGCGACGTGCTGTCGAACAAAATCCACCAACCCAGTCCCACCACCCTGGACTCGCATTACTTTCCTCGCTCCTGAAATATTTCCAAACTACTAGCAACTTACGCTAATAACTTCATACTCCCCGAATCAACTGTAAAGGCATCATATGTAAGTAAACAAACGTATATTACAGGTTAACTACAAAATATTGAGGTAGTAGGTCGAGGACCTATCACTCTCGGTTCTGTACAAGGTCCTTTCATACCATGGACCTCACCCAACCCAGCCTACAAGCCTCTACCGAGAATTCTCAATAACGCTATAGCAACTTTCATACTATCCAAAAAATAGATTCAAAGCTAACTCTTCGAATTTAGTACCCATCAGCAATATTATAGTCATTGTATTCGGGATCGTAAGCACGGTTCTCGCGATTACAAGTATTTTGATACTATATTGGAGGAGCAGATATACTAGAGGTAGGTACTAATCCTTAACAATAGATCGTCTAGTATAATAGTAAGTTAACTACTGTTGGCGGAAAGAGATCACGAATAGGGAGATAAAATACAGCTTCAACCATTGAATCAGACTTTCCTCTCGGGAGATAATCAAGGCAAGTAACCATTCCTTCAGCTCATTGAAGTATTCCTGTATTTATCGGAGATCTAACGCCTCTCATACGAACTCAGGCCTCGAGCTAGAGCCTCATAATCCTGCATGCCGAACTATCGGCACAGCCCCTCTCCAGCAGAACATAAACCTGCTCATCGGGCCTATCTATTTCAATATGTTCCACCCTGACATGGCGACCCGCTACTCTTCATGATTTCGCCATGCCTATCATTCGCTACGAAGCAATCGAAGATACGGCCCAAGACTCAAAATTTTCCAATCGCATGTATATATATAAAGGGGTCGGTGGTTTTTCGAGGATAGGCTAGCGCGGAGGTCGGGTATCGCAAATGGAACCGTCATTTTAAGGGAGTATTACGGGGTCCTAGGCGGATCGGAAAGAGCTAGATATCATGAATACCCTCTTTATTATTCTGACTATTTGGACATTTTGGAGATATTGCCTTTGGGCTTTGGGATGAAGATATAGAATTGTCATATGTTCTGTGTCTTGTCTCCGGCTGCAAGTGTGTTGTGGGTAGGTAGGCTCAGTCTTACTTCTCTCTCGGTGAGCTCAATGCCGCAGAAGTGTTTCAACGGACGGTTGCGACAAGAACAAAGCAACTAAGAAAAATGTTTATTGTGTATTATGTGTACGCGTGAAGATGGAAGTAGCAAGTAAGTGTATGTTAAGATAGTCGGATAGAGGAAGATAGGGGATGATGATAGATATGCAAAACAGAAATTCAAATCATTAGGAAGTGTCGTAGCGAAAGTAGAAGACGTTATACAGATTGTGGAAAGGCACTGGGTATTTATCTTCCTGCGTGAAAATTAGAGAACAGGTCATTATCGGTCTATTCCGCTTAGGTACTTCGTTCACGGAGAGGTAGGGGTGGGGTAAAAGAAAGTATACACGCGGTGACGTCCAAGTCGTTCTTACAATATGTTTTATTTCCTTAAAATTCAACAAGTCGAGATTTTGAACGTCTGTAAAGTATGACTTAATCTACAGATATCAAAGTATATTTCTGTCTCTGTATTTTCCTTGTGATAATACTTGTGATGATCTCCTAGGAACGGAGCGAAGAAATGACTCGGAAGGACGAATGGAGACAAAAGTTGTAACGGCGCAAGCAGAGACAGAAAATCGACTGATATCAGGGACGAAAGCAGAACCCACAACTAACCAACCCCCGAAGAACATCCACACCCAAAACTAGAGGAAAGTCTGAAAAATTCGGTAAACCTACCGGATAAAAATCTTGAGCTCGCTGCTGTATATTCGCGAAACAATGACAGAATAAATGGCACTAATAACAATGCAGAAGACGACTGGAAGAAACTGCAGCAATCGAGGACGTTAGATCAAATTTACTATCATTCTTTGACTGACACAAGGGAAAGGAATGCAAACCAAGTCGTGAGCCGGTATATCGATAAAGTTCATGGCATAAATCACAGGGAGAAATCGAAGTGGGAGATTCTTCGAGTCGACCAAGTCTGGTTATGGGTAGTTGACGAGACTCGAGAGTAAGTACCTCCATCATCTTTCGCATGCTTGTCGGGATGAATATCTAAATAATGAAAGGAACAATAATCACGAGCTCAACAAATAGGCTGGATGATAGAGAAGACCCGGTTCTAGAAGGTATTTTCAACTATCTGAAAGAGGCAAAAGAAAATAGCAAAGGCCGACCTCCGCCATCATCTGTTGAAGAGATGAGCAAGTTCATCACTACATTCTGTATCGATCAGATTGACAAATCAACACAAAAATGTAACGGTAAAGATTTATCCGTGCGACAAATATTCGCAAACAACATCACCAACGCGGTACTTCAAATTTACCTTGCCACACTGCTTATCGGACATGCGCTAACTTCTGGAAGGCCGACTCAGAGGCAAGCTTGTTCGAGAGCTTTTATCGCAAGATCAAGGGGAAACTCCATAATTTACAGATGGATAGCAAGATAGAGTTTAGAGCCCATTCCATATTTAGAAGAAAGTCTCCAGAAGAGGAAGAGAAGAGGCAAAACCTTATAGTGCACTCGAGGCTAGAGACTGAACAACAAAAGGACTATGAGTCTATTCAAACTGCGACACGACTGCTTCTGGAAATTAAGGATATCCGGGATGAACTAAACATCCTTAACTTTCTACTAACTCAGCAGAAAGGGGTATGGGAAAAGCTGCTTGGGATCTCGGTCAACGAGGATGGGTCAGTCAAATGGAATGAAACACTTTTGAGAGAGACAGAGAAATGGAAACGCCCCGGATTCGCCCTCAGTGATATTATTGAAATGGACAAGATTGCTCAAAGAATCCAAGAATCGGTATAAACTCCCATTCCAGGTCCATGTCGTCCACTAATTGGTGCAGGTGAATTCCGTTCTTGATCTCGAACAGAATGAAGCAAATATCTCCGAGGCTGAGTCGGCAAGAAAACAGGCTGAGGAGACAATTGATCAAGGAAGAACACTTATGTTATTTACAATTATTACGATAATATTTGTAAAACCACCTCATTGCAGCTGTTATAAAGTATAGATCTATACAAGATCACCTGACGGATCGGTACCTCGGATTAGAGTTAGTAACCCTTTTGGACTAGTGTAAAACCGCCCCGCACATCGCTTAATCCTCACATGTCAAGTCGATCGCTTGACATACTAAAGCTCAGCCTCATTCTTCCCACCGCGCACTTGAGACCTCATTCCTTGGACACTATTATCAACAGCGGACGAAGTCTTCTTGTCTAGCCAGCTGCTTTCTAATTCAACACCATGGCTGAAGCATTCGCTGTGGTTCAAATTGTATCTAGTATCGTCCAGCTCGTGGAGTTTACCTCGAAAGTTGTCAGCCGCCTCCACGAATTTCAATCGGACACAAGTGAAATCCCAAAGTCATTAGGTCCACTGAAAGCGGAGCTCCCTTTGTTAGAGCATTCCCTTAGTCAGATTAGACTTGCCATTGAACGCTCTATCTTGCCCAAAGATTGTGTACCGACGCTTGAACCGGTCATCAGCGGAGTCGCTGAATCGCTTCGAGAGATAAACTCGATATTGGCCAAAACTCTGCCGAAACAGGGTGATGGACATGCTAAGAAAGCTTTCAAGTCCATAGGTAGTGTTTGGAATGACGGAAATATTGGGAGGATCACGAGCACTCTGCGAGGTTATATGGGAACACTGAGTTTCTATTTCACTGCATCGTCCTCGACATTGCAACCACGCACTAGTAAGATGCCCGAGAGGATGTGGAGGGGTAGATAACAATAACTCTGCAGATACAAAACTTGTGCAGATTCGCCACTGGTTGTCAGCCCCGGATCCTTCCATCAACTACCAGAAAGCGCTGGGCCTGCGGCATCATAACACCGGTTTATGGTTGTGTGAAAGCGATATGTTCAAAGCGTGGAAAGTTGATGCCTCTACCGTTTGGCTACACGGTATTCCCGGATGTGGAAAGACCGTTCTCAGTTCGACCTTGCTTGAACACGTCCTAGAGTATTCTGCGGGTGACCCCGGGAAGGCGGTCGCGTATTTCTATTTCGATTTCAACGATCAGGCAAAGCAGGATCCTAGCTTGATGATTCGATCGTTAATCTCTCAATTATCGCAGCAATGTGTCAAGATGTCCTCCAGCCTCGATACGCTTTTCGCATCCTGTGACAACGGCCAGAAACCACCATCGCCGGACTCGCTCCTCGATGCTCTTCATGGTTTGCTGCAGGAATTTCCACACGCTTACATTATCCTAGATGCATTGGATGAATGTGGTAGTCGCAAGCAATTGATGACTATTCTCAAGAAGTTGTCTATGGGCCAAATGTCAGGACTACATCTTCTGTGTACAAGCCGTAGAGAGGGAGATATCGAGGCCACTTTAGGCCACATCCTGGATAGCAGGAATGTTCTATGCATTCCAGCAGACGCTGTTGACCATGACATAAAGTCTTATGTACGCCATCGACTTTCTGATGATGATAGCTTAAAAAAGTGGCGAGATGATGCTATGATTCGACAGAAAATAGAGAGTGCCTTGATTTCAAAAGCTCATGGAATGTATGCGCCCCTAACACAGTTGTAAAGTGGAAAGACTTACAGAAATAGGTTCAGATGGGCTGCATGTCAACTGGATAGTCTTGAAACATGTCGCAACAAGAAACAACTTGCTAAGGCCCTCGAGAGTCTTCCAGCAGATCTAGAAGAGACGTATAATCGAATTCTTCTCTCAATCAGGAAAGATGATACAATATATGCGATTCGAATTCTGCGATGGCTTGTCTTCTCGCCAAGGCCGCTACTACTCGCAGAAGTCGCCGAGATTGCTGCTCTTGACGCTGACCGTTGTCCAGCATTCGACCGCAACGAGGTTCTTGAATATCCACGGGACGTCCAAAGCATATGCTCTAGCTTAGTCACTGTGGTTGATACCAACACTACAACAAATAATGGATCGGACAATGTCTTGGAAGGTGTGGTTAGTTTGGCGCACTATTCTGTGGCGGAGTATTTACTCTCGGAGCGCATTTTCGATAGCCAAGCAGCTTCGTTTTGCTTGAAGCCATTGTTATGCCATCAGACAATCGCCAAGTGTTGTCTTCATTACTTACTACAATTCGAGCAATCAGATGCTTTGACTAAAGAGAGTGTGACTACCTTTGCATTGGCAAAATATTCTGCGCAGCAGTGGTTGAGTCATGTGATATCTGGTGGGAGACGCGATGATGAAATGTTTGCTTTGATAATCAACTTGCTAAACCCTACCAGTCAAGCGTATTTGATATTGATACGTATCTATGACCCAGACTCGGTATCGTCAGGATCAGATTTTAATCGCACCTTGTCAACAATCAAAGCACCACTCTATTACGCGAGCCGTGCCGGTTTACTCGAGATTGTCCAGTACTTAGTTGAAAAAGGCGCCGAGGTTAATGCAGCTGGCGGAGGCTATGGCAATGCACTGCATGCAGCTTCCGCTCAGGGCCACCTCGAGACTGTGCAGTACTTGGTTGAGAAAGGTGCTGAAGTCAATGCAGCTGGCGGAGGCTATAGCAATGCACTGCAGGCAGCTTCTCTTCAGGGCCACCTCGAGACTGTGCAGTACTTGGTTGAGAAAGGTGCTGGGGTCAATACAGCTAGCGGAGGCTATAGCAATGCACTGCAGATAGCTTCGCTTCGGGGCCACCTCGAGACTGTACAGTACTTAGTTGAGAAAGGTGCTGGGGTCAATATAGCTGGCGGACGCTATAATAGTGCACTAAAGATAGCTTCGCTTCAAGGCCACCTCGATATTGTACAGTATTTGGTTGAGAAACGCACTGAAGTTAATACAGCTAGCAAACGCTATAGCAATGTACTACAGGCAGCTTCGCTTCAGGGCCACCTCGAGACTGTGCATTCCTCGGTTGAGAAAGACGCCGAGGTCAATAAGATAGATACGGATAATAATACTTCGTGAATGTTGAGAGTAGGTACACGCACTCTAAGTCGGCCTCAATGGAGTGATCCATATTTCACTTATATAGCCTTATTAATACAGAAAGTGAATCAGTGATTTAGCCAACCAACTTAGAGTATTGCGATTTTTTCACTAGTTGTAATTCGCAGTAATTATTCGTGATGTCCACACCCGCTCCCTCAAAATATCTATTTAGAACAAAAGCCAGGATATTAACTTTCATTTTTTCGTTCTCCACTACTTTGATTCTCCTAAATTTGCACTTAGGATCAGATTATCTGAGCGACTAATGCTCCTCAATCCACTTACAACAATTATTTGCACTACTTCTAATTCCGCTCATCAATCAGTTGCGCAAGCTCCCTTTTTGTTTCGACCATGTTTCCTCTGGCTATCTCTTTCAAATTTTCTAGTAGTTCAGCCTCTAGATTTGGTCTCGGAGCACGGTACGTTCGGCAAAGAATGTCTGGATATTTCTATATGTGTGAGCATGTATACCTGTCTCGAAGCGCTAGGTACTCGCATCATTTAGTGTACAGATCTTCAACACGGGCATCACAGCCGTCACACTGGCGAGGTTGGTAGGCTGGGTACTGGAAGGAAAAACGTGAGTGTGGTGGAGGGGCTGTTAGGGAAGTATGTATCTCATGGAGCATCTTGACTCAAAATTAGGATGTTTAATTGTATTAGACGTTACCAGCCCCGAGTCATTTCTATCAAGAATGAGAGAAGAGCACGGCATAATGTTTTAAAACTTTGTTGTTGGGAACTGAATTACCCAAAGGCCATATCACGGCTCACATATCAACCTGCAATCAAACCTCCAAGCTTGTCTCCAATTCTCCATTTGATCACTGTTACCACCTCAGTTCATCTCAGTCTGCGCCACGATCATCTTCCTTAAGGCTACTACCTCAGAACTGAGCGAAATCAAACCCGATTAAATCCCTTCCGTCGTCTCCTTGAATTGATGCGTGTGGATTTCGACAGTGCTGCCTAGAGAATATCCTCGTCAAACGACATTACAGCTTCGATTGCGGAAAGGGGCTCAAAGAGGTCACTCCAACAAGTCTGATCCACCTATCATATTCACTATCAACTTTAAGTACCTTGAGTCAAACTCAAAACCTTCTTGATATCAATCACACATGCCACTCGTTTGAAACATACCCCGCACGTAACATCTTTTCGCTCTAACCACCCTCCCCTAAAACATTGCACAACTTGCTTTTGTTGCACATCGCAGGAGAGCCCAACATGGGAAAATCGCAGCCTATTAACTTAGATGGGAAGCTAAGCTTGGGCATCAAGCAGGTAGCTTTGTCAGGATTTGACTAATCGCAGCCGTGCTACAACCTCTCTTTTAGAAGGAAATCCCTTGGGTTAGATTGGACAAGTACTACAGCCACAAACAAATCACTTCTTCTATATGCGTGTGTGGATAGAAGCCAGGACATGCGCAGGAAGGAGATCTCTGGTCATGCTAAGGCAGGAAACGACCTATTTCTCAAAAGAATGGGACCCCTTTGAACCTTGCCAACCAGGGCGTCAAAGCCCAATCAGTAGTAACTTGTTAGTCAGGAATCGATTGATTTATCGAAGAAGGATGAAAAATTTACATATAAAACAGGACAAAAGAGTACTGGAACGACCAAAACGTGCCTTCAAGTGATCTTACATATGATATAACTTCAATATAAGCTCTTTCCTGCCATATATGCCCTAATAAGATCCTCATGCATATCAGCCTCATTAACCCAGCTATTATCCTCTTCTGGATATCCTTTCCACTTGACCCAGTATTGGGTAATCATCTTCTTCCGCTTCCCTCGACCAACTGGGACAACTTGATCATCTAGGACCCTCTCAACTTCGAACTGGTTATCGTCGGGGTCCACAGCGGATGGCCTAGTTTCGTGAATAGCTTGTTCGCTGAGCTGTGGATATTCTTGGTCTTGATGAGAAGTAGGTATACCCTCTGTAGAGCCGTTACCAGGACTACTGTGGGTTCCACTGACATGTGATTCGGGTAGCTCTTCGCGATCAAGAATATTCCGTAGATCTATTTTGTGATGAGCAAATGGCACAAATATTGAAAAAGTAGTCTCGAGTTACCTGGATCTTTCGAGTCGTCGACAAACACAAAATCTTCGTTAAAGCATTTGGGCACTCCTTTCTCAGTAGTTATATCTTCACAGGTCAGAACATCAGTTGACTCCACTAATGGCTTCTCCTCGGGAAGAGTGTCTTTGATACTCGAAAGGTCAAGCCAGTCACTGTCGTCCACTGGGATAATAAGAGCTCCTAGTTTCCGAAAAATCGGTGTTATTAACACATACTCGGAGCTGTAACAACACGTAAGAGACTCACCAGCCTCTAAGGCTTGGGATTCTTCGTCGAGGTCGATAAGGTCCTCTACTTCAATCACATCATATTCCGATGCTATGTTGCACCCCTCAGAAGACTCCGTCACGGAGTTCGATTCACGGGAGGTAATAGTAAAGCTTTGACGTGGTGACGAGCGAATTGTGTTGTCTCCGAAAGGTGCGGTGGTATTTGGCAGAGAAAAAAGGAGTGGATCAATATTGACATTGGCGTCATTGGAAATTTGTGACACTGGGATATGAGTCGCACCCCCACATGCGTCAGTTATTGGCGTTGAAGCTCTCGAATTAAGTGAAGGGGGCGTCGACGGAGCGGTCGAAGGAGTAGTTGATGGTGTACTTGAAAGAGCAGAACGAATAGCTGCTGGATTCGAGGCATTATAGCTCTTTCGACACCACTGGTCCGCCGTCTGGTATACAAATTCGTATGCTGGTTTGGAGCGTTCTCCAACATTTATGTCTGGTTCCTGCTTGATAACGCTTCTGACCCTCTTAGTTTTAGGGCATCTGTCGTCCACTTCATCCAGGGGCCGAGATTTCTTTGCTCTCTTGACGAATTCAGCACCATGATTATTCTGGAGGTGAAATTTCACCTGTTGCGCTGACACAAAAGCGTCGGGACAGTGTGACCTTGGAATTGGGGATTTAGGTGATGTGCCGTGATGCAGACCAAGATTTTTTTCGAAGATTCCAAAGTGGTCAGAAATATGGTCTCTCCATTTGGCCTTGTCATGAAACTGATGCATTCGTTCAGCAGCTGAAAGCGTTGCATCGTCCAGATAGAAGGGGCATATGCCAGGCGAAGCTAGGGTCCTGCCGTAGAAGAGCGGATCACACTGAGCCGGTAGAGGTTTATGGCCTTCCAAGTGAACTTGGCAATGGTTCTCCCACTCGTCTTTTCCCATAACCCATTCGCTGCAAAAGAAGCACATTTCTGCAAATCCACAGGTAGCTCTAGGGCTCTTTCTATAACAGCCATAGATATGCCTCCATCTCTGGGCAGCCGGCTTACTATTCAAAAATCTAACATTAGCCCTTTGTATTATACAAACTCTGAAAAGGTGTTAAGGAGTATACGAACCTATCTATCTTACTCTTAGACTCTGTCGGCAAGCAAAGGCACTTCTCTGGTTCCAAGCCCGGACGAACCGCTACTTCAGTTTCTTGTTGATAAAGCGCGATCATATCATGGAGGACCGCTCGCCCTTCTCCGCTACGAATAGAAGCGACGGTAAACAAACTAGATGCCAAGCGGTCGCGTTCTGGCGTTAAGTTGCGGACGCGGGAAAATATAGTCTGGTGATACCCGGTCAAGTGGTTGTCGCCTTTGTTGGAAGGAATTCTGCTGGGCTGAAGTTTCCGGGTCTTGCGGAGCTCTTCAGCAATAAGCTTTCTCTTCTCTGCACGTAACTCCTTTCGACGATCCGTGATAGCCGAGTCGTCCCTGGGATCTAGAGACAGAACTTCCAGCTCCTGTTCGATAGCGGTAAATTCTGGGCTACTTTCAAGATCATGCTGTTTTTCTGCCGGAAGAGACTGCCAAAGCTCGGGATTACGACACAAAGTCACAGACCGAAACCTGTCATTAACAATACTACGTAGCTTATCGCCGAAGTAGTTGCCTTGACCGTCAGTTCCAGCGTTGTTAGGTGCATAATGGTCACGATGGGTATTCTCATCGGTATGACCGCCATGCTTCATCCCCTGAGCCGTTGAATAGAGCTTATCTGAGAACACGTTAGTTTGGAGAACAAATTCGCCTAATTAGTACTGGCGAAGCATACCAATAAGAAATAGACCTTCGGCTCTAAAGTCATGGATTGTAGGCGGGAGCTCATATCCCGAACGAAAGCCCAACTCTCTCACACGTTTACTGAGTATGTCTGCCGTGTCGATCTCTCCATCATCTTTTTGGAAGAAGGGCAGATCAAGGACCTCTGGATCCCAATGGAGTTGGAACATCTCATCCCCGGCCGGCTCGAGACTAAGAAGCTCATCCATCGTCTTGTAATCTCTGAAGACCCTTTTTGCAATGAATTTGGCGAGATACGTAAGTGTGAAGCAGAATCCACTCATATAAGCCATAATTGACACTCCTCAGGAGTGGCGTCACTTTTGGGTTCACAGTAAGGATCAGATTATAAAAGAGCGGTCGAGGTTGTAAAATTTCATGCAATGAGTGCTCTGGCCTATTTCATGATTAGCCTTTGGAAAATGGTTTCAAGGTGTTAGCTATTAGAACATCACCTTTTATCTGGCTTAAATGTCATGTTTTTTGCGTCTCGTACAACCTGCATGGCAAACTCTGCCCTTCCATCCTCATTTCGAAACACTGCAAAAGTGATATCCTAGAATAAACCGTTAGTCGTTCGCCTGGTCTTGGGAGAGACTAAAGAATCAGGACCTACCCGATAATAAAGGCCTCGACCTGACCCTGGACGGCAGGTTGATTGTATGTACTCGCCGACTCTTGCTGATGTGAATACTTGCATTTGGAGCTGGCCCATACTTCCAATCTGGTTCTTGGCTGTCTGTAAGTATGCCAATCATTTGACCAGAGCTGTGTTCCAAGGTGAATAAAGTGAATCATAGTGCCGTACTTCCTCTCTCGCTTCCTATAGCGCAGACCGATTTCCTTCTGCAAAGGACCTTTTATAAACTATACTCTGTTAGAGATTGCATATAATACCTCAATGAAGCGCAAATAACGCCTCCAGGACTTACTTTCGAGATGGTAGTAACTACTTCAGGGTCTATCTTTGGCTTGCGTTCTTTCCACTGCCAGCCTGCTGTAAGATCCTTCCACGAGCGGACAACAGATCCTAACCCTGGAATATCGTCGCCATAAGCACCTGGGATGCCATCTGGCCCAATCTTTCGACGTCTCTATATCATCTGGGGTAGCTCCAGGGTGCTCGAGTTCATACTTATTTGGTAGAGAGATAAGCGTTGGAAGAAATTTTTGCTATAGATCAGGAATTAACTCTTACCAGTCCCATCGCGCTAGAGCACGAGTGTAGTTTTTCTCTGTTCCTGGCTGGAGATCCTTTTTCACCTTTTTCCCGTTATTACAATTCATATACACCTCGTGATTAAAATGTACTAATTTGATATATTTAGTTGGCATCATAATTACTATCTCCGTCCCTGCCATTAGTTATGCACGCTATAAGCATCAGTTTCACGATGTTTTTCGCTGGATGAGAGGAAGTATGTGAATGTTACATCAACCCACAACCCCACTATTTGCGCTGATATGCTGATCATAAGTCATCACAGGTATCACTTATATGTCCGAACCCCCTCCAGTAGGAAGCGAGTCGTTTGCATCGGCATCGAAGTCATCGGAGCAAGAGCCTCCTGATGTACCTCCCAGTGAACCATCACAATCTAAAATCGACGTAAATCTCCAACCCCGCTCTCATCCAAAGTCACGCGCTGGGACTGGAACTTCGCTTGGCGGTAATCGACCAATGGACGGAGCAAAGCGTTGCCCAGTCCATTTTTTTGAGCCGGCTCCACAGGAAGAAGAAGAACTGGCACAAGGGGTAAGAGATGCAGAGGTGCCCCATCTGGGAATCATAGAAAGGACGACTAGTCATATCAGACATGCTTTTCGTAGCAATGCCTCTCCGCCAAATCATTTGGACGATGAAGAAGCGGGGTTGAAGAAATAATGCATTGCGTAAAACTTGGAATGCTGAACCGGATTCTTAGTTGAATTTTTGATGAATAGTGTAAAATAGATCGAACCGCAACGACTTAGCCGGGAGGGAATGTTTCGCACCTAATATAGAATCATTCACTTCTCTGAGTTCTCTCTATCTACACCGGTGCTCGTTTCTTTGGCTATATATTGACTTTCTTCGAATCAGTAAGTCCAACGACATTACTATCTATCTACTAGATATAAAAGCCAGTCATTCAAGGATAGGTTTTCGGCACCCGACTCGTCTTTTTGACCAATTTTGTGTGCCCCTCAACTACAACTGAATACTTTTCGGCAACTAAAGTCCACCATCAGTTAGTATTTGCCCTGAACATGCCAAAGCTGTTCCAGTGTTTTTTTTTCAGTGGTGAACTTCCAAGGATAACGGCCACTTCTGAAATCATCAGATGGGAATGTTTCCGGATCCCAAGGATCAATCTTTTCACTGCCTGCATTGATGAGAAACTTTGCTATTTGTGTCCATCCGTACTTCATTGCGTGAAGGACTGGACTGTCACTAAAATGATTATGCTTATAGGTGACAGAACAGCCAACTTCAACCATGAGCCGTACCATTGCCAGATCACCGGTTGCAATTGCACGTTGAAACCCGTAATTAGGCCCATACTCAGCCCAATCAATTGGCTCATTGTGACGTGCAGCTTCTTCAATGAGAAAGCGCGTGATATGGTGATGATGGTAGTATGAGTTTATCTGCATTAAATCTGTTTTGCTGGATAAGAACGATAGCTTTATAGCACCATCGTCTAACAGAATACGAACAACATCTTCGTGGCCTCTAACAATTGCATGCTCTAGAGCAGTAAAAGAGCCCTGTATCATTACTCGAGGATTGCAGTAGTCTCGATCAGCGCCGTTCGAAAGCAAGATTCGAGTGATGCTTGCACGTCCTTTGTAGGCTGCACACTGTATCGGAGAAAACCATGGCATGGTATGAATTTCGCGTGGTGCAATACAGTTGACGTCAACGCCAGCTGCAATCATCAACTCAACTAATCCTTCCCTCCCTGAGTATGCAGCTTGCAACAAAACCTCTTCTTGCCTCCTCGACCGCAGTGGTCCCGATTCGTAGAACATATCCATAAAGAATGAAACGAGAGCCACATTTCCATATCTAGCTGCGGCGCGAATAACATGCCGAAGCTCCTCATCGAGAAGTGGCAATGTTAAATTAAAATGAGGCTGTACAAGGACTTTTATAAACTCGAGATGACCATTAAAAGCAGCGACACGCAAAACGCTTCCAGAAGAGCAGATGAACTTTTCCTTCTCTCGATTATACTTTGGTGCCCAATGCGGGCCGTAGTATGGCTGAATTGCGTTCAAGTCGGCACCATGATCGAGAAGAATCTGAATCATGTGGGTGCGTCCATATGCTGCTGCGAGATGTAGCGGTCGTCCAAAATACTGATTGTCGTAATCGGCACTGAAATCCCAACTATCAAACAGGTTTTCTATGAAAGCGTAATCATCGGCAATGATAGCCACGCTGAGGGTATGTTGTATTTGTGCCAGTTGGCCGGTAAAAATGTAATAGGTTTCGAAAATAGGGCATCGCGATGTTGGCGGCCTCGGTGCACGTAGATGTAGATTTCGTCTACCATTTGGACCTCTATCAGCGCCCCACCGCAAGCGTTCCTCGACAGCTTCACAAACAGCGATTTCAAACTCTGTCTCATTCCCATCACTGTGGCTGCGACGATTTCTTGTAGCTTCTAATGCTTGATGTATGGGAGCGAGAATGGCGAGCTCCGGATTACGCTTCATCTCCATGTGTATGAAGAGCGGAGCGATGTGAGGTAGCTTGCTTGAAGGATACCGAAGACATATCTGAAGCGCATCATCGACAGGTCCACGAGGATTTGCCAGATAGTCGTGGCAAATCGCTTTCGTGATTGCTGTCCTGAAGAGCTCTGTCGGCTAATTAGCATAATTGTCAACGCGTGAGAATTTGGAACGTACTGCAGACTGCTCGCAAACCTAGGGCTTTCCACAAGCCAACAGTGTCAAGAATCTGGGCGAAGATCAACGTTGTGATATCTTCAGGAAGGTTGGTGAGTGATTTGATATCAGCTTTAGCCATAGCAAAAAGTACGGCGCAATAAGTTTGAACTCGTTGAGAACTTTTTGGCGATATGGGATGGTGCCTAGAATTAAGGTGACTGAATGCTAGTACAGTAGAAGTTGATCAAGGTTGGTTGGAAATTAGTGGCTGTGTAGGTAACTAAGTCCTACTGTTCAACCAATCACTTTTCACCTGGACTATATCGGTAGCGTTTCCGGCTGACTATATGTAAAACTCCCTATATATCAAGAAACAAGAAAGGAAATCAAGGGCATATTAGTGAACTTTTCGTTCAACATCTCGACTTATAAAGTAATTATACTGATGAAGAATCAGGAATGTCTTCAAAAATCGGCTCGGCGAAAACCCAGAATTAATTATTCATGCAGAATTTCGTGAAACGATATGCATGCTGAGAATTAACCAATCTGTTGCGGATTATGTCGCTTCAAACCCCAACCCTCGTACCCAACACAACTGTTGGCACCAACATTCTTAAATAACACATTGAAACTCTGCCTCACTATTCTGGTATACTTTCGTTCACGTAGTTGCAAGGAGAAGACGTGGCTGAAAATTAATCGAGAACCGCAGATATTGCTGCGGATCCGCCTTTTGTTTCCCCTATTCACTGAATCACGAGGTAGGGAGTTTTCTTCGATATTAAATCCCAATTCCTTTCCTTCCATCCTCTAGAACTCTTCCCAATTTCCTTTCCCTAGTGATATCATTTCCATATCCTTGTCTAATTTCTTCTTCTTTTTCTACCAAGTTACTAGTATTGAATTTGAAAACCTTCGTTCTGTAACTTCTGTCCATTCCATATTTCAAAATTCGGTTTTTCTAACGATACCCATTTCACCAATTGGTACCCATCAGGATGTTTGGCTGTGAGCACAAGCACAAGTACCTTCGCATTCTCTTCTTTTTTATATTTCTATCCATTAGTCAAGCTCAAGATCAAACTCTCGTTGGCTGCGATGCTGTTCACTGTCCTATCAATAACAAGACTTCCACCTGTCCCGTCGGCAACACCACTCTTTCCTACCTCGGCATTACCTCTCTGAATACTTCCCTCGCATCTTCGCCACTCACCTGGACCTTGGGAACCCAGGTAACTTATGATCCAAGCAACAATTCGCTCGCATCTCTCGACCGGGACTATTTTCTCGGTACTCCTCCCACCATTTTAAACTTAACATCCAACTCCTACCACGGCTGTGCTTTGTTCTTCGATGGCGTCTCCGCCAACAACCTGTCATTTCCTAACACTCCTCACGAGTCTGGATCCGGAACATGCAACGACGCACTATCAACTTCTTGCGTAACTGACTTACTCGCACAATCTCAATCTGAGCTTAATACTCTGTTGAGCAGCAATTCCAGCAACGAATCCAAAATATGCAGCGCCCTTCAATCAGCCCTGCAGTCCAAGTCCCCGACCTCCTGCACTGACATCGTCCCCAACCACAATGGATGGGGAAATATTATTGTACGAGGTAAGATCTACCTAGATATGAATTTAAGAACTGGCTGACGGTGAAATTAACAGAGCTGACTGGTGCCAACGCGCCACCATTTTCTTAAAAATCCTCTGACTGTAACGCAACTACAGGGGAGAACTACAACCTTTCTCTTGTGCAAAGCACGCGCACTTCAGCGGCAGTGCTTTCTGGAACTTTACAGAAGTTGATGTTTGGTATCACGCCAGTTCTGACCATACTTTATGATCTTAAGAACAATGCTGGTGGGGAATCGCACTTGAGTTGCTTGAAAGCGGTGGGAACAACCCAAGGAGAGGTAACAGACACTGATCCGGCTGCGAAGAAGTCCGATTCTACTATTGGGAAAAGTGTATGGGGTGGGTGCTTGGGCTCGGTTTTGGGCTTCTGGGTTGCTTATGCAAGTCTCTAGATAGCTTACTGTTTGCTTAAATTGCTTGTATAGTTACTGGTAGCTTTTATGGTACTGGTACTACTGGACGCGCTTCATGAGTCATGATATTGAGTATTCCTCATCTACAATTTTTGGTCGAGATTTCTGTTTCTGAGGGTCTAATCTTATATCTAAACTATTACAATACCAACCGTATTCCTCTACACCTTCAGTTGTTAATCATTTGCCAGACGAGCTGCAAAACTAGTATCGGAAAGCACACACATTAACTCTGAAGTTCTAGATATAGAGAGTTTGCAAGTTTTCTTGACAGTTTTCAATATTTATTTAAATGGCAATATCTATATTCAAGGTTTAATGAATCTAAACGTTAGGGCATTTAGAAATGCTGTGGTTGATATATTTTAATATACAAAACCTCCTGGCTTTATCGCAGCAAACATTTTTGATGTCACATTGTGTATATGCCTCATTCCTATTTCTTGTTAGCTATACGCGAATGCTCAAAGAGATTTGCATTGTATTGTAAAATCTTATCCGCCGCAATGTAGCCTTGCTTTGACGCTCAAATGCTCAGAATAAAACAATGTCAGCTTCTGCCAACAACATGTGGCCCGGCGTTTGAATGCTTCGCAGCAAAACGGCAAGCCTCTCAAGGGGGGCCAAATTGGAAAGAAATTAGACATTCTAACGTCATAAGCTTTCTGGTGGCTAAGTAGTTAGTTCTGAAACCATCGAACCGAGGATTGATCTGGTTATATTTAGATGTTATTGCTCACCTCGATGTAGAAGATCGTTCAGTGTATATGAAGCATTCAGATATTGTCGTCAAAGTACCATTTTACAAGCACTTCAGCGAATTCATTTGATTTCTGTTCAATCTGTAGGAGTACCTAACCAGTCGTTTGTGTCAACCTTTATCCACTTCATTTTTGTGTCACGCTTGACACTTATATACTACGAAGCCAAAGGCAATACTCTGCATTACCTCACATTTATTCAAACAAGTACCATGATTCCTTCCGCTCAAAACATCGCGATTCTCTGAGATGCCTTCAAATTACAAGGAGCAGCCGGCAGAACCCTTTCTCACCAGCCGGATGCTCACCAGCTTCCACGTCGTGGGGCCCCAAAGCCCAAACCCAGGCCGGTAATGGCACCCGAGGAAACGACATCCAAACCAAAATATCCAGTAATCCCGGATGGAGCTTATTTTACACAGAGGCTGCAAAATATCTGGGAGAGTAGTATGATAGCAGAGAATATCGACTAAACGGTTAAACCCCAAGGAATACTCTGTTTGATACACTTTCCCTAGAAACACATATTATGCACGAACGCGGTTCTGTTCGAGTGCCTAATTTCTCGAAGTAGACTTGTGACAGTGAAGAATATTCCTGCTTCGTGGCTAGAAATGTGACTGTAAGAAATCAAAGGGGTGAGATAGCTGAAGAAGAGGGAAGGTAGGATGGGAGAATAGATGTATATTACATTTGATAAGTGGCATCTTCCAGTGTAGTCGAATGTTACACTAATGAATCGATAACGCTCTGTCGCTTGTTTCTTTCTCAAGCATGCTACTTATATGGCTCACCGAACAAACAGTAAGTCTGCTCTACATCCATCCATTTGCCCATCTAACAACAAGAGTCGAACGTAAAAGTAACTCCCAAACCGCCTAAGCAATTCATCCAACCAACCCATCAATTCTACCCCTCAACTTTCCAATCTCGACCGGCGTCGTCTTGCAACATCCCCCCACCAGGATCTCCCTCCAAAACCCTCTCTCCCTCGCCCGCCGCACAATCCCCTCCATCTCCTCATCCCAACTCCTCTCCTCCCCATCTCCTTTCTCATCTCCTCTCTCCCTCACCTCCCACACCTTCGTCGTCGTATTATACACCTCTCCCCTCGCCGTCCCATCCGGATATATCACCAGGGCAGGCCATTCCGCGATCTCACCCCTGTCTAACAGCTTTCTGACTTCTTTCTCAAAATCCAGCACTAGTTTTTCTACCTTCTCCACTTTCGTGCAGTTGAGCCCAATACCCCAGGGTACCGCCTCGCCCTCTCTCCGTCCTAACATCGCGTCCACAACTTTTGGAACTGTACTCCCGTCTGACAACCTCCAGCGCTCATCCCCTTCTAACCCAGGGAATACACAACTGATCCAGAATCTCTTTCCACTTTCCCCAGAACTCGAACTCAAATCCTCCATCACCCTTCTTACACCCCTAACCTCCACCGCCAACGGCAACGTCTCAAAAGCAAGCACATCCACCTTCCCCCAACAGCTTTCCTCCGCTCGGAAAACATCAATCCTCTCCCTATGCCAGTCGCGCAACTGCTCCAACCCCTGGTGGTACGTGTCGTACTTCCCTGCGTACTCCTGACTCGGCGACATGATTGCGCCGTAGGCGCCGAGACTTAGTGCGATTTGCTTTTTGGTGCTTGCTCCTGCAGAGGAAATAGCTTCATAAGCGATATCCACCGCGCCTCGCATCCACTTCTCCACGACTTCTCTATCTTTCCCTGCCTTCTCCCCCGTACCAACATCGAACCCACTCCTCCCAAACCCCTCAAAACTAGCGGAATAAGTCGCAGTAAGCAGTATATCCGCGCCAGCAGCGACAAAACTTTTCTGTGCGGAAAGTAGCACGTCCGGTCCTGAAGGGGAGCCGTCATGCGGATGGTAGGAGGGAATGAGCAGCTGCGCAGACCAAAGAGGGGTTTCTTGCGTGAAGTGGCAGGAGTGGTTGGCTTCGAGGGTAGTGCCGAGACCGCCGTCCAGGACGAGGATAGGCGGGAGAGGGTTGGGGGGATTGGGGTGAGCCATTGTGCGTGAGTACTCTATTGGGATACTTGTCCAAGAGGCTCCAGGATATTAGGCTGTATAGGAGGGAATGATATATTCTCTACAGTATATGTGTATGTAGGTGGGTTGGGCACGGGAGTGAAATGCAGTCTAGTGAAGTAGGTTGGATGGCGTGATGGTGGGGTTAGTATTGATTAAGATATTTTTCGGGTAGAGCTCGGACACTCAGCCTAAAGATGCGGGGCTTGCTATACTGTAATGTTGTTGGAATTAAGATGATTAATATAGTATGGGTAAAAGTCTTGATGCATTAAAGGTCTAGGACCCTGTGAATCTACGCTACAGAGTTTTATGAGGTGTGGATGACTAAGCACTTCTGACAGCCCCCTATTGGTCAGAATCCATGATTGACCAATCAGAAGGCTACGATTCTGAAATATATAATTGCAGGCCTTGTTAACTCCTACGGCCATTTGGATATAAATAGCAACGCCTATATCTCCTGTGGAGTTCAGCTGATCCGACGCTTGAAGAGCAGTCGTCGTAGTACAAGAGTACCCCAATGCTTCTTTTAAACCTCTGCATCTAATCCAAGCCCTTTTAAATGCACACAGAATGTAGGATAGCTGAGTTGCTTTGTCAAAATATCGGCAATCTGCTCGCTGCCAGGAATCCATTAAATCTGTATACACTTCTTCTCAACTATATCGTTCCTAATATAGTACCATCGGATACTAATATACTTCGCCTTGCTGTAGAATTTGTTCTCCTTTATCCAGTCAACTCCGCTCTGATTGTCGCAGTGAAGTATAGGGATATAAAGGTCAATATTCGCTTGTTCTTGCAGATCTGTAGCTAGCTTTTCCATCTATACCAGCTCTTTCGCGCCCTTGTTCGCTGTAATAATCTCTGCCTCTATTGTAGATTAAGATATTGACTTCTGCTTTGTAGCCGACCAAATGATAGCTCCTCTATAGTGTATTATAACTACGCCTTATACCGACTTCCTGTTTTGTTCTGAGCCCTATATTGTATCCGTAAATATATTGTATTTGTTGGCTCTCTGCTTCAACCGATTCGAGTAGATTATACCGATGTTCGGCATGCTTACAAGGTATTGAAGAAGGTACTTTGCAAGAAGAAGATAGCTTTCGCTTGGTAACTGTATTACTCTAGCTAATTGCCCTACTGTATATGAGATATCGGGTCGAGTGTAGTTGGCTAGATAGATTGCTGAGCCTATGATCTGCAAGTAAAGGTTTGTATCGTCGCTGCTAAGCAGTTCTGAGGCATCTATATCCTTTATTACTGTGCCTTGTAGAAGAGGGAGGTTCTTTATAAGATCGTTTGTGATACCGAATCTCTCGAGGATTTTGTAGATATAGATCGATTGATGGATTTTAACTATTCGATTTGCCCGATCTCTTTCGATTCTGAATCCCACAAATGACTTCGTTACTCCCAGATCCTTACTTTTCCACTTCTTAGCAACGGATTACTTGATTTTATCGATACTAGTACGGTCGCCAACGATTAGTATATCATCTATATAAAGCAGGACAAATACTTCCTGTCCAGCTAACAGATTCTGGTCTGCTGCTGATAGTTTTAAACCAATTGCTTAAAAGAATTCTTTTATAGCTAGCTACCAGATATATAGTATCTGCTTAAGTCTATAAAGCGATTTGTAGAGTTTTAAATAAGCTGGTTTACCTGCAAGTTCAGGGTAAAGCTCGTAGAAGAATTGAGGGATCTCTATTAGGATCTCTATATCAGTTAGTGGTTTATTTAAGAATACAGTATCAATATCAAGGTTGTCAATCTCAAGGTCTTCTGCTGCTACTTTCGCAAGCAGGACTCTAAATATAGAGTATCTGACTACACCTACGAAGATCTCTTTATAGTCGATGCCTTTTCTCTGTAAGTAGCCTTTGATAACTAGTCTTGCTTTTCTCCTAGCTAAGAAGCCAAACTCGTTGAGTTTATTGCAGAGAACCTATCTGGATAACAGTAACTTCTTGTTCTTTGGAGCATTCCCTTTTATGATTTGGAATATACCAGAGTCTCGGAGGCTGGAAAGCTCTATTTTAATTGCCTCTATCTATACTTGAGCATCCTTATATATAATATCTTCTAGTTCAATTGCCTCTATAGGTGCTAATGGACTGTTATTATAAGTGGTATCTCTAGTATCTACAGTAACAACTTTCAGTGCTTTTACTTGTTGTATAACCTGATTGCTAAATAGTCTACTCAATTGATATCTGCAAGTAGTATTCAATTGACTATTGACTGAATAGCTTACTCTATTTGAGATCTCTATTCTGTTCAGCTCTGGGGCTGTAGTATATATTCTCTTAGATATCTTATCTTGGGCAGATAGTAATCTTCTCTTTACTGCTAGGTTGTTCTTGTTCGAAGGTTTACTGTTATCGTCCTTAAGTGGGAAGCTATATTCGTTGAAGTCAGTATCTACTGTTCTGATAATCTTGTTTGATTTCAAGTTGAGCAAATTATAAATACTGTTGCTATCCATTCCTACAAAGATATAGTTACCTAGTATATACTTTGGTTCAAATTTCTTAGTTGTTTTGCTAGTAAGTTGCAGGTTCCTAAGGAATACTTTATATCCAAATATTCTTAGCTTCTTGAAGTCAGAAATACAGTAGTTGAACACTTCGTATAGTATGGCGGCTATTGATAGTATACCAACTTTGCTATATAGTAGCGCTTTTGTAGGTACCCTATTGATTAGCCAGACTGTATATTTGGTAGCAACTTCCCAGTATTTTGTGCTTATGCTAGCTTAATCTAGTAGCTTTCGCGCTCTCGAACTAATATCATAGATCTTCTTTTCTGCTGTACTATTAAGAGAGTGCTTCCCTAGCGGTAATAGTTCGAACTGAATTCCTTTCTTCTTCAACTCCTTCTGGAATTGAGTTCCGAATTCTCTAGTGCTATTATCTGCTCTGAATATTACAACCTTCTGCTCTATTTCTATCTCGAGTTAGGCGATTAATTGTATTAAGATCGGAACAATAGTATTCGCAGATTTATCTGGAGTATATCGAATCCAGGTTGCTCTTATAGTATTGTTGATTACAATAATAAAGTATTTGTTTCCATTGATCGATGCTTCTTAAGTACCAGATAGATTACTATATAGTCTTCTTATTCTTGTTGGAGTTCGAGTTTGTATATTCTTGTTGAAATGCTCTTGTATATAACTTACAAGGTATAGCTTGTATATTCTTCTTCCTTTTGTACAAATATACTTGTTGAATACGAGGTTAAGGGATGCTTTCTTCAGTCTTTCCATATCGTTATAATTGAGGTATCCTAGACAACGATATACTAGTTCTGTATTTGTCTCTTCGATACTCTCGTCTTCTTCTTCTTCAAGAGTATTAAATACTGTACTGGGTTATATAAGGATATAGGACCTATTTTACCTCTTCGCTGCAAAGACTAATTATCCCGATTTCTAGTAAGATGTTGAGTCCCCTTCAAATATAACTTTATAGCTGCTTATTGTGAGAAGGGAGACTGAGATCAGTTGCGTTTGAACAAAGTCATTAATATACCAGATATCTCGTAGGGTAAAAGAGCCTATTATCATATTGCTGAATCGGTAGCTACGAGAGATTGATCTATTTACTATCTTAACTGCTTTGGGATAAGGCTATTCTTATATGTTTTGTAGATTGGCCAAGTTGCTTGTGAAGTAATAGCTAGTACCGGAGTCCAAGATCCAAGTTGAGTTTTCAGTTATATATAAGTAGAGACTAGAGTAGATGGAACTATAGTATTCTTCTTCTATAGCAATATATAACTCTTCTCCTTCCTTCGCATCTGCTTCCGCTTTCCTATCTCCTCTCATATCCTTCTTTGCCTTTTCAAATAGTCTGTATTCCTCGATTTTGTACCCTTTTCGGTAGTACTACTTGTATTGGTCTTTTCCAATATATTCATCTCCAGTAAAGATATTACTACTTCTGGTAGAGCTACTGCCTTAACTGGATCCTTTGTATATTCCGCTACAGTTGCTACAATAGCCTCCTCTGCCTCTATATCCTCCTCTTATATAACTGCTCTCTCTATTGCGATTATTGTTTTCGTATAACAAATCTACCTTATATATAATGGCCGTAATAGAGAGCTTATTTGTACTAAGGATAACGATTACTTGTTTAAGGTTTTGTCTACTATTGATAACCAGGAACTTAGTCGTCTGCCAGCCTGCTTCTTGTAGAATACTATTGAGCAGCTACTAGCGAACCTCTCTATCAGCAATACTTTCGATATCCGAAGCTATAAGTCGTTACAGTCGGTGTAGTTCGTCAACAAAGAAGCATAGAGTTTGAGTCTTTGGATCGAATATAGTATTAGAGAACTTTTGTCGTACCTCTACAATAAACTGCAGATAAGTGGATTGATTGTATTTTGAAAGAGCTAGCTATATACTGTAAACATCCTTGAAGCATATATAGGCAACCAGTTCGGAATAGAACTTAACTGGAATAGCTGAGCTAAGGATAGATATAGTATATTCTCTGTATTTCTTATAATCCTCTGAAAGGCATATAGCAGCAGTATATTGATCGATTGGATCAGGCTCTTGTTCTGTATTCTCGACTATACCAAAGCAGCTTGCTGCTGAGAAGACAACTATACAGGATAGTTTAAAGAAGTTCCAGTTGTTCCCGTTGAAGATCAGAACTACTTCCCATTTGGTTTAGGTATATTTATTGTCTATGTTTGAAGCCATATTGATATTGATATTTATAACTTTGAGGGGTTTTGTTAACTACGGGGTAAACAAGCTGGATTTGGCGACAGTAACATGGTTTTAATAATTTAAATAACCTAGACTATTCTTCCAGTTATTTGCGTCAACCGGTGCTCATAACCTGTTGGAATTAAGATGATTAATATAGTATAGGTAAAAGTCTTGATATATTAAAGGTCTAGGACCCTGTGAATCTACGCTATAGAGTTTTATGAGGTGTGGATGACTAAGCACTTCTGACAAATGTACTGTATATTGGTACGGCCGTAGAGGTGGGGCATATTGATGCTGAAAAGGATTTGGAAAGCATAGAAAGTAGGTATGTTTGATTACACTGTCAATTATCGATAACATTACACTTGAAGAACACTTTCCTCATCCTAATTACAGTTTGTCATTAACGATCGAGCTTACTTTCCTAGATCTAAAGTCATAACAGTAGCCATAAAATACTATGGTCGGCCACCCCGCGCATACCCTTCGCGCTCCGGCCAGGGACCGAATATCCTTAAATGATTCTCATTGTATACTGCCTCTGCAATCAACTCTTCCCTTTTTCTTGGTATTCCTTTCTATATTCTAATTCCTCTCGTAATCTCAAACCTTAATGTTGTAAGGGCTGTATTTCGCTTCGTCTGATCGTTCACATAGCCGAGTTCGTTCTGCTGGGTGTCCAAGGAGGACATGAATTGCCGCATACTCCAACCCTCACCTCACGCTGCCTAGCCGGTTCATGCTTCACCGTTGAGTCTAGTGTGCGGTTGCTAGGGCCCGAGATTTTATTCTTCATAAACTCGTTGAAATTCTCGCAATTAATATAGTAATATTGTCAACTCCAATTGATATTTGACATTATATATCTCTATAGAAGGTAGTTGTCTTTAGGATCACAGCTATTGCTTATGAGTTTCGCTGGATGGAAATGGATTTTATGATTCATTCCATTATACTTCTCCTATCTACAATCTATCCTCTAGCTTAGTATGATTAATGATCATGATATACCTTATATAGCATTACTAGAGCTCTGAGAGCCATACAACCTATTGCTGCTCCGCCTAACGGCCCACCAATTTCAGGCTCGCCACTTCCGTTCATTACATCTCCTGCAACGGAGAGGGCATTAGCTATAAGTTTCAGAGCCGCATCGCTGATATCAGCACCCTTTTCAAAGCCATCCATCTCGTTCCACTCTTCCACGATGGTTTCAACTTCGGCGAAGACGCCCGGTAAACCAACAAACATATTGGCCGCATCAACTACAACGGATAATTGATTGTGTTGGACCGTTCCCCAAGACAAAATCTGAGCATAACACATGAGGCAAGTATACCGATTGTGGCCAGGTCGGAAGCATATGCCTACATCAAATTGGTCAATACCCGAGAAAGACCCAGCAGATCGGGAGAGATCATACCACTTTTAGCCAGAATGGCTGAACGGACCCCTTTGCTTCAAATCCCAAGGCAAGTGGTGACAATATTGAGACAGTTAAAAGCGTTAGCTTGCCAATATCGGGAAGGTTCAGTCCCACCCAGATATCAAATTTTGCCGCCATCTTGAGGGTGTCAAGATTCTTTATCACACCCCAAATGATGGGGCTGCAGACTGTCACAGCAACTCCGCTAAACAGGCAGAATTTTTTCAGATCGCTATTGAAATTGTGCTCTAATTGGGAGGAATTAGCATTGAGGCTAGTGGTCCTCGACCACTGATCTATTGGCATGCCGCTGACATTTGGCGGTGTACTTCCCGTGATGGTTCTCGTAATGAGATACATCGGAAATGCTAATGCGAATGCGAAGGCTCCAAAGATTGATAGGGGTTGACCTGTGATTTTCTTCCAAAGCGGTGTGAGGATAGGAATGTCAAGCTCAATATCCCCCCATCTTTGGAAATTCCGGATTATAGCTGCAACAGCTTTAATCATGCCTTCGATGACATCCAGAATCGCTTTCATAATACCAATAATAACATCGGAGTCGATGCGCTTGAGGACTTTAAGAGGCGATTCTTCCACTTTGCCCAGTCCTCGAAGTCGCTAAATAAGGAATTGAATAGCTCCTTTATGTCGCCGAGTATTTTCTGCAACGCGTCCCAGACCACTTGCACGATACCCTGGTCGGTGGCGGCAACGATGGTATTTGGGCCCGCCGGCCGCTTTGATGGCCATAGAGCTTGAACTACCAGCCCTCCAGCTGAGAAGCTTGTGAAGACCATAGTTGAACTCCACACTATGCGTCCTGTTTTCCAATCCACCCAGATCGGTTGGCGGGTCGACAGATTGGGTGAGCTGTTTTCCTCTCACCGACTCGAGGTTACTAATGATGTTATCGAAGATGTTGTCGACTATTCCCTCTAAGCTATCGGCTTGTGCCACCCCAATGGAGCGAAACATCTATCCAACGGTGGATGCTCTTGCGGTCGTTTTGATGTCTTTCCAGTGAATAAGCATGCCGAGCCACTCGATTAAACGTTCGATCGCCAACTTAATCGCGTCAATACCTTACTGATGAATGCCATTGCCTTTTTAGTGCTGTCGATAATGAATTTCACTTTGTTCTTGCCAATCGTAACGGCCACCTTCCAAATTCCCTTGCCTTCTTGAAGTCAGCAAGACCCTTCATGTGAGACACGAATGATAAGTCAAAACATAGCAACATACTAATCTGTTGAAGCTCGCTCCAGGCCCATTTCCATCCGTCACGAATCCAATTACCGAGATTTGTCAGATTGTCAACACAAGAAGAGCTAAAGTTCACCGCTTTTCTTGTTAAAACCGCATGCTCCTCTGGCGAAGTGGCAGCTGCTCGGGCTTCTGAAGTACAGGCCACAATGTCATCATACACTTTGAATCCCATAGTGATACCATCAGAGATCTGACTGAGTAGCTGGGTATCCATTGAGTTCGGAATGACCTGTTGTCCGTTTTGCGTCTTCGCATTCCGAAGTTGATCCACGGTCTGGTAAGCACGCATCTTAACCGTGGGCTTGTCAGAAAGATGTTTCCATTCCTCAAAGACAGTTAACTCTTTGCTGGTGTCATTTGATCTGACCTTGTCAATAAGAACGGCGTGTCCGTCCAGTGTATTGCTGGGAACAAAGATCTCGATTGTGCCAGTCGCATCTGCCTGTATCCACCTGCCTGTTAATCCCACCCACTCAGGCTTCCCATCAATATATATCTTGGAAGTTGAAGATAGGCTGCGAACCTACCCACCGGGTGGGTTGGGTACCCGCCGGGTTGGGGCACCCATGGGTGGGTTATAGGGGCTGATTTGTACCCATTGGGTGGGTTAGGGCGGGTAACCCAACCCATTTAGCTGTCACGGGCCCATTTAGGGTACGTGCCACCCCAGATTGGGTAGGCGGGCAGTTGGAAAACCCACCCATGGGTACCCGTGGGTGGGTTGGAGATGGCAATTACCCACCCATGGGTACCCATTTCGCAGCCTAGTTGAAGATAAGGAAAAGTAGACATTTGTGTGAGGAAGTCTGTTTCCCTGAAGAGTGACTGGTTGGAAACGGGCTGTATATCCTGTGACCTCCATGTTCACAATTCTCATGTCAGTGTACAAGGGATGGCAATCCCAGAAACCTGTATTAACCCCTTGATGCCAGATATCGTACTTTCCGTTGCTTTTGTTAAAAGAAACCAAAGTTTGCACCAAAGTCTCCTGCTCGGATAGCTCCCACAGTGTTGCAGAGATGTGATCGCATGATCCACGTGGAAGAATCTGGACACTGCTTCCATCCGCGAAATTGGCATGCGTAGTTCGATAGTAGTAAGCAGCGCCTTGTTGGTTTACATACCATATCGTGATATGGTCAGTGTAACCTTTGTCGGTGCTTTGAGCCACATGTATGTTCTTAACATCAATGAGTGTGTCTATGGAGACCACTGCAGCCTTTACTGGCTTGCGATTAACAAATTGATTTGCCGTATACATAGTAATCTTTGAGCCGATAACCAAGAGGACCGAAAGATTCGGGTTCTTAGGGTCAACGTAAGTAATAATATGAGTTGCATCTGTTGTTTTCTTTAGGCATTTCAAAATCCAAAATTCCGCTGTAAACTTACCGCTATCGACTTGAAAATCACACATGAAGGGGGGACTTGGCTCGTCGTCTTCTGAATCCGAAGATGATGAATCATCCGGCACTGTGACTTGATATATCATGTGTTTCTCTAAATTGTGGTCTGTGTATAGAACGAAGGCTCCAGCTCCGAGCCCGGAACTTCCAAACTCAATATCATGAATTACAGTCATATTCGTTTGTAATTTCCATCCCATATCTGCTACCATTTTATAACTGCTCCCAGCTTGAACGACAAGAATGGGACTTACAGTGGTCTCGTTAACTCTATCTGGGATTCTGGGTTGGGGTGGGAGAAAAGTAAGGCAGGAATGTCACCTATACCCAGGACTGAAACGGTACTGTGGGTCTGAGTTTGGGTCAGCTCATCTCCCATAGTAACTAGAATGCGAGCATACCATAAATATATTTGTCAATGCAGGCAGGTTATCTCCATGAACTAGCTTGTTAGGGGGAGAGGACCAGACTTCATCAGCCGTGAGGCCGAAAAACAGATATAGAGAGCTCCCAGATCCTGTTCCAAGAGTAGCGAGAGCTAAGGAGACAGTTCCGTCTGTAGCTTGACGGAGGACATAGTCAATTATCTTAGCAGATATGTTGTATGCTCGGCTGAGATCTGACTTCTGCCTCACGCCTCCCTTATCGCCAACAGCATTTAAGATGCCATCTTCATCGATAAATAGCACAGCAGGATGAGCAGAGCCATCTCTGAAAGCTGTGAACTTTTTGGGTACAAGAACGATCTCTTCAGCCGGTATGTAGGATGTCATAAGCTCAGCATCACTTTTAACCTCGCAAAAGGAGTCCAAGGACATGGTGGATGGTCAAGAATAAGGTTCAAAGATTTGCTGCAGGAGTTTGGGTTGTGTTGAAGTGAGTTGCTTCGCTTTGGGGTATGCTTGAAGCGAAGTCGGTGAGTTTATGTTTCCTTCAGCGGGTATGGTCTCCCTGATACTTTTGTATTTTACACTCCACAAGTCACTTTTGCGGAGCATGGTAACTATACAATTAGGGTGCAAGTATGGAGAGAGCGGTAAGGATCAGAAGCAAGTATTCTGATTACACTGGACTGAAAAGTTCGAACAGGACCTGGCTATTATCTGACACCTTGGAAATTTTTTCCCATGGCTACAATGGAAGGTGACCCAAGCAAGAGTACACCTGCTGAAACTCCCTGCAACTTCGCAGTCTACGTAGCGGCCCAGGATGGAAAAACTGGTGGTTATGACATGCTTAAGGGCAAGATCTTTGATCTAAAGGATACTACAGCCAAGCTCACCATAGGTTATAAACGCTTTTGGAACGATTGGTTCCATAAAGCTCTTCGACCAAAGTTGAAGACCTTTGAGCTATATCCAGTCGGTCTCGACTACCCTGGCAATGATACCTACAGAATAGGATATAACCCGAATCATCCGAACATCGACGACCACTATTACGACTTCTCTAATACCTATTTCGACGAGAGTGATGATTTCTTCAGTTGCTGGTCCTCACAGATAGGTGAAGGAATAGATGAATGTTGGACTGGTATACTCCCTCGGCACTTTTTAGGCTGGCCAAAATGCTAATATAGTCTCACTCCTTTCATAGATACCCAAGTTTCGATGTATCCCGACACACTAGGATCAAATATTTGTTTAGGCTTCTACTGAAATTTTGGAACACCTGGAAAAGGCTATTTGGAATGCTGGAGATTTTCTGCTGAAGTCAAATATGGCGTTACTCAATTTAGCAGCGAAACTAGAGGTATCACGGTTGAACAGGATGGCTATATAACTTACAAAACTTACCAAGGCTTTTTTGCTTATGAACCACCCGCTGCCGTCGCGGCTGCCCTTACAACCCTTAGAAATATGGCTGAAGCAAAACTTCCTGGTATGCTTGAGGGTTTCCTAGAAAGCCTTCAAAAGATCGACAAATTCTACGATCTTGGTTTTGATCGATTCCATGCCGTAAATCCCATTTTCGTAGCTGGGAACCTTGTGATTGAGATGAATATTAATGGGTAAAACACCTTGATCGTGTCTTTTACACAGTTGACTGATATTTATAGTGTTGGCGAAAACGGTGAGGCAATTCGTCAGAAGCCCATAACTCCATCTAGTCCAGAGGAAGCGTCAGCGATACACAAGAGAATACGGGACCATATGAGGGACTTGAGAAAGGAGGGTAAGTACCCGGGGCAAGAAAAGGCAACTTGATCACAGAACGGTAACAAGTCTGATGTACTTGAAGACTGCAGGCGATGAAGTTGCTAGCTAGCGCAATTTCAAATGTACAAACATCACTGTCAAAGCCCCATTCTTAATTGTTATCGAGCTCGCCTGTGACCTCTAGTAGAGCGAGTTTTTTCGGGTCGACTTCGTCATATGTTTGCTCAATTCCCTTTGAGATGCTGAGCTATATCTTAACCGCGTGTCGAAGATAGTTTTCCCGAAAGTGGTCGTAGGTGTTATTGGTTTCGAGCTTGTCCGTAGTATCGAACATCACCAGCTTTTAGTCCCACCTCATGATCGATAACCACTCGGCCGAATATATTTTCATCGACTCAGGGAGGCAGGCATAATATTATTGACTTCTATTAAGACTATTATAGCTTCTAGCTAGGCTACGCAAAAATAATTCGTTCCATTCGGATATCCTGAACCACTCCGCTTCGTGGATCGCTGCCCCTCGATTTTACGCTCCGTTGGGTATCCGTTCAAGGGGCAATCCGCTCCGGCTTAAAATGGATTATCCACGGATCATCCAGTCCTATCCATAAATCCGTGGGTTCCAGAATGTCCTTAGAATCCGCAGGTCTACCCTACGATTTGTAGCCAGATCCCCATACTGAGCCGCTGACCTTTCCAGTGCGGCTTCGCTTTCCCTTTGGTTTAACATGCTATGAGGAAATGTGAAGCTAAGGTGTGGGCGATGTGTATATGGTCAAGATCGAAGATCAAGTCAGCAAAGAATGAGAATATTTGGAGAGCTGCGACCAACACCTAGAAGAGTGCCGGTCTCTCTGCTTGCATTCGTTGGGTGCCTCAGGTAATATACTCAATGTCCAGCAGATATAACGCGTCGCATCTGCGCCACTACAAACCATACTACGGGCCTGCAGTAAAGCGGGGACATTATACTGATGCTGAACCCAGGTAATGTGCATGGAAAACAGACGCAAGATTCTGAAAGAATAGTCGTGAATGACTCGAAAGAGAACAACTACGAAATAAGAACGACCTGGCTAGCTACTCAGATCCCCCTTAGGAAACAATTCTACACGATAACATATCTCCCGCCAGGCTGATTCCTACGCATTGCATTCTTCCTCCGTATATTTTCCTGCCGTCCATCATTCTACAATCGAATGATGTTCGGAAAGGCTGTTGTAAATCATCTCTGATGCTGCGCAGTGCAATATACGGAATTCTTACTTGTGTTTGTTAAGGAAAGACTGATAAACGAGTAGTATGTTGATCACTTTGTCGCTGTTTGTCGAGTCAAAATTGACTGAAAAGAATACTGTGAATATGGGGTACATGAGAACTCACTTCATATGGGAGTACCTTCACTTTGTACTAGTTTGTAGTACTGTGAGATTCACCCATACAGCAGTGCTATCGACGGTTATCAGTCCTTTTCGGTAGCACACCTCATGATCCCACCTAGCTAGCAAAAATCAAGCTATTCTTCTCTTGACAAATACTCTCGAACAACTTTGAACCGTGTACCGATTAGCTCGAATACTAATCAAAATGTGTCTGTTACGTAGGTGCATGTGGTTACAGAAAGCGACCCGTGTTTTCGCACATGATTATCACGTGTATGTCGGAAGAACGTACGCGGCGCAGTCTTCTTGCCTATTTCGTCGATTTCGGTGCGTAATAATCTATTCTCCGCATGATTTCAGACGAGGAGCCAGGATGAACATCGGTACAACGCAGTTTTTATGTTCAGGAAAAATTATGTCCTCACTATGAATAGTTTCGTACAGAGGTATCCCATCACGTGTCCATCAGATTCTGCACGGTACGGTAACCTTGACATGCCGTAGTTACTACGCTCATAGCACGCATGGGCGAACGTAGCTCACAATTCATATAACCACTTCTCGCTTCGGAAAAACATCTGTTCCTCGTCATTATTGTCGCGCTTCATTTCTCCACTCTATCACCTACATCTACATTGACATCTATCATCGCAATATCATCTACATGATCCTCAGACAAGACTGCTCCCATAGCGTCTTTGCGCACATCGTACAAAGGTCGCGTTCTTCAGTATCTGCTGTTTGGGAACAACCCCAATACGGTCTGCGCAGTATTGGTGGTTAGGTTCCTCAGCATCCGCTGTTTGGGAACAACCCCACTACGGCCTATACAGTATCCGTGGTTAAGTTCCTCAGTATTTGCTGCTTGAGCCATCCTGAGTCGGTGCATGCGAAAGAGTTAAGGCTGCTCGTCGTGTTCTTCAGTATCTGCTGTTTGGGAACAACCCCAACACCGTCTGCGCAGTATCGGTGGTTAGGTTCCTCAGCATCCGCTGTTTGGGAACAACCCCAATACGGCCTGTACAGTATCCGTGGTTAAGTTCCCCAGTATTTGCTGCTTGAATCATCCTGAGTCGGTACATGCGAAAGAGTCAAGGCTGCTCTATTAGCCTGGGTGGGCGGGACACACATTAAAGTGTGGAATCATTTATTTCCAGTGCAAGTATCCTTCATCGCGTTCATAGCTAATCACAATCACAGTAGACGGACGGCATGGCGGTTCCGATCGAAAACCTCGGACTGGAGAATCTATTACAGGAAAGAGTGTATATAAAATGGGTGGATGATGAGGGCAATCCTTATACCTTGGGTTCTTGCTTAGCTGGTAACAAAGAGAATACCAACCTTGTCATGAAAGTGGTCTGCGATTCGGAAGGACGTATCCATGTCTATTTCTCTCTTAAGGTGACTTACAAGGTTACGGGCAAGTCTCGTCAAATGGAGATGCTATTGGTTATTCCACCACATGGTGACTTTGAATATAGCTTGAAGTTTCTTCCAATAACAGGGCTTGATGATTTATCCTTCCTTGACGCATCTGCCCTGCACGAAGCCGGTATAAGCAACCTAGAGCATATCATTGTCCTGCCGTTCGATCTACAATTCACAGGATTTGTCGTGAGAAAGGAGAAGGATTCTACGACCATCTTACCCTCCAACCCTACCTCGAGCAAGTTGATCCAGACACTCAAATCTCTATCTGCTACGAAGAGCTTTAAGGTATATATCAGACCTAACGACTATGCTCGGGAGCATTTGAAACAGGTTCACGAACGCTTGCGTGATAGGGGCGCATGGATCTGCGAACCTGATATGTTAGAGATGTACTCTCAACAAGGCATCATGCTAGTGGACTGGTCCCTGATCAAACATCAGGAACCCAAGGGCAGACCACCGCCACGACCACCACCACCATACACCGAACGCGATGCACAAAAGTCGCCTGAAGTGCAAGTTCCGGAGTCACCCCCAAACGCAAATGCAGATGCGGAGTCACCACCTAACATTAACGAATCCATCATTCTGGCAACACCCAGTCCTCCACCGGTATGCCATGGTATTTTCTCCCCCAGCTCTCAAGAGCAGTCAGATGCCGCAGAAGACGTGGACCTCGACGATATCTACAAAGATCCAGCACACCTCGAAACTCACTTCGAAGTCGACTCAGACGAAGAATACCTCGCCGAGCTAAACGCCCAACAACTAAGCCAACAACTCCGCCAAGCCGCCAGCACCGAGATTCTCCGCTCCGAATTCAGAGACTGGCTAAACGCAGCCATGGCTTTGAATGAAAATATCTACGAGCATACAGCTCTGACGCAAAAGCTCTTCACTCTGGGTCAAAGCGTCCGTAAGGCTAACGTTAGCTTGTTCGACGCGACGAGATCCTGGTGCTCGGCGCTGTTCTTCTGTAATCCGAAAGATTCGGATACGAATAGAGCGGAGGAATCGTTTGTTGCGGATATGGCGCGTCTGGTCAAATGGGTTAATACGCTGCGGCGCGGCGCGGAGATGACGTTGCTGATGGAGGATTTTCTGAGGCTAGGGAGTGCGGCGAGGGAGTGTGATAAGGATATGTACAGGAGGTGCAAAGTAGATGTTTTGCTGCGTGTGTTTGTGGAGTGGGAGTATGGGAGTACGGGCACGAGTACTGGTATAAATGGGGAGAGCAGTAAGGTGTTGGCTCGAAAGGGGGATATCTTGGATATTGGCAGCAATGCGCTTAAACGTGCTAGAATGGCTGCGTAATTTAGTATCAAATCTGTACACTATAAAGTTATATTCTTCATTTGTATTGAATGCTCTACGAAGTATATTGATATGATATGATATCTAAACCACACCTTCGGTCGAACATCTGAGCCGCTAGGACTGCAGCTGTAGCTGTAGCCCCTAGGTTTAAAGCTCAACGGTGCGGTACGCGATGTCGGGTTGTGATTGAGGAGTTATTATTGTCGGTCAGCGAGCCAATATTTGATCCATTTAGTGTAAAACTCTTGGAAGATAAGAGAAATCATTAGAATATTTATAAGACTTGTGTTTTATATCTCCTGACGCTAAGGTGCGGCGATGATATACTCTTGCGATGCTGGAGATCGATATCGATCCGCAACGAGATGTCCCACGCTGTATGGGCAAATCACCGATTATTGGCTGCGACCGCATAACCTTCGTCTGTGTCACCACAAACATACTTTGTATGAAGAAGGAAGTTCTGCAGTTCTGTCAATCAAAACGGGGCATCCCTTGGCGGCTGCGACGGGAAGTTTGGAATTGGAGAATCCTGACTCGTTGGACTGCGGTGCGTGTCTCAGAATGATGTCAGTCGGGTACAAATCGGATAATGATATTCGTAGGGTCCAACAAACGACTGTATGTGGTACATATATTTTGATTAATATAGATGAATGCGTTCCACAAATAACCGCAGAAGAAGGAATGATGTTCAGGTTGGTCGCCTATCAATCGATGTTGTAGGTATCAGATAATCGTCGATCAAGATCACCGTCTCCACCGACAACATAGCCCCAGTGCCCCAGGCCCATTGCCCCAAGAATGAAGTTACAGGAGACAGAAAAAGCTTAAAATCATCAGCCATGAGGGCCAAGAATGGGAATGCTGGGGTCGGTTGGAGGATGTGTATCTCCGTGCAGGCGAGGCATGCAGTGTTGTCGTCTGGACCACTTAAAGCTGGGGAAGAAGCCGTCAAAGGAGCAGAGGGGCAGTGATTGTTCTATTCTGATTCTATGAGTGTGGGTGGTTTCGACCAATCAGAGTGCATGGGAGTGCCTTTTTGTGTGTCTTTCACGCGATGCAGCCAATAATGCGGTGTGCTTTCGCAAGCCCTCTACGGCACTTAGCGCATCGCAGTTAACGCTTTCTTTGTATGCACAGCAAAGATACGCACAATAGTTAGGGGGAGCAGAGAAGATATGGAGTGGACTCTGGGTGGTGGAAGCCGATGGAATGCATTGTGTAACAGCTCCGGATATTGCCGCTATAAGGTGAGGATGGAGTCAGGCCAGTGAGGTCGGACGTCGCGGACGTTGCGGAAAGTATACACGGCCCAAGTACGATTAATGATCCCACCGACACTCCACTCCCCTCCGCACGACCCATCGCATGACAGTGTTGCTGGTCGGCAGCGTTACATCGCATTTCCTGACATGCCGGCAGTGCGCGGACAGTGGAGACGGGGTACGACAACGCTTGCGACTTGCGACTTGCGTCTTGACTTAGGGAGTGCTGTATGGACGACTCAATTTATATCTTCATGTTTGGATGGGAGCAATCCCTGGTCCTTGGTAGAGCAGTAGGCGGTTGACACTTCAGCAAAACAAGCACGGTGAGCAAGAACTTAAAGTGCCAACTTGCAACTTGCACGGTTTGGGGGGGCTCTAAAACAACGTCAGGCACGCATCGGGAATGGCCAGCAGAACTTGGCGCGCCAAGAGCGACTTGTTTGCGGGGAAATCCCTTAGCGATCAAACGCTAGAGTCCCGTCAATGCGACCTGAGTGGTGGGAGCGTGGGCGAAGTGGATACCTTAACTTGGGTGAATCAGATTCGACCCCACTCGTCCCTCCCTGCCTCTTACTGCATGCTCTGCCTCCATCCTCTCCCCTCCCTCCCCTTCTCCTGCAACTTTCCTTATCAATCAAATAAAGACACATTTTCCATTCCACACTCGACACACTCGACACACTCCCACACATTCCCTTTCAAACAATCCTTCTCCTTCCACATCTACTTCCCATCCCTTTTTCACATCAAATCAATTGTACAACTTCATCCCCAACTGCAAAGAGATAAAGCGAGAAGCCTTGTATCACCCGCCCTCCCACACCACCCCATCCAACACTATACGATAAGAAGATACGGCCTTCAAAGACACCACATTCAATCGACAACAAAGAAAGGCTGAGGAAAAGAGCTACTGAAACTACCCATCTGCCGGGCGATAAAGGAATCTAACAAACAAATATCACCACCTTCAATCTTATCCTGCCATTCCGGAGCTGAAGAGAGCAGCTTGCGGTCATTTCCAGAATCTCTCATCCACAGCCCGATCAGAGTTTCTACCAGCGCAGCGTCAACCACCGTCAAAGCCAACAATTATATCACTTCATTTCAACCATTCCCTTTATTTACAGAAAAAATGTCTTCCAACAGCAACAACAACGGTAACACCACCCCTCCCAACGAAGGTCGTCCTCGTCGTGGATCTATCACTGCACAAACCTTTACCAGTCTCTTCAACCGATCCAACAGCACTTCCGGAGGTCCGTCCGGACTTCCTGGCCCGATTGCCACAGCTGCAGCTCAAGACCAAAGACGACGCATGTCCATTTCAACTCTTGGTCTATCTGGCACATCTCCCACACAGCAATCGCCATTCCCATTTGCCAATCGACGATCAAGCATATCAACTGCGGGCTCTGAGTCAATCGATGAAAGCGCGATTGATGATGAAGAAGGTCCCAGCAGAAGCAACCCCAATGCACCCTTCGCACGTCGTATGTCATTTGGTGCACAAGCACTAAGAACAGTTCGTACGGGAAGTGGTAGCCCGGGATCGTCTGGTAGAACACCCTCTTATACTACTTCCCCGTTACCCCCCATCCCTGCAGGTTCTAGAGGTGGAAATACCCAGTCTCAACAGGCAAGCACGCAATCAATGCCCAGAACTCCCTCTGACTATACTTCTTCTGCTCGTCCAGGTGATGGTGTTTTCAACTGGTCCGAGCAGCTTAGATCCCGTGCTGAGAGCTCCGTCTCTCAATCCCAGCGTCCTTCGCTATCGACATCTCCTTCGAACAGACACACGTTCAATATCCCGACCCACGAGAGAGCTAAGAGTGTTAGTGAGATGCCTGCTCCTCCTACTTCGGCGATTCCTCCCGCTCAACCACCTAAGCCTGCCAGGAGGCAACCGGATGCTTTCCAAGAACGTATTCTGAAAGGCGATTTCTACATGGATTAAAGTGGTTGGGTTGGGAGTGAATTTCTTCTTTGTTAAGGGAGCATCATTTCAATCACGAGTTGATCGTTAGCTATTCTTCTGGCGTTTTCAAGGGAACAAAGAAACTTTTCGTCTAGTGGGACGCGTTGCTTTCGTTTACAATATGGATGAAAACACATAAGTGCTGTTATTGATTCAAGAATGAACAATTTGATCAAGAGCGAGGAGCGGAGATAGAAGAATAGGCATATGGGGTTTGTACGCTGGACGTTTCCATGCTCGAGTTTGCCTTTTATGTTTTTGGTCAATCGCCCGAAAAGAGCTGAGCTAAGCTGAGTCCAGATGACCCAACAGCGGGGCATCTTTGACATGCCACGCACAATTCATGATTGCTTTGATGCGATGATGAGATGTGTGGATGGTGTTTGATGATTAATGACTTTTGTTTTATGTTTTCGTTTTTCGTCTCAATATCCGATACTGATATCGATGAGATGAGATGAGCTGAGTTGTTTCTGTGTGTGGCTTCTTACTGGTTTGCGGGACGAACAAACAATATTCTTTTGGCAAAGCAAGGACGTGGGAAGTGTTTGTTTTGCGTTGTTTTACTACACAAATATTTCGTTCGCTTAACGAGAGCAACATCAACACCGGCAGCAGTATCCTGCGTTGGGTTGGGTTGTGTTTGCTTCTTTCATGTGTATTTAATATGATTTTGAATACGGATATGGATATGGATACGGGATCGGTGGGGTTGAGCTAGCTGTGTGGACTGGGTTAGCTGAGGACGGTGGTGTGGCTGTGGCTATCAGCACAGAGAGACATGAGGGGATATGGGATAGACCCAAGGGTCACAGCGCTGGGGAGAAGAATGCATGGGATGGAGATGGTGAATTTGCAGAATAGGTAAAGGAAAAGGAAATGAAATGAATGGATAGATGGGATGGAATAAGATATTCTTGAAACGGGAAATGAGAAATGGGACTTGTTTTCTTGTTATCTCAAGATTTTTACCATGATGTGTATGTGTGCGTGTATGTATGTGTCAAGATGGTGATGTGAATATAGACCATTGATTACTCCTTACCTGCTAATGCGCTAACCTTATCCTAATCGTTTCATTACAGTATAACCCCACCTTCTAATCTCTACATGAACTTATTCTGGGGATAATATAAAAGTATATAGTTGTACTTCAAATCTACGGAAAAGTTATATTCAATCCCACCAGACCGGACTGGGCCTGTCTAGTCTTTGCCCCAGATATCTTCTCGACGCGTAATATAATGTATCCTCTGTGATATAATTTCTTTGGCTCCGAGAGGAAGAATCTTCCGAAAATGTTGAAGTTCGGGAGATAGAGATGGAGATAGAGATGAGGGTGTGTGGGTTTGGTGTTTGTGTTTGCGTTTGCGTTTGGGGAGGGGAGGAGAGGAGAGGAGAGGAGAGACGAAATAGGAATAGGAATGGGAATATTAATAGTGCAAGTAGTAAGAGTAGTGGTAGTGGTCTTTCACGGGCTGCGGACCTAGTTTAGTCTCTGGAGTGCGTCACAGCTGCAGTTGTATGAGGAGAGAAAATAAGTGTCTAGGAAGAGGATGGGGATGAATGGGAGGGGAGGGAATCGTTGGGGATAGGTGGGGTGGGGGCGGCGGTGTTATGATCCAGGTTATATAGCGATTAGGGGCCTTAAGCTCAGAAGATAACTACCTGTAGTTAGGGGGCCGGTCACGATCGAGAATACTGCGAATAGGTAGAATCTACGTAGTATTGAAAATACTAAGCTAAAGAGAAAAGAGAAAGATAAAAAGTGAAAAGGCTCGGCGGGATAAAGTAAACAGCCCTATGGCATACGGGCTAGTCCTTATTAGGTAAGGCGTTGCACGTGGTTTGAAGGACAGGTGACAGTGGCCGTGACAAAACCGCAAGAAGAGCGATTTTTGTGACTTAAATTTAGAGGGTGTATAAATCGGTACGGCTGGCAGTAGCGGAAGAGATATCTCTCTCCACGAGCGTCCATTCTGAAATTTCCATCGAACCGTCTCCACTATGTCTTCGTCAACTACTGTAATACACTCTTGCGAGTATTGCAGTCATCTTGTCTACTCTTTCGGACATTATCCAGCATATGGTCATGGACACATAATCAATGATCTGAAGCATTTGGGTTTTGTTTCAAGCTGGCTTCACAGGCGAGTCTTTGTGTTCTCAATGGGTGTCGATGAAGCAAAGTTTGGGGAACAACAAGGCTGTGAATTCCTCACATGGGTGGCTCCAAAGGATGCTGCCACAGGAAAATGGCTACGAGCAAATCTTGACAAGCAGTTCTTAAATTCTAGCACGTTTTGGCGTGTCTCCTTTGACTGGGTTGACGAGCCGGACGAGCGGTGGCGCATTGGAACTGAGACATTGACTATCCTGGCTTCTGCGGAGTAAGTTATGAACCCAGCTCACCATTATTCGTATGCGATTACCACATCTTTCGCAGCCACCATTAAACTCTATCGTTATTTGTTTTGGAATGTGCTAAACAAGGCCTTTTTGAAAATAGAGATCCTGCAGGAGGAGAAATTAATACAAGACCAATAAATGAGGATCCGTCATCACAATTCACATTCTCCAAAGCCCGAGGTTGGCTTTATGAGTGTCTTACAACCCACGAGTACTGCCAGAACCTGTTGGAGGAAGGTTACATGCCCCGCCGGCTTCTACGAGTTAGAGGATCAATCTCAGCACCACTGGTCAACCTCATCATAACGGACTCGCGTTTCAAACCTGCTCCATATGCAGCTCTGAGTTACTGCTGGGGTCGTGCTCAGTCGGTCGTATTAGAGAAAAAGAGGTTAGACAATTGGCTTTCGTCACTGCCCTATTGTCAACTTCCTCAGACTCTCAAAGATGCCATAAAGGTAACACAGGAGCTAGGACTCCAGTACCTTTGGGTGGATGCTCTGTGCATTATTCAGGACGACCCAGCCGACAAAGAAGCGCAAATAGCCGGCATGGCAAATATATACTCTCAAGCACAGATCACTATTGCGGCGTCACGAGCTAATTCGGTGGACGATGGATTTTTAAAATCAAGGGATACTGGTCCTGCCCAAGGGGGTTTTCGTCTTCCGTTCCGGTGTTCAAATGGGCAATTGGGCTATACGAGTTTGCTCAATCCGTATGCACCTGTGGGCTATGGGTATTGGTCAGAACCGTTAGATCAACGTGGTTGGACTATCCAAGAAGCTTTACTTTCAACACGAACTCTGGAGTATGGTACGATGCAATTACGCTGGACCTGTCGATCGAAGCATGACGGGCCAGGGTATGTCGATGGCTGGCTTGCTGCAAAGAATGAACCTCGTCCTTCCCGCTTTGACTGGAATCTTGTTGCTGAATGCACCCCGGAAAATTGTGATGTGATGGTACCCATCTGGCACCTCTTGGTAGGAAACTATTCCCAACGTCATCTCAGTGAGCCAGGCGATAAGTTGTTAGCATTGTCAGGTCTGGCTCGGAAAATTGAACGTTTGTCAGGAATGAAGTATGTTGCTGGGTTGTGGAAGAATATTATATCGCAGTCTCTGCTCTGGCACCTACAATCTAAGCTTGGACAATACCCTATCCAATACAGAGCACCGTCTTGGTCCTGGGCGTCCGTGGACGGTGATACGGTGTTCTACGACTGCGAAATCTACAGAATAACTGTCATCAATGTTGACGTTGAAACCACTACGAACGACTCATTCGGTTCAATTGTTAGTGCTTTTCTTGAAGTAAAGGCCCGCGTCATGGAGGTGGGGATCAATGATCGAGGGGAACTAGTATCAGAAACCGAACTTGATGAATTTGCATATTACGACGTTAGTGGCAACTTCTTGGAATCAGATTCCAACAGGAAGATGTTTACCCTGTTGGAAGTGGGAGGTTCTCTAGATCATGGCCAAATGAAGCCCTCTGGCCTGATTTTACGGGAAGGAGACGATTCATTATTCCGCCGAATTGGGATATTCAAGCTTCATTGTGTCAAGTCTAGGCGGAACCCTTTCGACCAATGTGAGGAAAGGGTGCTGACAATTGTCTGAGTGGGGAGTAGAAAATCGGCTTATAATAATAATAAGAACTAATTAAATATAAATAATAAAATTATTTTAAATATAGATTATATTATTAAATATTGTCGACGGTCGCTTGCACCATGATGATCAATCCGTGAAGCGGACGCCGTATAGAGAAGTAGTATTTAAAATTCTGTCGATACACTTTGTTTCGCAGCAACAAAAAAACTGGTAGATGCACAGGTGTAATGCCGCAAGCCACAACCGAACTCTCATCATGTGATACTGTAGTATTGACGAGGGGTGTGCAAGGCTATGGTAGCACAAGAGCGGCACGGTATATCAGGCTCAGGCTCAACCTAGATTCCTGAAGTAAACTCGTCTTCATATGTTCGCATCATCCGACAATCAAGTGGAAACTTAGTGTTAGCAGGAACAATCACAATGGGTGTGGATTTGTTGGTTATCATCTCTCCTCTCACTTCATTGAGGACAAAACTTTTACTGTTGTGGCTGTTGCCAGTCGTTCGGCGCTGCACAGTAACAATCAAGTTGATGGAGCAGTTTATCACAACATTGATCTTACTGATTACGACTCAGTTGAACGCCTGATCAATGATATGAAGCCTACTGTAATTGTACATGCGGCATCTCCATCTCCAGTGACAGGCACACCCAGACGATATGACACAGTGGCGATCAAAGGGACAGATGATCTTCTTAAAGTAGCGATGAAATCGAAGGATGCACAAGCACTTATTTACACTTCATCATCTCTTCTATGCAAAGGTCCAGAGCATATTAATCGCACTGAAAACTCTCCTCTCGCCGATACCGACCCAAAAGCTCCACCATACGCACGAACGAAGGCTCTAGCAGAGAAAATGGTTCTAAAGGCCAACAAGCCTCCATCAAAGACAGAATTCACGGAGGACCAGCACTCATGGGAAGAGCATCTTTGCACTGGGGCGTTGAGATTTCCGATAGTTTACGGAACGCACGATCTGGTTTGCATCCCTGGCGCTCTTACATCTTTGCAAAAGGGTCAGACAAATGTGGTCTTAGGGAATGGCTGGCAACAACCTTTGGAGTTTCTGTAGCGTCAAAAACGCAGCTGTGTCACATGTTCTTCTCGCACAAGCGCTCCTAGACACGCAAAGACGAAGATCCATGAACCTTGCCTCTGCAGATGGTGAAGCTTTCCACATCAATGATGGCATATCATCTAAATTTTGGGACTTTACGAGAATGATCTGGAAGTTTGCTGGGTGGAAGCCAGGAAATAAACGTCTTTATTACTTGCCGGTATGGTTTGCATTGGGACTGGCGTCGTGCTTGGAAATCCTATTCTGGATTTTTACATTGGAGACCAAACGGCCTTATCAACTGGGAAGACAGCAAATAGAATATGCTCTCTTCGAGCATACGTATAGCATCGAAAAAGCAAGACAGGTACTTCGCTATGCGCCAAATAGTGATTTTGAAGGAGATTTGCGGAATACTGTAATGTGGTCTTTGGAGCATGATGGTTGGGCGGAGAAGATCGGGAAAGTTAATCAGGGTTGAGATTTGTATGGAAATATTTGGGTGCGGTTTCGATTTGGTCTTGGATAAGCTCTAGCAATAAATCCATAAAGGATTAGCCAGGATTTGTTGTACTATACACCAGAGGAGTCGTACGGTCACGGTGCAACGCTGCGAGGCAAGATGCGAATAACTTCTGCGGCTAGATAAACATCTTCAAGAAAATCAAGGGCAGCCTTCATGAATTTGAAATTTGAGCTACATATGGAAGTTTGAGTTAGTCAAACCGGAGCAATCGTTGCAATCACAAAGTTCTTTCGGGGAAAAAACTGCACACTTGAGACTAGTTATAAATAATTCTTTTCCAGGCGGCGAATAGAGAAATACGTCGTAAAATCAGCCTTTAAATTTATCAGAATCAATAACGGTATACCTTTTTGTGTCTCTTGCGCGTTCTTGAACTCGACTGCAACTTGGTTTTCTATCGCAGTCACCTTCTTCAGACTTGGGATCAGTTGTGGTAAACGAGTTGTGAGGAGACTCCTCAACGCCCGGACAAAGCCAGTGCCTTCTATTCCACGCTGATCTTTCCACCATTCATAGTGTCTTTGGTTGAAGGAACTAGTGGATAGTAAGTATGGGAAATCTCTGATATGTGTGAAGCCTGACCTCTTTCGCAACGGCATGGAGAGACAGTATATTTCTGGGTGCTTTGTCTAATTCTCTGATGTGGCATTGCGATGTGACCATAGTAATGGTCCTTCCTGGCGTTGAGCTCTTAAAGGGGTTCCCAGAGGACTAAGATCAGAGCATCAGCATATATTCTAAGGGACCAGAACAAAATAGTTACATACTTTCTTGTAGGCCTCTTCTATCATTGATGTGCCATTGAAAAGATATCTATACGCTAAAAATCATTCTCGCAGAACCGTAGCTACAGAATCAAATGTGTTGCTCCAAAACATGATTAGCATAAGATACTTCAAGCAGAGTTTCGATATGCTTCAAGCCTTACTTAGAGGGTGTGTTGCCGATGAAACTTCTGGGCTGGACGTAAGAAAGCATAAAAAAGACATAAGACCGTAGGAAATAATGCCAAATGAAGAAGAGATCGGTCTATAAAATCTATTTGGAGCATGATAATTGTGAAAATTTGTTATTTGCTCTATGAAAAACTGAAATCAACTTGTTTTGAACGGAGGTAGAAGATAGCTATTACAACAAGTGACAACCTACAAAAGGCTATCTACGTGCACGTCTCCCTCCGTATTCTCCACAACAAGTCCTGGGAATATATGACCGTGTTATCTTACGGTTGAATGAGGCAAACTGAGTAGAGTAGGAGTATGATGACCTTTACCGTAGCCCTGAGGCACGTTGTGTCAGCCTCGCAGAAATGAATGGCCTATTTGCAACTGGTCAAGATGACAGAACAGTTAGTCTAGTCTCTCCTAGGTAAGAATGGCAAGGCACTGCCGCACTTCGTCGCTTACAGGCCCAAGCTAACGAACAAGGAGGGGTGGAAGCCGCAAAATTACGAATTGAATTCAGGTTTCCCATGATTTGGGCGGATTTGAAGGTTGAGGCCATGTCCAGAGGAAAACATGTTTTGAATATCGATGGATCGCTAATTGGCAACCTTTCAGCCAGAAACACACAGCGCCAATCATTTCCATCTCTATATTTGGCGGTACAATTCATATCATAAGTTCCGCGGAACTAATGAATTCTCTACACCGACAAGCCAAAGCAGTGTCTTTTTGGTATCTAGAGGCTCGATTCACAGCAGAGCTAGGGACTCTTAGTCGAGATGCGTCGAAGAAATTAGTCGCTAATCTTGAGCCGGCAAGCAGAGACCGTAGCCTTCTAATAGACGGGCTAAAAGCAACACAGCAAGCAATTTCTCCTGTCGGGGGACTAGACGAAATGATAATAATTGCGGCAGATAATACCAGGATCCGTCTTGATAGTTTGGCTAGTGTAGGGAACGAAAGCTTAACTATAAACCTCTAGGATTGGATACAGCATGAAATTACAGTTGCCACAACGGAGAGCGTTTATGGTTCAGCGAATCCATATCGAGATTCGAAGGTGGAAGCTGGATTTTGGTATGTTACCTGTGAACAAGGCTTTGCCTCCGATTTTGCTGATGACAATATTATGCTCATGTTGACAAAAGTTCTTCCTCGTTTTTTTGCCTCAAAGGCCTTCAATGGTCGAGCAGTAGTAGTGCAGGCATGGCCCGGTATTTCGCAAATGGTGATTATAAAAACGAATCATCGCTCATCAAAGCTAGACACTCGGTACTCTCCGCCGAAATGAGCCCTGAAGACCCTGCTAAGTTCAAATGTGTAAACGGTATTGCAATAATGACAAACACTGTCCCTACAGCCTTCTGGACGAATTTCCACATATTTTCCGATCCGAAAGCTCTCGAAGAAGTTTGCAAACAAGTCACGGCAATCACTTCGAAAGATGAATTGCTCGAAACAGGCGGTTTGAAACGCAGGATCAACCTCGGGAAATTAAAAGATGCGCCGAGACTTTTCTCCGCCCATGAAATTCAATATCCATATCAGAAACTAACATACTAACAGTTGTTTAATCGTATCCAACTCGGAAATGATCGCGCAATGGTAGCAAATATTGCTGCGATGCAAGAGATCCTCAAGGTGACGCAAGCAGACACGAGGGTCTCTCAAGCAATGGCAGTCAGAAGTCAAGAGCTGACGGAAGAAATGAAAAAAGATAGTCTGTCCATGAAGACAATAGCCATCTTGACAATGTTCTTCTTGCCAGGCACTTCCTTCGCGGTAAGAAGGCCTGGCAGCCCTAGGTTACTGGCCTAAGGCGGTAAAGTCGACAGGTCGATAGCTCCAAGGTAAGCTCGTCGATACAGCCATGAAGCCACTCAAGAAAAGAGAATAAAGGTCTACAACCAGACAGATTTCGTCAGTATATAAACCTTTATATTTAACTTGAATAGTCATTATATTTATTACCTTGATGGTTACTATTCTTGCATTATCAACTTTTTATTTCTATATTATTCTTTTCTATATCTACATCTGCTAGCAATATAGTGTCCGGGCGATTCAGATTTGTGATTTGATCATGAAAATCTAGAAAAGTAATAGATGTGTTAGCCAGTCTAGGTTTCACATCTCAAATATCTCAAAATCTCATTCATCCATCCACCCATCCATCCATCCACCCATCCATCCATCAACCCACCCATCCCCAAGCAATAAAAAAGAGAAAACGGAAGTAAGAACACATACCTGATTCAAACTTGCCAAATCCATACTCGCCATGCGTTTCTGCGCGATATGCCGCGACCTGATCGAGTGGATGCCCATGGGTGTGGAACGCCCGCTGTTGGGGACGGTGGTGCTGGGGGTGGTGTCTTTTGATGTGGAGGAGGAAGAGGATTTATCTTTCTTCTTTTCCTTCTTCGATTTGGATTTGCTGGGTTCGTTTTCGTCGTTGCCGGCCGCGGCGGCTTCCTTCTCGCGTCGCTTCTTCTCTTTCTTTTCCTTCTTGCGGGCTTTGCGCGCAGAGGCGGATTCTACTTCTTCTTCTGCTTCGGTTGGGGTAGGGGTAGATTCGGAGGGGGACTTGGATTTGGATTTCTTCGATCGCTTGGAACTGTGCTCGTTGTCTTCTTCTTCTTCCGTTTCCTCGGTCTTGCGCGTTTTACTCTTCTTTTCTTTCTTGTCTTTCTTGCTCTTTTTCTTCTTGATTTCGACGTCTCCTGAGACTTCTATCTCCTGTTCGGAGTCTTCTTGCTGTGAGCGCTTTCTCTTCTTGGACTTTTTCTTCTCTTTCTCCTCTTCCTCCTCCTCCTCACTGCTACTCTCACTCTCACTTACACTCTCACTTTCCTTCCCCCCATCCTTTTTCCCTTTCTCCTCCAGCCCCCTAACCCTCTTCTTCTCCCCCTCAATCAACTCCTGAATCTTATCCCCCACCAACACGCCCCCCCTCACAAACCTCACACTCCCCCACTTCCTCTCCGCATAGATCGCCCTTTTCAAATCCTCCCTACTCTTCTGCTCCCTCTCGATCTCCTTCTCCTCCTTCCCATTCAATCTTCCTAGCAAATTCTGGAAAACGTCTAGTCCAGTGCACTCCCCGTGCCCAACCCCGCTCCCGATCTTAGCCCCCAGCCCCAGATTGTTGTCCTTGATCACGACCCGGATGTGCGATGCGTTCGCCGCGGTGTGGTATTCGGCGTGAGACGCATTCTTCGCCCCGAGATATTCCCCGGGACTCCAGCCTTGCGATTTGAGCATCCGGTGCCCGAACCCATCGGTGTTGTTCGTCCAGGTCGTGTTGTTGGGGTCGTGGGAGAGTTTGATTTTGCTGGGAGGGGGTTAGTTGGCTTATCTTCTTCAATGTTTATGCTCATGGGAATTATATTGAAGGGACGAATGAAACATACTTTTTCGGCGCTGCGAGACCCATGATTGCGATGGGGTGCGAAAGCGCAACCTGGGAGTGTTATAGAGAGGGAGTTTTGGGACGTTGATTGATATCGGGAAAAAAAGTGGTCGGGGGAACTTTTTTCGTGCACCGAGAAATATTTTAGTGGGGTTCGAGGCGGGAAGCGGACGCTAGGGATTTGATTGGTTGGTGAGAACTTCTTGTGGTTTACTGATACCGTCCTTCACCTGACTACTACATACAACATTCACGATTTCATGGAAATAGATTGTTCATCTTCATATCATCTCTTCACATTCGATAGACTTCACAACTCATCACAATATCTTTAAAAGTCTCAGAATCCTCAAAATGCCTCGTCGCAGCACCAGCAAATCCCGCGAAAGCGACAACATCTTCATCACATCCCCGACCTCCGCCTCTCAGGAATCAGTCGATTTCGAATTAATGAAGACGGTGAAAGAGATGTCGATTGCTGTATGTTCTTTTTTTCGTTTTTTTTCCCCCAAGAACCACATATCATATTACAAGCTGATCACAAATCACAGACTAAAAAGCGCCGTGAAGCTAAACGCAACAAAATCGAAAACGAACGCATTAGGCGCGTACAGGACATAAAAGTACGTCTTGATGGGCTGTTTGAGAGTCATAGGAGTCGGAAGTGAGTTTATTGCTAGTTTCCCACTTGTTTGTTCCTCACGCCTATTCCCTGCTTGCCATCCAACTTCTTCCTTCCTTCCGAGCACCATCTCCTCCATATCCTATCAGATGCCCATCAGAAGTTGTATCCAGACATCCAAGTGACTCCAATGCAATCACAGGATGAAGCTCCAACAAGCTCAATGGGCCAAACTCAGTTCTTTGAACAAGAAGAGACAGGATCTCGAAGCTCAGATTCTGGCGAGTATGACGGCTGTCGAGAGACATACGATGAATATGGCGAGGGAATTGGATGCTATGTTTGTGGGGAGATTGGCGGGTTTGAAGGAGTTGCAGGAAAAGGATGCTTGAGAATTGAGTAGGTATGTGAGAGATGAGTAAGTATGTGATGAGAATGGTTTGGGTGGATAGGGGATGTGTTTATTAATGCTGTTAGGGAGACGCTGCTGCTCACTGGACGTGACTATTACTTTACATTGCTATCTATTATTGCTATACACCTACTTTAGGGGACATACTTACATCAAGGGCGTTGATAGAGGACATAGTTGGAAGATACCCTAGAGCTTGCTCTTTGCACATCATTAGCCTAATATAAAAATACTGCTCAAATGCCCGTCTCAAATGCCGTCCCAAACTTTTATTCTATCCCGTTGATTCATGTGTTCGTACATCCTACATCTCAGCCTAACCACCTAATCCATCAACCCAGCAACCCAAGCACCTATATCAAAGCACCCAAATATCATACAATCCCCCCACCCAGCAACTAAAACTAAAACCCCCTATCCTCCTTAAACCACCCGACACTCCTCCCCAACTCCGTAATCCCATTCCGCACCGAATCCACAATAACCTTCGCCATCCCCTGTCTCCCCGACGCCTTATCCTTCCCCGCCATCCCCGGCTCCTCGCTCCCCATCGTCGGCAACACATTATCACTTGCGCTCAGACTCACAAACAGCGCAAAAGGCGTCATCCACACACAGAGCCCGAAGTACGATGCGATTTGCGTGAAGTCCGGGTATTGGGGGGCGTCGTAGATGGATTGCGTGGGCGGGAGCGGGCCCGAGGAGAAATGTACGAACCAGAGGTAGTGGTTTATTACTACGAGGGCTGTGTGGGTGTTGGATGAGTTTCTTTCTTGTACGGAGAGCAAAAGACAGGGGAGGGCAGAGGGAGACAGAACATACCGCACGAAGTAATAAACAACGGATCACTCAACCTAACAATTGGAAACCGCCGCATATTCCCCAGATACACCACATGCGAAAACACGCTCAACGCACTCAATTTGAAACTAAACCCATCGATCAAACATAAAAGAATCTGCAGGCCGATGATACCGTAGATCATGCGCGTGAGGAAGCGCTTCGCCATTACGGTGTGTTCTTCGACAAGCTCGGAAAGGTAGTAGAGTCCCGATGCTGTAGTCAATTAGCTACCTGTGTTTGTTTCCTTTCTTTCTTAAAGTTCTAAGAAGAGAGGAGAGAGGAAATGAAGCTGGCGCATAGCAAGTAGCCAACGCGTCTGCATACATACCAATAGCCAGAGTAAGAAATCCAAACCCAACGGCCATGCCGAGGTACCCGACAAGTGGTAGAATCCACATATTTCCCCAGCGTATTATTGTGTATGTGAAGTGTTGTCTTTCGAGGTTATCGCAAACGAGGGGAATAATGCATTGTTGGAGGGGTTGTTGCAACTGACAGATCGAGGGAGCTTCGTTCCCGAGATTCGTTAAACTGTTCTCATCTACCCCGGATTTTTGGTCGGGTAATGATCGGCACTTTTAAGGTGCAGCTTTGATAAACTTGCTAGAATTTTTTTATCGGATGGGCTTATCGATATTGCGGTTTGCGCACGAGTTGGGAGTTTCGAGAAGGGATTTGTGATACACAACGCTGGACTTTTTAGAAGTTGGGTATTACAGCGGCCAGTTTTTTGAAAGGGAAAGGGAGACACAGACTTTCAATTAAGAAGATAATCTCTGCGAAAGCAGAAACTTAAACAGCAAATATGTCTCGTCCAGAAGATACACTGTAAGGCCCCCCTTCTCCTCCTCATTCCATATTCACAACCCCAATCTAACCTCTCTTCTCTCCAGCCCCCCCGACCTCCACTACAATGACACCGAAGCCCGCAAATACACCACCTCCTCGCGAATCCAAACCATCCAAGCCAGCATGACCAACCGGGCCCTCGAACTCCTCGACCTCACCAGCCCCTCCTTCATCCTCGACGTCGGCTGCGGCTCCGGTCTCTCCGGCGAAATCCTCTCCTCCGTCCCCTCCGATGAAGGCGGCCCGCACATCTGGGTCGGCATGGACATTTCCGCATCCATGCTCGACATCGCTCTGCAGCGAGACGTCGAAGGCGACTTACTCCTCGCAGACATCGGACAGGGCGTCCCATTCCGCGCAGGCACCTTCGACGCCGCGATAAGCATCAGCGCCATCCAATGGCTCTGCAACGCCGAATCATCCGAAGTATCGTCCGCAGGGCGGCTCTCGCGGTTTTTCAACGGGCTGTACGCATCGCTGAAGCGGGGCGGCCGCGCGGTGTGTCAGTTCTATCCGAAGAACGAGGAGCAGCGGACGATGATCAGCGGGGCGGCGATAAAAGCAGGGTTTGGGGCGGGGATTCTGGAGGATGATCCGGGGACGAAGAACGCGAAGTTGTATTTGGTGTTGACGGTGGGTGGGGGGGAGGTGGAGGGGGAGAGGGGCGGGGATATTACAGGGGTGGTGAGGGGGATGGATGGGGTGGATGTGTTGGATGCGAGGAAGAAGCATAGGGAGAAGGGGAGGAGGGAGGTCAAGAAGGGGAGTAAGGCGTGGATTTTGGGGAAGAAGGAACAGATGGAGAGGAAGGGGAAGGTGGTTAAGAATTCCTCGAAGTACACGGGTAGGAAGAGACATATTACTTTTTAGAGGTTGGGAAAAGCTCCGTGCTTGTTTGCATGGACTTGGAGTTTGGTAGATTAAGGAAAATTGGGAGTTATGTGATATCACTTGTAGTAGCATCAATGAAGAGCTGCTTGCGCACATCCGAACGTGTAGTTCCAAGTACATGGACGCCGAGGACATGAAGAGAGAACACTGGGGAAAGATGTTCTGCAATCTCAATAAGTAGTCCAGTGTTGATACCAGGCAATATAACTAGCAGCGACGCGCCATACTCGATCGAAGGAAAGCAACTCGACAGCACACAAACTCCTGATTGTGTCCAAGTCGCAAAAGCACGAGTCATGCGCAGCTATTGTAGGATCAGTTTTGATGAATTTTGTTTACACCTCTGCGTCTTTAAAGTACACCTCGCGCCATATCTAGGTATTTCTTTGTACAATCTAAACCACCAATCTATGCTGCTGCCTCCATTTTATCCAAAACTGCACGGGTGAACTGGCCAGTAGAGCTGTTTCCGCCCATATCGCGAGTTCTCGCGGTTCTAAGAAAGAAATCGTTAGTAGATGTTTTAAAACTTGGATTCAAAACTTACCCCTCAGAGATAACATCGTACACGGCCTTGGAGATTCTGTTAGCATGGTCATCAAGACCAAGATGTCTTAGAAGCATGGATCCAGAGAGGAGCATAGCAGTTGGGTTAGCTTGGTCCTTGCCCTTGATATCGAGACCGACGTGACGGCAACCGGGTTCAAAAACAGCGACGTCACGACCCATGTTGCAACCAGGAACGATACCTGGACCACCGACCAAAGCAGCTCCAACGTTGGACAGGATTCCTCCGTACAAGTTAGGCATAACCATAACATCGAACTGTTGTGGGCGAGAAACACATTGCATGGAAGCGTTGTCGACGATCATGTCGTTTTTATCCAAAGTGGGGTACTCCTTGCCCACACTGTTGAAGGTGTTTCGGAAAAGACCATCAGCGAGCTTCATAATGTTTGCCTTGTGAATACAGGTGACCTTCTTGCGGTTGTTGGCCAGAGCGAAGCTAAAAGCGAATCTCGCAATTCTCTCGGACTTGGCGCGGGTAATAATCTTGAGCGACTCGACAACGCCTGGGACTGATTGATGCTCGAGACCAGAGTACTCTCCCTCGGTGTTCTCACGAATAATGCAGAGATCGACATCCTTGTGGCGGGTTTCGTATCCGGGAATGTTCTTAATGAGGACAATCGATGCGTAAATATCGAGTTCTTGTCGGAGTGCGACGTTGAAAGATTGGTGACCGGATCTCTCGACTGGTGTATGTAAGATACCCTTAAGACCAAGCTTATTTCTCTTCAAAGATGCTATCGACTCTCGGAAAAGGTCCTCGGAGTGCTTGTCCCCCGTCTCCACACCTGAAACATCGACTTGCTCCCACTCGACCGGGACGTTGTCGGCCTTGAACACAGTCTTCACAGATTCGGCAACTTCAGCACCAATACCGTCACCAGGAATTAGAGTAACGGTATATTTTCCGCCATACTTGGTTGGCTTGAAGATGTCAGATTGCACGGTAGCAAAAGCTCTTGTCGGGGCAGCGTTGGCGGTTCGCAGAAGGCTCTGATAAGAAGTTGGATTGTTAGCTTGGAGCCAAAAATGATTGACATCAGAGGGGACGCCATTGAAAAAGGTGGAGGTAATTCACATACTTGCGCCGACTTTACTGAGCTTCTTGTAAGCATCTTGAAAGGAGAGGGGGAGGAGAGATATTAAGGAACTTTTGAGGTTAGAATATTTCAGAAAAGCGTGAAATTCCAAAGTTCGGAATCCTCGTGGTAAGGTGGAAGTTGAGCCGGCTTGAGACAACTAGACCTTTCCTGTTTAGGTAACGGCATGTGGAATCGGTTTGTCACGGGCGGAATTTAACGCTTAATTATTTCTTTCGTCAGTGACGGCACCAAAGTATCTTTGGAGGCGTCTGCCATCAAACTACTGCGTACGAGGACTTGGTACTATACCTGTGTGAGTGTTGAATGTATGCCGCGAGTGACAGGAGCAGTTACTGTCGTGAATGTACTCCGGCTGCTGCTGCATTCCACAAGGACTTTATTATTGTTCTCTTCAAGGGCAAGCGGCTGCAACATTACTTCTAGAGATCCTCATGGTATATGGAGCAGGAGTACTTGTAACTCGAATTATTTGCCTTGTTAATAAGCTGACTGACGTTTGAGGCTATTCACGGGCCTTTATGCAGCTTATGATGGAGTCATGGAGGGGTTACTTGCGTCTATGCACTCAAATCTGGAGCAAGGTCCGCCATGTGGTCTGAAAGGGGTACCTAAAAAGTTCCGATCAAACTGCACAAAGAACAAATGCCAATCTTACACAGATCTACATTCTGCATGCGTCAACAACACCCAAAGCAGAACCCGTGATCTTCTTTGAGAGAATGAATTATATAATCACTATATTTTCCCTGTGCTACTTCCAGCCTCTACTCTGAGGATCAGCCAAAATCAACACCATCAGAAAGTATCATGCCGTCCCCCCAGAATCCCTCCTGTCTAGTCATATCCACCCACTACCAAGTTTGCAACCATCTTACAGTCTCTGTTAATCATGCCAAAGCCAAGCCCCCTCCGGGCCACAGTTCAATTCACCACCCAAAACGCCGCGCCCAAGCATTAATCAAGTGCCCTCAAGCAATAGACAATTTATCGCTGTTTCCACCACCTACAGGCGAAGCACAAATACATACAACTCGATGTTTAGAGCTCGACAAGCGCACACGTGTCAATGGAGCATATGGGTGTCCATATTGCGAGCCCGATATGCATAAAACCGGAGAAGATGTGCCAGAGCAGATACAATTTGAGGATTCGGATGCCGGAGACGGTAATGAGGTGAAGACGAAGAGAAGAGTGAGATGGTGTGGGAAGGTAATTGAGGAGTGGGAGAGAAAGAAGCAGGCAGTCTCTCGGGTTGAATCAACGGACATTGAGAGTCAGTGCTGGATGGATGCGGAGCTGGCGCAGAGTGAGAACACAATAAATCCATAAGCTCGTCTTTACATACGCGGAATGCCATATAATAGAGCTTGGGATCTCCAAGCAGAGTTTTCCATCTTTGGATTTCCCTAATGACATTTCCATCTTTTGATAAATGCCAACGCACTGGTCCATGAAACCATTGGCAAAGTATGAGGAGTATCAGTGATCTCATCTCCCATAGTCGTTCCTGAACCACATGACTATAATGGCAGTGCCGACGCCATGGCTGCGTAGGAAATTCAGCCCCTATGAACCGAACCTGTTACCAGAAGTGCAACTTGAATTGCAAAACCGAATTGTGCAATAATTGACTTGATGTGTAGTCGTTTTTTTGCAGATAGCCCTAACGAAAGACGCGGCGCCAGCAGGCTACTCTACCTCTTTCAGACGCGAGTATGTTGGGGACCTCTTCTCAAAGCGAGGAATATGAGACACCTTAGCTAACTAACTCAACATGAAAATTCCGTGTCAATCGGTCGATAATGTAGTGTTCGAGATGACCACGTCAACTGCTCATAGGTAGCTAGGGCTATTATCCAGACGTCGATGCGAGTAACTCGGGTGGCTCCGAGATCCAATGGTACGCATTCATATCGCAGAAAATTCCCTATCGAGCCCCAACCGGAGCATAACCTTGCTGCGCATTTCCCATAGACACGTTCAACCCTTTCCTCTTATCCATAACTTTCTTCACAGCCGCCCAGCCCAGTAACCCCAGCGTGCCCGCAATGAAAGTCAACACCACAATCTGATCCTTCCTACTATCTCGCTGGAAGCACGTAGTGAAAACATCTTTCTCCTCTGCCTCTTTGCAAATGGGTAATCTCTGCGCCAAACAGAATGCTCTGTTGCACATGGTACATGTTGGGGCTTGGGCGCGAGCATGCGATTTCGAGTCTGATTTGTCGGAGGAGCTGGAGTGAGATGAGAGAGGGATGATGGTGCTGTTTGTGAAACAGGTGCATTTACAAAATGATGGAGGGGCTGTTGGTGATTAGTATGAGGGAGGTCCAATTGGTGCAGGCAATATTCACCTTCTGCGAAAGCAACAATCGCAAATGCGCATAAGACGAGAAACATATATAATCCCCTCATGATTGAATTGTTGGAACTTGATTAAAATATCGGTTTTGCTGTGGGTACACGATTCGCGGCGCAAGGCAATATTTTTCTCACATTTCCTTGAAAGATAATTGAAATCAAAGTAGTATAGCTGACAGAGTCTACAACATCTGCAATGCGAGAGTCGACGAGACGTTGTCCGCATCGATTAGCTTCCCCGGTAATGTTCAGATCAGATACCAGGAGCAATCAAAACGCACTAACCCGTTTCAGGACTAGCCGACATCAACCCAAAAAGTTGAGCAGTCCAGAGCATCTTCAATATTTACACTGCAACCTCTCCCCACCACCACAATGCGTCGAATAATAAGAATAGACCGGTCACTTGACCGTGTCCTAATACGGGCGAACTCACCAGCAGCTCAACCATATCGCTGCCTAGCATGCATACACCAAGCCAGTTCTTTTTCAACATCGTCGTCCCTCCGAGAAAAAGAGAATTTCCGCGATCGAATAAGACGAAGGTTACTGGGGGAGAACAACGTAATTGCAAAACGAGACCCTTATACCGGACCCAGTCAACTGTCTGAAGAGGCGCAGGTGGAAGAAGAAGCAGAGCCAGAAGCGACGGTACAGCCGGTGGTAGAAGCAAGCGGTGATTATGAACCTGCAGATACTTGGGATGGCTTGGAGCGGGTCGGTGGGTTTAAAGGATGGTGGAAGCAGAATTGGGATCCTGAGCATCCGTTTGAATCCTGGATGCCGGAAAAGTCTGCGTTAGGCGCTGCTGGGACGACTGCAGCTTTACATCGGGCCATAGTGGAGGTTTTTGCTTTGAAACAGGCGGGGAGACCTTTGTTGGAGGTGTCGCAGACTGAACCAGGCCTCGATTTGACACAGCAGGTGCAAATTACACCTTCTACTTCTGGGGCGAATCTACAGTTCACTGAAGGTGGTTCTTTGGAAGAAATCGTGGAGTCATTGGCACCAGTGACGGCCATTACTGTCGCGAAGCCTGTTGCGAAGAAACCCAAGACTTCTGCCAAACTGCCAGTAGACGCTGTCCCGGAGGATAAAGTTTTCGAGCCTGTTGAGGAAGTGCAGGCCGTGGCAAAACCACCAACGTCTAAAGTGGTGTCATCTTGGGATCCGTCATGGCTACAGATTTCTTTGGTAGATCCAGAGATCAAGTTCGCAGTACGTACTACTTACTACCAATTACCTTGGATCTCAATTTACTAATTCTCTCAAAGGTTCTCAAACGCACAATGCAATTAACCGGCGTACGCATTCCAGATAACGTTATCAAGAGCTCAAACACGGCAAAGGCTCTACTTAACCATCTCATTACCCCGCCAAAACCAAAGAAGCTAGTCGAAGAGCTCAATCAAAAAGACGACTTGGTATCTTTGCCGAACGTCACTATTTGGTCAAGGAAGATCACTTCTATTGATAAGGAACAGAGAATCGGAAGATGGAAGGTCATTGAGGAGGAACTAAAGTCGAGGAATCTACCAGTGAAGAATATTCGACATTCTCGAATTGTGTAAAATACTATTGTATCAAGAACGGGTACAGTCCCGATGTATACAATGCTCAACTGCCCTATGTGTTCAATCGTAATTACACCAACATATGGGATGTACGTTGACTGTTGTATGCATGATATTGTCCGCGCCGTCGTCACTTAACACGCTCCCGCAATGGGAACTATCTGTATCGCTGTGATTTCATATTCAAAATTCTGCTCTCTGCCATATAACGATACAACTATCCCCATCTATCTACCTTAAAAGTCCATAATCCATACAAAACAACCTCCCAACCCCCAAAACACCTCAAACAACAATATACACACAAAAAACACCTTAAAGCTCCTTACCCCCACCAGCTCCATCCCAAGGGTATCATAAACGAAAGTTAAACCCACAACTCGCAAGTAGCAACCCAATCATAGATATCATATCATACAAGCAAGTAAGAAGAAACGCCCTCTAACCACTCACAAAAACCACCCAAAGACCGCCCCCACACCCACCAACAACGACCCAGTCCCAATACACAAATTCACCCCATTCGTTCTCCCAGCACTATCCAACCCCGTCGTACTCCCCGTCGTGCTCCCCGTCGGCGAAGCCCCATATCCCGAACCGGTGCTCGATGCACTGCCCGTTCCGTTCCCCTGCGTGACGTTAAAGTTGTACGCCCCGCACGTGGTAACCAGTACTCCTGCTCCGGTGATGGAACTCCCGTCTGTGGAACCTGGATTTGGTGTTAGCATCGACGTTCACCTTCATCTCTCCACTTTGATTTGAAAGAAAAGAAAAGAAAACTTACACCCAGAAAACAGTTTCTCATAAGCGGAATTACAGTCCGCGGCAGTCATATTACTAGTGCAGCTGTCGGAGCTGCCGCGCACATATTGGAAAGTGATGACGCCGGCGAGGACGGCGTCGGGGAAGTGGTTGTCTGCGAGTCGGGTGCAGAAACCGTTGTAGGAGCTGGCGATGTTGGAGAGGGTGTACACTGAGGTGAGGGTTTCGTTTTTGATGCAGGAGGGAGCGGTGGAGGCGGTGATGAGGGGGAGGAAGAGGGTGGAGGAGAGGAGGAGGAGTTTGGTAAGCATCTTGCTGGGTGGGGTTTACTATTAGAGGAGAGAGAGAGAGAGAGGTAGATAAGTGATGACACTTGTGTGGAGATGGAGATAGGAAAGCGGACTGTAGATAATTTTCTGACACTCTCAAACACGGGATAAGAAAACGGGAGAAATATTGAATAAGTAAGACATTTCTCTACTCAGCAAACCCCGAGGATACATATAATCTCCAATCCATCCAAGCAGTTGGACCTGCGGTCAAAGGATCCGACCTTGAAGCAGCGGCTGCTGCGGCCAGGTAAGGCTATCGTGCGTGCGTGCGGCTAAGCGTCAACCTACCTTCCTTACCAACGCGGAACAACAGAACAAGCTTGTCAGACATTCATTTTTGACGATCGTGAGCCAGTCCGGACAAGGGATAGTTTACGTCACAAAAAGCCAAGCAACATCTGAAGAGAGCAGACGATGAGACACGTTATGGGAAATAAGGTATCCCCCTGATGGTCTGAGCCGGCCGGGTGAAGAGACCGATGTTCCTTTCAGTGCGCGTTTCAGATGCTTCGAGAAGGAAGGATTAGACCTTTTGGAAGCGCGTGAGATGGGCTGGTTTCTGCGACCGGCGCACGATTTAAAGCCACGAACTTGGAGCAGAAGCTACTCCTCCACTATGCGCAGTCATCTGGTGATGTGGTGGCCGAGTGAGAGAGGCAGTGTTTGTATGCGGTTTGCTACCCAATTCCCCAACATTGATCGATCCTACGAACTTTCGCCTGGAGTAAAGACGAGATGTAAATGGAAAAAGTACTTGGGGTAAGGCGAATGCGTGGCGGGACTCATTATGCTTGTTTTAGATATCCAACATCGGTGGTCCAAATCCTGATGTGCTGTGCCTTTACCCGTGTTGCAAACTAGTCTCAAACAAATGCTAACTGCGAGTAACAGTAGGCGGCGTAAAGTATAAGGTTAATTCTCGGTCTGACTCAGAAGCAGAATCAGACATCTGTTCATAACTAAAGTTAAGCTTACAGAAAGTGCAGGAAGGGTGGCCTCTTGGCACAGTTCGAGTGACATCAGTTAGCGGGGTCGCGGGTTAATGCGATTGCTTACGAGCTTTTTTACGGCGAAGCTTCCTTTCTAGGAATCAACATGAGCATTGACAGCGACTGGCCGAGTCATCGACGCAGCCCGGTATGCAGGTAGGTAGGTAGGTCGTACGGTATGGAAGACATGTGGCCTCTGCTTCGATGTTTCTTGAGGGGCATCTATGACTCCACAGCCAAGAACTACCCCGCGGACATCGTATTGATGATTTGAAAGCAAGACGGATTTTTAAACTTTCAGAGAAAGGACACATTTCTGGAGATTGAGGAATCTACATATAAATATAATTCCTAAGACTAATCTTCATCTGAACAGCCATTGCTATCATTCCAACAATCTCCTCCTTTACTCCTGTTTAGACCCAGAACCAGCATCACAATGGCCGCATTCCCAGATAGCTTCACACTCGAAGCACATCCAGGCACAGACATCTGGTAAGCCATGCCACATCCCAGCACCCAACTCCAGCATAACACAACAGCCACTAACCCATCCCCTTAGGCGCAAACCCCCCACCACCAACGACTTCAACGCCCCCACCAAAGACCACTCCACCCTCCCACGCTCACACTTCCTCTCCGCACGCATCACCTTCTCCGGCCCCTGGGTGCAGCAATACGACCAAGGCGGGCTACTCCTCAAGCTTCCGTCCGCTCGCAACGCGACCGCCCGCTGGCTGAAAACCGGCGTCGAGTACTACAACGGCGCGCCGTACATTTCGACCGTGGGGTGCGATAACTATAGCGATTGGTCGATATGGCCGTTGACGAGGGAGGAGGCGGAGGGGGAGATTACAATCGAGGTTAGGAGGGAGGGGGAGGGGTTGTGGGTTTATTGGGTTAGGGGGGAGGGGAGAGGGGACCAGCCGTTGAGAGAGGTTACGTGGTGTTTTGCGGAGGAGGGGGACGTGGTGGTGGGGGCGTATGCGGCGAGGCCGGGGAGGGAGGTGGAGGGGGGGTTGGTGGTGAAGTTTAGGGGTTTAGAGGTGGAGGGGAAGAAGTGAGTGACTGGCTGGATGACTGACTGGCAAATTGACTGAGAGTCGTGGACACAAGTTGGTAATCATAGGCGTGATTATTAATTATATATTGGCGGATTGATCTAAGGAGTGAGAACCTCTTATTTCCAATTCCACTTTACCTTCTCAGTCTCGGGAACAGGATGATGGTTCAGTAGTTGACATCCATCTTCAAATCATACACTTGAGCACAGTTGCTCTAAAGTAGCACGCCCGGCACGGTTACAGTCATTACCATGTATTCCGACCTTAGGTTTTATTGCTATCTATGGAACTTTATAAATGACTCTCTCCTAGAATCTCTTCGAGTCAATCCTCGCGTAGTTTGCGTCTTCTTCAAAACACTCAGGGGCCTAAGTCCAAGTCAAGCATGGGGCCATCAAGTGAGAGACTGAAGAACTGTCTCCTAGAGTAGCTAGGAGCATTCATTGGAAACAGCTAGGCTTCCGCAGAAACTAAAGAAGCATCCAGACTCAGTGAGAACCATGAACTCTAGTGCGTACATGCGGAAAAGTGTGGCCAAATAGCTTGTCTTCTGCAGAATATCTACTGATGAAAAATGTTTCTTTGTGAGTTCTGTTGTGTCCCCGAGCATTTTCCCCCGACCTGCATGTTATCTATTCTCAATAAATGCATATTCCATGCGCGATGACTCGTTTTCTAGCATGAAGTTTGATCGATTCTGGAAATAACATGTTTGACCCCCAAAGGCCTGCGTCCCGGCCTCTGGTCCCTCGTCGTTGATATATCGACCTGGACGATAGACGGCAAGTATACGGTCAAAAGCTTGCCAGCATCTCCAGAAGCTTGTTTGGATTGTGCATAGATAGCTGTCCTGCGCACTGTGTTGCACTTTTTCATAAGTAGACACTTTCGTAATGCAAGGTACCTGATATCATATCCCCTCCTTCTTGAACAAGGCTCGCAAAATCGTGTTATTCGTGGTACCACCCGAGTATTGCAATCTTTGCCCCCGTCTTGGGCAATCGGGCTCTGCTGCGTTCGGATCTGTGGTTGGGAGAAGGGAGTTGAGGAGAGGAACGGGGAAATGAGAGCTTGGAAGATGGTGGAGAGAGGGGCTCGATACACGATCGGGGAAGTGTAAGGCTGGGAACTCGAGGAGTGGCTTAAGTCATTGTGAGAGAAGAGAAGTTCTAGGTAGGTGGTGGTGGGGGGGTGGTATATAAGGGTTGGGATGTGTGTGTGTGTGCGTGCACATATAGATGCGCTACTGGCGCTACTGGCGTTCTTGGGTCCGCAGTCTGCTTTCGATGAACGGTTTCCGGCGTTCCGCGTTACTGTCTGTCTGACATCGCTCACCGATCTCACTTCTGGCACACATGAAAGCGTTTACTCGAGAACAAATATACATACAGGCCACATGGCCGTACTATTATCTACACATAGGAATCGTAAAAGTCCGCTCGCTCGTATCAAGAAACGCCCCTCGCTAAATCCAATCACTCTATGCCAAGCAATATATGCAAGAAAGAAACAAACCCTTCTCATCCCGTACTCATTAACGCCTCGCTATGTCTACAATTTTTCTCGCTCTTTCTTTCTTTCTCAATATCTTCTATACGCGCCCTTGTCTACAGGCTGCGCATTCCCGTCCATTTCTGCCATATGATAACCATTCATCTCCACTATATGCTGCTCGTTCGTCTCCGGCCCAGGACTTCCATGCATCTCATGCGCCATTGCAACTCCCGGTGGGCCTGTCCGTTGTGGTACGAAAGGTGTATTTTCCGGCTTGAAGTTGGGAGACGAGACGCCGGTGTCGAGCTCGCTGGGTGGCGTCTTTTGGTAGGGTCGCTTTTTGCGCATGCGGAAGAGGATTATACCAATTGCGGCGCCGACGACGATGACGCCGAGGGATACGCCTATTGCGATGCCAACTTTGGTGGCGGTAGTTATTCCGGTGGAAGACGAGGTTGAGGATTGAGTGGCGGATGATGATTCGGGAGCGGAAGATTGCGTGGAGGAAGATGTCTGAGATGCGGTCGACTTCGAGTTCGAGTTCAAGTCCGAGTTCGAACTTGAGCTTGAGACCGAGGAGAATCCAGTATATGTTGGCACGGCGGAGTTGCCTAAAAAGTTGTATCCATTAACCTGAACAGCTTCAATCACATGGTTCTCCTTCACAACCGTCGAGGTGGTAAAATATGAATCGGTATTAGCGGGTGACGGAGCAGCATACGTGACGGTCTGACCCGACGTCCACGTAGACGTGCAACCACCCGGTAGCGCCTGCGACATCAACGATGAAAACGAGTACCCGATCGGACAGCATTGCGTCAGCGTCGACGACGTCCCCACCGTCGACGTCGCCGCCACAGTATATGCCTGCGGGCACAGAAACGGCCCCAGAGAAGTCGTTGATGCGGCAGACGTCTCCTGATTCCACCACGAAGTCACCACATCCGGCCAGCAATGCGTCTCAAACGACGCTGCGTTTTGGTTCGGGTCCCATGCGTACACATGGGTGAAGTTGTCGGGCGAGTAAAACGCCTCGGTACACCGTGGTACCAGCGGATACACAGTCGTGAGAGGAAGCCATGTCGTGATGGCATTCGCCGTGCCTTCTGCAGCCGGGAGACGCGAGGTCGGACTAGACGACATCGCGAGTTTTCGCGCGAGATGTGACGAGAATTGAAGCTATATCTCAATCGACGGGAAGACGCAGAATGGCGTATTTTCACGACAACAAAAAGCAAACCTGAGAATAAAATGGCGGCTGTCAGCCCTGCGCCTGCATCTCACTGTTTTCGTCGTGTTATCTCTAACAGGTCAGAGTGCCAGGGTCCAACTGCGCAGCAAAACTTTAATTTACTTACAGGGTTTCAAATCAGATTAACGTGGTGCCAAGTGCACGGTAAGGGAGTCTCGAACTCCACTCGGAGTCGTCTATTGGTGGGGGCGCGAAATTGAAGCTTGCGCATCTCGGCGGTTACAGGGAAAGGGAACCCTCTTTGCTGGGCTTCGTGGTATGTGTAGCACGAGGACGAAATCCTCCGTTCTAAGCGAATCCGAATATACGTAAGGTTGCGGGTGTGCTGCATAGATCGGTTGTCCGCCGTCTATATATGGCCTATCAAGAATGAGTAAATCCTCTGAAGAAACCCCTTTCGGAAAAAGCTGCTTACCTCCGAAAGGGGTGCTTACTTCTTGACGTGATTGGACAAGGCTCTCCAAAAATAAAATCCACAAATGGTGGAATAGATTCAAAATGGGTTTGACGAAAAATTGCTTCCTCCTCGAGTAGTGACAAAGCTCGTGGTGACAATAACAGATCCGGATGAGACCATTTGGACCGCCAACTACAAGTTGCGGCACATTTTGTGCAAACGAGGAGACGGCAATATGGTGAGCTGTAGATAACTTCGTGCTTCTTCTCAGTGGATATAGCAGTAGAGCAAGCACAGGCTCAGTCGTGAAGCACTTGCCTCGAGACGAAGTCAGAAATGAGACCAAACGCTGGTAGATAAGTCAAGCCTTTGACAAGTTGAATTCAATGTAAACCGTATGTTAGAACACAGGCCTCGAAAAATAATCCAAGTCGTAGAGAGTTTCTGTAATTGAGTATCATTCCCCGTCTCGGAACGAATAGCGTCGTGGATATATGCCATCACTAATCGTTCCTCTATGCCTGTATCATACAACATCTGTGCTCCCTCCAGTTGCCATAACAGCAGTGATTCGTCAAGTATTCCCAAAAGTCCTCTATGCGCCAAACTTTGACTCCTTGTATGGATATCGTAGCTCATCATCCTTCCTCAGCCAAACTTGTTTCTTCTTCTTCGTAACGACATGTTCGGCCCACACTTGCTTCGCTTTCTCCTTCATGAACTTTCTGATATATCGCGGATCCCAAAGCTCGCTGGCTATGCCGAGGTCCTTGCAGCAGCGCATCAGCGCGTTCGATTTGCATCCTTCCGTGGCTGTCGGAATGCCTTCCGGGGCAAAGTAATCTTGTTCGCCACGGGCGACTGATACTAATCTGCAGTGATCAAATATGTTAGTCGCAAGCTGTTCTTTACAATGGAAGTGAAAATGCAATGATAGACTCACCGGCCATGAGCTACAAGAGCATATTCTCTGGTGATACTCTTCTGCGTAACTATCGTTTCTCCTCTAGGTGCCAAACCCCACCCACCGGGCCCAAAAGCTCGATTCAATATTCTTCTATATTTGATTTCTGGCAGATAGACAATGCCGTCCGGCTTGACTTCAACATCATCGAAAGGTATGGGCGCGAGTAAAATTTCTGCCGCCTCCTTCGAGAATGGCTGCGACGATAAACCATGGTACGATCTCGTCCAATCTACCTGTCTCACCCCCTCATCAAGAATAAGTGGCTCGTCTGCCAACCCGTTTGTCATGTCTGTGATCGGTGATTGTTCATCTATGGTGTGCTCTGGATCTTGGGGCTTGGCTGCGACTGTTGAATTGGCTGCGGGAGGCTTGGAAGCAGTCGCAGTCCTTGGGGTATAGCTCGAAGCTGGATATGCTGCATTTCGGAAAGTGGTAGAGAATGGTCTTGATCGATGCGCCAGTCTGACATTGCTCGAGATTGATGATGACCGTGAGAATAGTCCTGTCGCTTCACTTATCAGTGATCGCGCCGCCCGTGGGGTTATTGGAGCCATATTGTTGTGTGGAATAGAAGGGATTGTTCTGGTCAAGGCGATTTTGTGCCGCCACCAAGGCGCGCTTCGGGAATGACGTCTAAAATTTCAAGGGTCCAACAAATACTTCTCGACTCCAAAGCAACGTCGCCGTCTAAAACTGCGCGTCAATGCATAGAAGTGAGAGGGGAATTATTTTGTCCTATTGTGGGAGATTTTCTATGGTACAATAACATTCACGAATGCCTCAACCTCGTGCCCGTTCCAACTCCGCTCACACAGCAGCTATGCTATCCCCTATGCCGCCCATCAAATTATGCATTTTTCGTCGAAGTCCTCTCATCGTTCTGATGTTTAGTCCAGCACTTCCTGAACGTTTCAAGCTTTATTCATTCGAGCAGAAGTCAGTATCAAAATGTCTCACTACCTCCACCCGCACGTGACCCGAGACACTTTGCATACCTCTTGTTTGCACAATCTCCAGTCTTTCTTTTCGAAATAACAGTCGGTCATTTTAGAATTCTCGTCTGCGTCTTGATAAGAATCACTGCAAAAGGTGAGGGTTGTGGCTGGGAGAACGTCGGCTTACCGGCGCATCCGGTGCTGAAGATTCGTTTGTCCCTGCCATAAAATTACGTTTAGTGGCTGCAGATATTTGTTGAGGACAACATTGCTTCTTACCATTCATCAGGTTCATCGTCCTCGTCGACCGTTGCAGCTTTGGCATCGCTTTCTGGTTTGGACATCTTTGGCTATTTGCTTTGACTCGGAATTCCTGGCTCGAGAGTTGTTTTTGAAATCCGCCAGAACTTTCATTGAGCAAATTTCTTGCTCGAGCCTCGGTTGTCACCGAACGACCGGAGTTGGTAGAAAAATGGTCGCAAGAAAGATGGATGTCCTGGTGTACTCAGGTATATCGATTCGATTGCAGCAAAATCACTTTCTAAGACTTTGAGTAGGAAATGGAAGTACAGTTGAGTCAGTTCGCCACTGTCTCTACACATTACGACGTTTGCTCTCCCCCAGCTACGCCGTCATTCCTGTCTCTGAAACTGCCATTCTCAAGGAACCATGGACCGCTTCTTGTGCTCTTCTTGTATTCCCAGGGGGCGCTGATCTGGGATACTGCCGCTCTCTCAACGGTGAAGGAAATCGACGTATCTCGCAGTATGTCCGCCGGGGTGGTGCCTATCTTGGATTTTGCGCTGGGGGCTACTACGGCACCTCAAAATGTGAATTTGAAGTGGGTAACAAGCAGATGGAAGTTGTTGGCCCACGAGAGTTACAGTTTTATCCTGGTACCTGTCGAGGAGGTGCTTTCAAGGGCTTTCAATACCACAGTGAAGCTGGCGCAAGACCTGCTGAAGTGAAAATAGACCAAAGCGCATTCAAGAGCGGTCTAGTACCTCAAAGTCTTAAAATATATTACAACGGCGGCGGAGTTTTTGTTGATGCTGGGAAATTTAAAGACAAAGGTGTTGAAACTCTCGCTACATATGTACATCCTATCGATGTCGAAGGGGGAGAAGCTCCTGCAGCCGTTGTGTACTGCAAAGTTGGTGAAGGTGCCGCAATCTTGACTGGCCCTCATCCTGAGTAAGTTAACCTTCGCTCGCGGTTGCTTTATCAGCTCACAGGTTTCTTCAGATTTGCCGCCGTGAATCTTGATCACACGACTAAGATTCCAGGATATTCAAAACTCGTAGGCGAATTAGCAGAGCACGACGGGCCAAGAACGACATTTTTGAAAGCTTGCTTATCGAAGTTGGGGTTGGTTGTCGGTCAGGAGACATCTGTAGCACCCTCTCTTTCTCGCCTTCATCTCTCATCTATGTTCCCTTACTTAGTCCCAGAATTATTGGCTTCATGGTCAGATATAATCGAAAGAAAGGACGGTGAAGAATACATTAAAGGCGAGAATGACACTTTTCATATCGAAAAGCAAGAGACTAGATGGTCCACTACCTCTCTCACTAAGTCACTTCCAGATGTACCAGCACAAGACAAACAAGCAAACAAACAAACTCCAGCAGATGACGGTATTATCGACTATAACGCGGTCACCAAGCGTCTCATACCACATGAATGTGATTGGCCCGGAGCGAAGGAAACTCCATATTTCAACCACCATGCATTCTGTACTAACTTGCGACATTATCAACAAGAACGTCAAAGCGAAGCTGAGGAATTCGGAAAGTTTGTTCTGTATGGGGAAGTCGTTACAAGCACGAATACTATGCTAGAAAAGTAAGTGACCAACTGCAATTTCAGTTCAAGCGCTTATGATTTACAGGAATCCAAAACTTCTCTCGAATCTTCCTAACGGATTTACTTTCACGGCTACAACTCAAATTGCTGGTCGGGGTCGCGGCTCGAATGTGTGGGTATCACCCGCGGGATGTCTAATTTGGTCTGTTTGCATGAAGCATCCTATGGAAATAAGCAACAAGGCACCAGTAGTTTTCGTTCAATACCTCTCCGCAATCGCAATCGTCGAAGCAATCCACTCCTACGACAAGGGGTATGAGAATTTGCCAGTGAAGCTGAAATGGCCTAACGATATCTGTAAGTTCTACAAAAAAAATATATTCAGGCAATGACTCACAATATTAGATGCACTCGACCCATCGAAGCCGGAAAAAAAGGAATATGTCAAGATAGGAGGCATTCTCGTGAACTCCTCATACTCGTCCGGGAATTATGATCTAGTCGTAGGAATCGGTCTCAACACGACCAACACCGCACCCACCACGTCTCTGAACGCACTACTGCCATCGCATCTCGCACCATTCACACTAGAAAAGCTTCTAGCTCGTTTCCTGACAAAATTCGAAACCATCTACAAGAGTTTCTGCAGAACGGGATTTGACCGCAAGCTTGAGGAGTTGTACTACAAACATTGGCTGCACAGCGATCAAATAGTAACTTTGGAAACGGAGGGCGGAGCTAGAGCAATGATTCGCGGTATCACGAGAGATTGGGGGTTACTCCGTGCGGAGGAGTTGGGCTGGGAGGATAGACCTACGGGGAAGATTTGGGAGTTGCAGAGTGATAGTAATAGTTTTGATTTTTTGAAGGGGTTGTTGAAGAGGAAGGTATAGGATTTCTTGAGTCGTGGTTATTATGATTTGTGCGTGCTTGGAGTATCTTTAGATGGTGTGATCTCATAGAAGGGGTGAAATGATAGATAAAAAACATGGCATTTCAAATATTCCGTGGGTATTTTACGATCTGAAGTCAAATCTACTAATTGTATAAAAGATACAGAAGAATCGAACCCCCACACACCAGCCATCCAGAATCCAACAACCCTCCCCTACGCCTCTACAAACTCTTCCTTCAATCCACAAGCCCCACAACAATACTCCTCAAATCATCGACCCTCCTCTCCTCCAGCCAATCCCACACCTCCTTCTTGTTCCTACACACATGCGCAGTTCCTTCTCCCTTCGTGTCCAGCGCACTATGGCTTCCTTCTAGGGTCATGTCCGCCATGCACATGATCTGCAAGCGGAGATATTCGAAACAGTGTGCGGCGTGCCAGTCGTTGCGGGCGCCGTGCAGGCCGAATCTGGTCCCGTGGGAGAGCACGAGTTGCTGATAGGTGTCGACGGAGTAGTAGAGCTGTGGGGCGTGGAGATGTTAGTTGAAGGGGGGAAGGCGGGGGAGGAAAGGAAATATGAAGGAGGCGTGGGGAGGGAGGAGAGAAAGAAAGGAAAAGGGGAGTTAGTTACGCAATGCAATGCATGAGTCCAAGCAGTTTCGAATATGGGACCCGATCGAATAGGGTCATCTGTGATAGGGGTGCCGATCATCGGGTATTTCTCCCAGTCGGGAATTCTGACTGTTCCGCTGCCCACTGGGAGAGAAGCTTGTGAGAATTGATCGTGAATATCTGTGAGGGGTGGCATATGCTTACATGGCAGGAGTTTAGACCAATTCTCGCGAACCTTCATACGGTCGATATTCGATGACATATTAGGCATATATTTCGACGGTTCGTGCTGAAGAAGTGTGTATTGATGGGAATCTGCAGGTTCCTCTCACATTAGTATTTCATCACTCCAACCACTCCTCGCCTATTCCGTCGCCATTAAGAAAGCACCTACGTGGAATATAAATCCCATTAATATCGCCCCCTGTCTCCGTCTTCTCCGGACTCCATCCCTCCCCCCGATGCCACAACAGCAGGACAACAATCACCACCTGCAGCATGATAACAGCGCCCCACCTCATCCACTCCAGCATGTTCGCCAACCTCGCTTTCCGCTTCCGCTCTCTGTGTCTAGCAATCCTCTTTCCTCTTGGTGGTAGGCCTTCGGGAGGATTTGCTCTGGTGCTTGAAGTGGGTGATTCGTCGTAGTAGTGCGGTGTTTCCTCCATGTCGACGTCGTCGAGGAGTATACCGCTTTCGTTCTTCTCCTCGTCGATTCGCATGATTCGATTCGACTGTGCTTGGGTGCATAAATGCCAAGATGGGAGGGGAGTTCTAAATTGATGGGGAGGATGTTATGAGGAGGATGGTGGCATTTATGAGTGGGGTACAAATTGTCTTGGGCGTATATCGAAACAAAGAATAAAATTGTTGCGAAGGTCAGCTCATGGGGCAAATACGGGTCGCTTGGTACAAAGAACTCAAGAGCTGAAAATGGTGCTCAATAGGAGAAGTCTTTTTAGGTCTGAGATATAGTCGATGAAATGATAGGGTGATGAGTGGCGCATGAATTGATGATTAAGGCCACTCGTACCAGTCTCCTGATCTAGAAGTCTGAAGTCTCCATTGCGCATGGAAAGTTTTCACAGAAAGCAGTGTCATGAAAGCTTCACAAAGCAATATCGAGAAAGTCCCCCCAGCTAACGTAGAGCTGCTATCGGTACCGGATGGGAGGTTTGATTTTGTCTGGTTGTGGGCAACAAGTTGCCTACTAACTCACTTTGATACATATTCACCTTACGTGATCGACACATATCCCCTACTCAAAGAGCTACCGAGAACTATCAAGCTCCATCCATGTTCATATGAAGTTCGGATTTCATCAATCATACCGACCTCGATCTACATTAGAGAGCTGGCTGGATGGCCTGGTCGCAGAGATACCGAGCCGTAAGTCGTGATCGTCTTCATCGGGTTACGTCTCGAGGTGGCGACCCAAAGCGAGGACACAAGGAACTGAATGTGATATTAAATCTAAAAAAACGCACGTTAGTTGCGAGCTATCGCATGCATCCATATCAAATAATTTCCACTTGGAAAGGATGTATTTGAACGGCCTTCACGTCAGAAAATTTAGTACCACTGCTGAAAACTTTTCGAATATGAATCAAATAGAATGCGAAAGTTCATTTCATGGGTCATATCATTGCATTAGGTTCATTGACTATGCATAAAATAATTACGATTATAATGAGAACCATGGACTCCTTTATGTTCTGTATGCCGCAAAGGCTATGCTTCTATTCCCCTCTTATATTTCTATTAAATGGGAGGGCCAGCAACCTTGAACGGATGGGCTTCAGTGTTGAAAACCCATTCATTCTTTCCACCACTTCCGACCTGGTATTCAGCATCCTGGTATTCATGTTAGCAATCGTTCAATAATCTTATCTCCATCCTCCCAACCAAATGATAAAAGAAGGGACTCACATCAGCATGTATCAAGAACGCATATTTCAGGACCTCGGCAAACAAGAAGCTGTCCTGGAAATCACTAAATCCTCCTCCATTAGGAGCATTGACATTCAACAGTTCAGCGAAACCGCTACCAGTGCGAGCAGTCGCGTTGATGGCGACAAATCCGTTCCAAGCCCAGTCGCGATACTTTTGGTCACCGGTGATGCGGTAGGCGTAGTAGAAGGACTCGAGGACTTCCGGGCGGAGAATGTAGTTTCCGTTGGTGATGTAGAAACCGGCTTTTTCATAGAAGGCAAGTTGGTCGGCTGGGACGGGAGGATTGTTGGTGTCGCTGGCGAGAGTGCCGTTTTCAACCCACTGGGAGAGAAGTTAGTTATGTATTTGATCAAAAGTAGAGAACGTGGATCTTACGTTGAAGATTTCAGGTCCGATGCCTGTAAGGGTGCTGTTGTAAGTGTCTTCGCAACCTTCGACCAGGGCTAGACCGAAATCGATGTATTTCTTATTCTTAAGAACGAGACCACCAAGGAGGAAATTTCCTCCGTCAAAGCAAGCCACTAATTTTAGTTCACCATCAGCCGTCGTCCTCAGGAAATCATTAGAATAAACTTTTATCAGGGGGTTGCTTACAATGTTCGGAAACAAACAGACGTGTCTTGTTGTTGTACGCGGCTATAAATGTCAAGTCCGGACGACTTGAAGGATGACTAGCCAAGTGCTTGATCGAAGAATCTGCAGCAGCAATCCAACGATCTTTATACTGGGAGAATCGTGTAGTATCATACACGTACATCTTGATGAGGTACTCGTAGAAGCTATCATCTCCACCTACCCATCCACCACTAGCATCTTCGAAAAGACCAGTCCGAAGATTGACGTTTGTTCCGACAAGTCCAGGCCATGGCTCGTTATACTTGGGGTGGGGATCCAAGAGATATGATTCTCCCTTCTGAGAAAGCTCTGCATAGGTCTTGTTTCCGGTGAGATCGGACAAGTGAGTCCATTCGAGAACCAAAGTTCCAATGGTTGCAATTCCGTTGTTGGTGGAGCCGTCGGTCCTTGAGGGATTGAAATAGAGATTGTTGCTTGGAACACCACTTGGTGTATCGAAAGCAAAGGCAAGATTATCAGCTAAGCGTGCTGCTTGCTTGAGCACCTCATCCACGGCGGTGTCGTTGGAATTAAGATTTGAGACCGGCCCCTTAAGTAGATCATAACCTAATAAAGTTAGAATTGATGATATAATGTGAATCAGGGATCTTACCAGCAAGCAGACCGCCGATATATCTGATGGTTGTCTCGAATAGTGAGATCCCATCCGCGGTATTGCTGAAGTCAATCGTCGGAATGAACTCCAAGATCTGATCCACTATTTCTGGTATTTCCATGACAATTGCCGTACTGAATGCATCCACTGCTGATGCTCCCCATCCGTTTCTGACAGAAATTAGCACAAGTGTAGACACGTTGTTTGCAGCACATAGACATACCTAGAATCAGAGTAACTGTTTGAGACTGGATGAAGCTCATCATGAGGGAAGGCATATTTGTAATACCCATCCCAGGCATGAGTGAATGCTTCCTTCACAGCGGCGGCCCGCTCTGAAGAAGATGGGGCTGGACTGTGACCGTAGGACTGCTTTTTATTGAGTTGCGGACCATGAGGAACAGCAATGGTAGTCCAAGGCAAAGCGGCCAGGAGCGGCGCGAGAATAACCTTTGAAAGCATCATGAAAAATGAACGTGCTAAAAGGGGAGTGAAGAATTGAAGGTGCCGTGGGCTTCAAAATCTTTAAATACCTCTCGATTCTCGCACTTGAAAGGAGAGCAGTGGATATTCGGAGAGGGGGTGAGGCCCGAAGAGGACGGATACTGCGAGAGAGTAGCACGGACGAGTTACCGACTTTTTAAAGAAAATCTAGTCACACACAACATATCACCACAAGTCACCTACACCGTAAATTAAAATGCTCACATGGAAGGGCACCTACAGGAAGATTCGGACCGCAGACACAAAAAAGCTTAGCAATCGATGATCTTGTCAACAGACAGGAACGATCAGAGACATCGGAGCTTTGCATTGGTTGTGTCTCCTGGGAAATGTGTCGATTTGCGCATGATTGCAGATGCACATGAGCCACGAGCCACTTCGGTCTTGTTCGATAGTATCATTATTAAGTAGGTTTCCGGATAAGCGTTCTTTCGTGCGGGGATGGAAAAGGGTATCATGTTCCTGAGCAGCGATGATCATCTGCGCCGGCAAAATGGCCTTCCTTAAACGTATTAGGTCAAGCACATCCACCCCGGCATTCAATATGTATGTAGTGTATCTTAATCCCTTGACAGAGTAACGTTGTACAACATTGTCGATAAGACGTGCCCCAGGTGCCCGCTCCGTGGTTCTTGAAGTGAATGAACCGCAGTTATCGAAGCCTCCTTTTAAATGTTTGTTGTTTTGTGTTTGTGTTGGTATTTGTGGAGGTTGAAGTTCTCCTATTCGGAGATTTCTACGGGACTAAGGAGTGGGGATCATCCAACCAAAGCTTGACGAGTCAGATTCACCCCGCGTCCTACCTAGCCGCAGTCTAGCCTGTCTGGGGTGTCGTTCAGGCCAAAGCTATGACCACAACTTCTCACACGTGACGAAATCTATTATCTAATTTCGGCAGGTACTTGTATACCAACTGCGAAGTAGTGGTGCAACCTGAGACATGTCTCGTCCAGTCTGCTTGATTCCAACTTCCAAGGTTTTACCACACACATACACATTCACAGTCTCAGTCGCACACACACATTTATGTTCATCCGGAGTCTTATCCTAATTCTCAATTTCAATCCAAGGATTCCATATGCATCTCCCATCCACCTCCCGGGATCAATGTAGGGGATAGCATATCGTCACATGCCGGATGGCTCGTCATAATGCCTGCTCGGATCCACTTCTCTCGGCACATCTTCGTCCGCTTTATCATTGTGCTTGCTGAGCGAACCCCAAGCTGGTTGCTAATGATCTCTAATCTGCTAATGACCCAATCGTACAAGTACTCCGACACACCTATGGCAGCACCAGCAACGGCCAGGGGCCAGATCATGAGGAATATGCCACTCATCCGGGGTGGCAGCTTCTCGCTTGCACTCAGATTGGCATATCTCCGAAAATGGCTTGGAATACTACGACAAATATGCGTCGCCATGGCGTTAATTATGGCGAGACTCTTTCGCTTTTGTGCGAGATGTCCTGTTGTCAGTTGTGGTAACCGTGCCATATGCGAGAGGAGCAGCTCATTCAACAGTATCCTCACCCATCGATAATGATTTAACATTCTTGCGTACCAGATGTCTGAATAAATATGATATATACCATCGAAATGAGCATTGTCCGGCTCCTCAGCCTGCTCAGTGGTGAAAGACCATTCAGAAGGCAGTTCCTGTTCCCATTCCTCATATTCTGTTTCTAGCAGCAGAACTTGCAGAATAATCTGATTCGGGTCTGTCAGTTCTCCTCCTCGGACAGATGCATGTAAGTCGATAAACCGTATCATGATCTCGATGGCAGCCGAAGCAGTCGTATCTTCTGTATTTGGGTTCCGCGAAATGAGTATCGACAGCTCGACAAGCTCTGACGAAGGTGGAAGTTCCATCTGGAAACACTTGATGTACAAGGCGAAGCAGAATTGTAGTTGCAATTTTGTAATAGGTTTGTTGTCCTTCTCAGCCTTGCTCGCTATCGTTCTTAGCAGACCAGCGGCACCGTCAAGGTGGATAGTTAGTGACTGAGATGCTCCGGGCGCTGCGTTAATCAACTAGATGACCGTTAGATGCAGCTTGGATGGCTGAGTTTGCGAGAAAGGGCAAGCGACAGTGTGACATACCTCAAACACAATCAGCATAACGACTTTCTTGAACAGCATATCCAAATCGGCGTTCGCTGTATCACTCAATTCTTCAATTACCCTCTTCAGCGTATCTGAATGTTTCCGCCTCGCGATCAACATCAAGTTAGGATCTTTGGTAACATTAGATAACCCCGCCAATCCCACCGAGGACACCGCGTCGATCGTTCGATTTTGCATAAACAGCCAAGGCCATAACGGCGTTGTCACATCCACCTGCTCGTTCACAACCTTCGATGCAACTGTCACATAATGTGTAAAGAAGAATGTGAGCCCTTCATCCACCAGTGGCCTAGCGTTGGCCACCAGAAGGAGTCTTGCTTCAACCGGACTTGGGACATCAAGAACTAATTCCTCCGGTGGTGTAGGTGACTGTGCATGACGAGGCTGGCGACATTTTTCCCGACCTAGAGATGAAGATTTCCTATTTTCAGGACGTGCCTTCCGCAATGTTCGATCATTTTCATCTCGAAAGAGCAGATCAAGATGATCACGGTAGCCGGGACACTCTTTGTCGGCTCTCGAGCATTGTGAGCATGAAGGAAGTTTTTGGTCGCACTACACGGACCATCAATCTCGATGTACTCGAATGGCATTTTTGCAAGAAAGGAGTATACCTTGATTCTTCTGCCACGACAAGTCGCACACGCCTTGCTAGGCTTCCCACAAAATACCATTGTGGTGTGTTCTTACGTTCAGATTGGCCGGAGGTACTGGAATGGCAAGATGCGAGTGATATGGAGCAAGTGTTTCGTTTTCTGCTACTCCAGAGTTGAAGGGTCGATGTTCGAAACAGGCATGCGACTAGTCAAGGCGTTACTCAATAAGCAGGCCCTTTTATTCCAATGTATGAACACGGAACAAGAGAATAAATACCGTGTAAATCTTTTTAAAAAGTAGAATTCTCGAGAATCGCATTTATTTTTTTTCTACGAAGATTTAATCGTGTATTGACGGGTTTCAGAGGAAGTTCTCAATAAAGACTGAGCATTGAATCAGTCTTGAGATATCTTTCGTACAGGCATGCAAAGCCACCCAGCGCAAGGTCCCCTAAACGAGCAGAGCTTAAGCGCTAAATCCCAACTAGGTATACAATTCGTGTGCTGACAGGCATATTATCCTGCTCAGCGGGCACCCAGTAGGATGTTGCTTAGTGCGGCCTATCCCTATGGGATCATGAGTTACATGTTGGACGAAGGGAGCAATTTTGTAATGTTCATTGAGAATTTGCCAATTTCTCTATGGAAATATCGCTATATCCGTCACAGCTCTAAGCACCATATATATGTTTGTCATTGTCGTCCCCAAACATTTCCCCTGTCTTGTACAGCCAGACTCCCCTTTCTCACTGTCATAACCTGTATATTGTTTCTGCATCTAGTCTTTCCATCATGATTCGACCACAGGAATTTATCTGGCATGCTTTGGTAATCTCCACTGCATATATGGCAGATACTTTGCTGGATGCCAGTAGTTGAACAGCGCAAGACAAGCAAACATAATCAGAGCATCCCAAATATACGTGCTGAACATCATCAGCTTCTTCCTTTCCAATCACGCTCACATCTTGCCTCTCTCACGCAAGACAAACTCAAAAGCGAAGAAACAATTACTCACCACCACTCATGTGTCTCAATATACCTCGACTACCCGTCGCAAACTCCACCATTCGATACACACTCCTAACCAGTATCAAAGCACAAGTCCTGTTTTACTACTCTCAAAAACGCCTGCCAATTCCTCTTCAACTTCTTCCCTCCTGAACCATCCACTGCCACGTATTTTCCCATTTCATGTCCCCCATGTGCTGCAGAATCCGTAACCCCTCCCGCAGAATCCTTCGCAAATTGTTTAGAAGTGAAATTAAACCGCCCAGCGATGATGGTAAATAGCCCGAAACAAGCGAGTTGCACACTAACTCCCGCAAGCGCGATGTTCCGGCCAGAATCGATGTTGGATTGTGCGTTGGGCGTGCTGGGGTCGATGGAGGTGAATTTTGTGGCGCCGCTTAGTTAGAGTAGGAGGGCGACTGAGTGGGTGGGTCAGTTGGTTTGGTGTTTAATTTGGTTGGGAGGGAGAAAGGGGAAGGGGTATGAGAGGAGGCGGATGAAAGGAAAGAGGACGAAAGGAGAGAGGATGAAATGAAGGGGAAGATACCAATATCGCAGAGCACGAAAGTAGGCGTAACGAAGCGTGGAGATATCCAGAAAAGTTTGGTGGTGCGGACTTCTTTCGGAACGACGTGATAGATGATGCGTCCCTAGGTTGAGGGCAGTCATTACCTACTCCGCATATTCGAAGTAAGGGGACGACGGAGGATGAGATAGTAGAACTAGAGTATTTCACAAAAACTATGTAACACGCAGCCGCCATAAAGACAGGTGACAAGAAAATGAGTGTGAATTGCGTACCGTAGAGCGGTTTACTAAAAGTGTGTTGCATGGAGATGGCGCGCACGATGTAGCCGATTGCTTCCACTGTATTGTGGTGATGTGTTAGTCGGGACAGAGAAAGGGGGCGAAGATAGCGAGTATAAAGTTGGTGACGTCCGTACTTGCGGCAGCAAACACCATGATGGCCCATACACCGGCTTTGTACCGAACCCATTGGTAAAGACCGATGAAGAAAGTTATCGAGTATAGCACGCCGAATCCGATGGCTGCTGCTATGGAGGGATCGGAGTTGCTGCGGGAGAGATAGATAGAGAGCTGCATTTCGGTCAACTGGTGGTAGTATCCAGTGTATTTATACTGTATGTAGACCAACTATTGCCTCAATCTAGATACACGTCTCGATGAAATGAATGCCTATCTGGAGAAGCTGACATCCCCACCCATCTTGTCATTTCAGGTTACTTACCAACAGTGCAACTAAGTATATTACTAACAAAATTCGAATTAATGGAAATGTAAGTATGAAGACTATGAGTGCAGTTCTATTGGTCAATGCAGATATCCTCCTCCGAAACTAGGAACATTTGGTTATGTTCTGCTTTGGGTAAGCAGATCGGCGGCGGACGGAGCTCACAACTAGTTATCAAAGTCCTTGACAAATTGAACGAGTGCAAATGCTTTTATGCTAATTTAGATTGAAATAGGTATTAAAGTGATTATGAAAGCCTCGAACTTCACACACCAAAGAAGAAAAGAAGTATCGACATTGACCGCCTGCAATGAGATAACCAAAAAGAATATGCTGTCCAACTCCTAGTCTTGACCCTTTAGATGCGCAAGTACATGACTTTTATAAGAGTGATATTTACATTGATGAAAAGAAAATATGCAAATAAAATGAAAGAGAATGTAATCTAGTTCAAGACGCAACCTGTCACAGATCCACGCGCTCCAGCGCCGTCTCAAGATCCCTAAGGAATGAATCCGCACCAGGTAATCTCTTCGCTCCAAGCAACGACGAGTCTTCAGACCTATCATTGCTACTGCCGCTAGACAATACTCTAACCCGCGTAGCCACCGTCTTACCCAAGGGCGAATGACTGCGAACGGAACGGAATCCAGGTGGGGTCAAAAACTGAACATCGGGAGTGGAGATCGCGCTGTCTCCCGTTCGGTAACCCATGTAATCGGACATAATTTTGACACCGCTTCCGTAAGCCATCGGAGAAAGAGGTCGCTCCAGTCCTGGAGATGGAACTCGAGTTGAGGCTTGCATGGAGCTGGCCCTCATGCTTACTCGAGTTGAGGCTTGCATGGAGCTGGCCCTCATGCTTGATTCTCGGAAGATTGATCGTATAGGTGGTCGTGTTTGTAGCGCAGAAGGTACGGATGTTTGGCCCCACATGTTGCTTTGAACAGGTAGAGATGGCATTGCGGGTCTGAGTCTAGGTCTTGGTTCGGTGGAGGGGTATTTCAGGTCGTAGCGAGATTTTCCGATCCAGAGCATTTGCTCGTGTTCTCTGAGATATCGATCTCCTCCAAAAGACCTCTGTACAATTTCTCGGCTCTTCATACCGAGAGCTCGGAGTTGTGTTTTCTTCTCATACATGCGTGCTGTAATTATGTTAACCTCCTCCGGAGTGGGTTTGTCTATGATAGAAGGAGGTTTGAAACCGTCCGGGTCATTCGCGTAAGGTGCCCATTGATCCAGAAGCGCAAGCATGTTTATTTGTGCTCTTGCGAGACTTCGTGCGTCGTTGGGAGCCACCACTTCACTGAAACAGTCACCTGTATCAGGATCTGTGAGCACTCGAAGAGATGCTCCAACATCTGTACACACTACAGGTGCCCCAGTAAGTGCAGCTTCGCCTAGAGCTAAGGGTAGTCCTTCAGAAATTGAGGAATTGAGGAACACCCAAGTCTTCTTCAAGACATTGGTTGGACTTGCGGTCCCACAGAGAGTGACATATCCAGGAAGAGACTTTGAAGCTAAGATCTCAAAGCAGTCGGTCGAGTACGCAGGTGCCTTATCAATCGCACCATAGATGTCGAGTCGGTAGTCCTTGAAGCCCCACTCGTTCACAATGATATCAGCAGCTAAGATTGCTGTCTTGATATCCTTCGCATACCATACGTGAGACAGCATGGTGACTGTAGGTAAGGGCGAGGTTGTCTCCTGAATAGGACTGAACTTGGAGATGTCTGCTGGTGGAATACCATTTACGACAGGATCAATCTTTCGTTTGAAGATATTTCGATGTTCGAGCTCTCCACGACTTGATCCTATCTCAACCTCCCATCCAGGGTTGAAGAAATCCGCACACGGCAGAATAACGTCGGCATGATGAAGAGTTAACTGACTCGTGATTTTCATAAGACCAAGCAATGAGTTTCTGACGAACGGAGGTAGTGTGCAAAGATCCGAAGAAAGGTAGAGATTAGTCTCACGCCAACCTAGGATTGAAAAGTCAGCATGGGAAATTTGAGATGCGGGAGAAAATTCCTGTCTCTAGAGAAAGAATCAACTTACTGATAGCATGATCCCAGATCTGTAGCTGGCACCCCCTTATGATCTTACAGACGACACCGTAAGAAGCGCTGACAGAATGGTGAGAAGCCTGAAATATGGAAGGAACTTTCTCTGGAACCGGTAATGAAAAAATGAACAGATATCGGAACCAGAGGTCGATCGCAGCATCGAGTTGAGCTATTGTAGGAATCTCCGTTTGAAACCAGGTCTCTGAAGGTGTTGGACTCACGAGATCTTGTGATATCCACAAGTTCCGCCATGCATCTTTGACCACCCTGCTATTCCAGACTCCAGTCCAGTGCTTCGAATCAGAGAAGTATGCGTTGAGACCGACGAGAGCTCTTGTTGTTTGTAGGATGTCAGCTTGCGTAAAATGACTTGTTCTAGCACCTTTGACCAGCGTTTTGAGAATAGGGATGAAGTTGCGCTCAATATCTTGCTTGGTAGACTCCCGTACGACGTGTACCACTTCGGAATCAAGACGATCTCTGAAGATTCCATGCGTTGGGGTGAGGAAGTCAAGACCCCAGATAGGAATGACCTTGAGCGTCTGAACATTTTCTTGGGTTTGATGCTTGGGTACACCAAAATCATTTGCACTTTCCGCAATCATGTACCATTTTGCTGACTTGAGATTGTTGACCATATCTCGTCGACATGCTGAAACTCCACCTCCTTCATTAGGCCATGTTCCAGAATCAGTGGCGAGAACATGTAGTTCGTCCTTCTTGAATTCGGGTGCGGATCTAGTGCGAGCATTTGCACTACCTCCTTGTCCAAATGCATAGAAATCAGCAATTTGGAAGGCGAGTGGCGCCCAACCTGAAATAGACTTATCTAAGTCAATAACAGCCATTATCGCGTCTGCATTATCGTGCAGATATTCCTCTGCTGATTTGAGATTGCCATGATCGCGACGGCAGAAGTATGGCCGTAGAAGTGGTTCTCTTCTAAGAAGTCTTTCGTCTAGCCATCTCATGATCACGCCATCAAATGCCGAGTTATCTTTCCAAGCTTTCCACAACCTCGATCGAGCTCGAGATGTAGAGACGGGATTCTTGTGAGTATTTCGCCCAAGCCATCTGGGAAGTGCGTGTGGGTGCAATGATTTGAAACCAACCATGGGATCATCGTGCCGGAATGTGAAGTTTGTGGGTTTCTTGAGGACACCGAGATGATCCCACCTAGAAACTCATAGTCAGTACGATGTCATTCTGGTTCCAAGTAGTATTTTCTTTACACAAGGTACTTCTTGTAAAATCACGTGTTTAGACAATATGAACAACAGAACTTACTTGATCAAATCTGGTGTATCCACCGTTTCCCCATTCAATGTAGTGAAAATGGTAGGGTGATACTTATGATCATACGACCATTGTGCTTCATAAACGTCAGGACCAATGACAAAAGTAGCTTCCAACACCTGGGAGTGGGGAATCCACTCGTCTAATCTTTCCAGATGTTTCGCGGGAGGGGCTGCCCAGGACACAGTGCAGGTCAGGTGCGGGAGGACGAATTCGGCTCTCAACAACTCATCGTCAAAGTTGCTATTTTGCCGATAGTGACAATTGAAGCGTACCAAGCTACCATCCAGCATGTAGGAACCTCGCTGGACAAGGCCTTGACTGTTGAACGACACCTCTTCGAACTCGTTTTTGCCTGATACGCAGCGTCGTGAAATGGGATAATGGCGGTGATTCTTCGCAAGTCGTCTCTTTGGGACGTTTATGAAGTCATAATCGTACTCGTAAACATTCGTCTTGGCTCCATTGGAGTAGTCTTCTCTTCTCAGAAGAAGAAGATCTTTATTGTAGATGCTGATCCGTTCGAGCTTTGATGCTTCTGTGGGCTCTTGGTCGAAAACGCCAGCGTATTGGTGGATCTCGAACTTGCCAGATCCCAACAAAGATCCATTGGAAGCATCGCTCTCATTATTCTGACTACTTCCGTCCACGCCAGTACCTTCAGGAGCACGCACGAAGGCTGTTGAAGGGCCACTAGTGCTCTCAATGGAGATCTTCTGTCTTTTCAGGGAGACTGTAGTTCCAGTTATTTGTGCCAATAGCGTGCTCAAATTCTTTCTTCCATGGAGCAAGAAAGTCGGCATCACGATATCCTGAATGGTTTTCGTGTACACCCAAATACCAGTTACCACGAACAGAAATCCAGATCGTATATACCGCGGAGCCGATTTGAGGGTGTGGTCTAGTTCCCTTTGCAATTCTGGTTCTGCGACGAATGCTATTACAAATAATTTCAAGAAGTGGCCAGTGTTGTGATAAGCGGTACTGAACGGCACTTTCAACAGCTTCGTTAGTGATTGGGACTGTTTTTTCGATGGTTCAGCCCGCCTGAGCAGATTCAGTACAGTGGGACTTTGAATTTGGTCGACTTTTCGGGTAGATGCGGTTTTCGCATACTCCAATGTGTAGCGTTTCATGGCGATAGAAATAAACGCGCCGAAGTTGCATCGACTTAGGAATGTCTCTACGGAAATGTCCGTAGCTTTGTTCGATTGCAGCCAGTCCCGTTGAGCAGGGGTAACCGGATACACTGGCTCAGTGCAACGACCAATGATCAAAGATCTAATGTCAGCAGGAAGTCGTTCCCATTCCAGATTTGGGTTACAGCCTAGAGCAGTGTGGTGAAGAACTTCATCTTCGAACTGCATTGCCAACGATTCTGCTTGTGTTCGCGAGGCTTTGGAGAAGGTCAAATAATTTCGTAAGCTCTGAGGCACAAGGGTTTGCTCTAACAAGCCGGATGCAGATACGGATGCGAGCAAAGACTCTAAAAGTGTAGCATCTTTGTGAGACAGCATCGAGATACTTTCAGCACTAATGTGGAGTAATAATTCAGCAGTTCTGTTGATAATTAGTGTCCATGATATATCATTAAAAGAATTTCCCAGAGCCGAATATGTTGCGAAGTACTCATAGGCGGTCTAGTAGATTCGTGAGTGTACTTACGTTTGACAAAAGTTGCTGATGCTCGATTGCTGATCCATTGAGTTCATCATCTCACAACCAACAAAGACCTTGATAACTTCACCAGAATCGCAGCTTACGGCTTTCAAATCTTTGAAGTTGCCAGACAATGATGCCATGGAGACACATTCGACAACAATTTTCCCACTCTCGAAGGCGCTGATTGCTTCTTCTAACAACTGAATACCTTCTGGAAAGGCTTCCAAGGCAAGACTAGGAAGAGAATCGATCGAACTTCCTTGAACTTCCTTGAAAAGCTGAACAGCATGTTGTAGAATGGATCGAATCTCTAGGCCCGGATGAATGTTAGGTTCGACTTGATACTTATCATCTTCACCAAGAGCACCGAGGTTCTCAAATGTAATGTGCAACTCGTCCTGAGATAGTAGTAGTGGTCGGCCTGGGCTAGTGAACTCATGGAACACTTTGTCTGAGGATATCTTGCTCCACACGCTGCTGTCGACATTTTTGTTTGTTGGCTTTGTCCTTATACGTGCGTAATAAAGAGATAGGAAGGCAGCCGTCCAAGTAGCTGCACCGAGCGCAACAACATCACAGTACTCGAACTGTGGGAAAAAGTGTCTGAGGAGTTGTCCAAGGGGCAAACCGATGATTACTGCCACGAGCAGGGGTTTTAAACTTCGAGGCCCGGAGAAAATTTTGATGTACTAGATGGTATGTCAGCTGACTATCACGTTTCAAATGGAGTATTAAATTTGGTGCAGGGACATACTTGGTAGAAGAGCAAACCTAGTGTCATATTAGTAAGATACCTACAAATTTGGAGAATGTGACTTACCTGTGTAAGCGCCGACATACGCCACGAAGAGAAGAGTCGAGCTTTCTGTGCTATCGAAGACCCAAAGCAGACTGGAAGAAAATGCTAAACTCCATACATGAAACAATGTATATCTGCCGAGCATAGACCAGAAAAGGTGCTTCCTGGCTTTGACTCCGGCTTTCACAGCTTCGGGAATAGATGAGACGTCGCCAATAAGCATGTTTTGACTTTTGGCAGTCATCGTATGAAGCTTCGTAGCATTTATATCGAGAAGTACAGCACCAATGAGGTAGTAAGCAAGTGCAAAACCAACAGGCATGCGGTACTTGGTATTGAATGCAGATAGTCCGAGAAGGCGGCCGCCCGCTAGAAGCGAACTCCATTTGTCGAGTAATGCGACGATGAAGTACAGGAGACTGCATCCGACCTATCAAATGTTAGTATGCAAGTGCGAGGAGATGGGAGAAATTGTACCTCGTCACCAGCCTGGCGCCAGTGGATAAAAGCGTTGTGCAGCTTCAGGCCAGTTTGCATTTGTTTAAGAGTATCAAGTGCGACCTTGATTTGCATATTCCACGTTGAGGAATAGGGCATAGGGAGTGGTGTACCGGAGTAGGAAGAGTACCATCCTAGCAAGAAGATTGTGGCATCATAGCTGTCAGCAAGAGATTTGACAACTGGGTCTTGACACTTTCGACGAATCAACCCTCCGCGGGCATTTCTTATCGACTCAATCATTGCAGTCCTTGCAATTTTGAGGGCGGCAGGATCAGTCATTCCAGAGAAGGTATCTTCGTCACCATTTTTGTAGGTTTTAATGTACCATTCCTTGAGTGCCTTGTCGCTGATCGAATTGATGTTTTGGTGCCAAGTTGCCCATTTTGATGCCGTATGTCGAGTTCCAAGAGCAAGCAAAAATATGAATATATACAAAACAGATAGGTAGATGTAAATGTCGTATCCAGGAACGAGAATGGTGGTGATGGGCGCAATGAAAAGAAATGGAACAATCATAATAATGACGGGACGCCCAGATTGGAACGAACTGCCAGGGTATGAGAAATTGGCAAGTGTGGCAAGTAATGACAAATAAGTAGTCAATGCAAGCAAGTATAGGAAGAAGATAACACCTGAAATGATGCTGTCCCGTACACTGACAGCCGTAAAGCCAATCGCACCAACAGCAAGAGTGAAGGCAAGACATCCGACAAGCCTCGTCACAACGAACATGTTCATTGCGGAGAATGCCATGGAGATGAGGTAGTATGAACCTCCACAGGTAATCCATGTGCCCCAGCCTCCAGATATCAATAAAGAGATCATCAGAGCCAGTGTTGCCGAATGTTGTTCTTTATGAGTCATGCGGCCACTCAGATAGAGGCCTTTTCCGGTGGTCGTCAAAAGTAAAATATCCAACAGCGCCGGAATCGCGAAGACACTCAGAAATGTAAATTTCATCGTCCCGGATAAGCCAGGCTTCTTGAAATCGCCGATATCGATCTTCGCAGCTGCATAAGCCGACGGAGTTGTAGGATCGGCATCAGTCCATATTGGAGGTTCTCGTCCGGGTTTATGGTGGCATTCACGATAACGGTTGGAAAGGAGCTTTCCGAACGAGCTTGGGGTCATATCAAAGTATGACTCGCACCGAGCTCCCGTAGCGAAAAGTTCCGCGAATGCAGCCGCCTGATCACTTTGGTCATTGAATAAGGTGTTCCTGTCGGTGACCTCAACATATGCTTCGTCGAAGGCGTGCTTTCTCATTGCACAAAATACAGCAAGACACAGAAGATCAATGCGAGCATCAATCTTGTCTGCGCTTGCAATGCTGACGAGGCACTTAGTAATACCTTGCAAGAGATCCAGTTTCCTCTCTTTTAATATGAGTGTCAGCGAGTCTTCAACCTGCCTGAATAGATCTAGTGCGTTCGTCTCTTCTGGATGCTGAGTCCCCATGCCGAGATACCAATGTGTCCGCAATTCAATGACCTTTTGCGGTGTCAATTGGCCACCAAGGTATTTGAATGAACAGCCGTCCTTGACTTGCATAAAGTCTGTAACAGCTAGCAATTGTTTTTCGCATGCAGATGATAGCAATTCGATGAGAAGGCCGTTTCCTTTGACCGAGGACAAACTCAGAAGTTGGACGAACCGGAGTATCTCAGATGGAGATAGCGCCTCGATGTCGTTAATCAACCTAGGAGAGAGCGAAAAAGATGTAGGCAGACTTAAAAATCTGAAGAAAGCGATCTCGGCCTCAAAACATTCGTGGCGCGGACAGCCACGACTTGACAGGAACGTGTGGAGGATTGTGCCAAAAATTTCAGAGCAATTCCTCGACAGAAAAATATCAAGTATGTCGTCATCCAATGCGTATACCGCCCAGAATCTAACATTTTGTTGCGCTTGAAACCCCGAGTCAAGTCCCTTGTACACTCTGACATGCTTCTCTGACTCACTCGGAAGTCCAGAAAGCTGTTGTGCAAGTTCCTGAATGGCGGCAAGCCATCCAGAGCCTTCTAGCGTAGCCTGAGGGGAATTGCAAAATCGGCCGAGAGCTTCACCGAGCTCTTTCAAGGAAGTGATGTCAATCTTTTCAAGAAGATCACGCGACTTTAACTTCTGTTGAGTTTGCAGAACATCATAAAAGTCCTTCTTTGCAACGTGAACACCTAATGGAAAACAGCCCATAAAGTCGTTGGATGTGCCATTAGGTGTAGTGGAGATAGGATTGTTTGGAGTCCTCTCCAAAAAGGCACAAGGTCCTTCGGAAAAGTCGTGGTCCTGTGAGCCGATGGAGAAGAATGATTCTGTGGGTGTGGGCGATCGACTACTAAACTTCACAAGATCGTTTTCAGACAGTCGAGGGGTTATGGTCGTAGAGCGTACTTTATTTTTCGAATGATTTTGTAACGACTGACCGACGAATGAGGCATTGATGTTCTCTATCGAGGGTTGAAGATCTGTATCAACAGATAGGAGATCAAGGAGGGTTTCGGCGTGGGACCATGTGTCCTCCACAAATTCGCTGGTGATCTAGGTCAAGATTAGCGCATTGCTTCACTTTAGTTGCCTTCCTTACAGATGAAAGTAGAGTTCGGTGCATTTGGAGAGCATACCTTGTGATTCAGACGCCATTTTCTATGAGCCTCCATCACTTCGGGTTCCTTGAGCCAAGAAAATGCCCCCAATGGCTCCTTCTGGTCTCTATTGGAAGCCAAAGATCGTAACTCAGATGCATAGGTAATGAATGGCAGTGCGCTATAGAACTTGGACCATTGGTAGGTCCTTCTGACGACAGCATTGAGGGGCGTTGCATCATCGTCTAGAGTCTCCCATAAACAGATGGTGAATCGTCTCAAACATGCCTGAGACACAAATGCTTTGATGGCTGGTCTCATCTCGGCCATCTGAAATGCATCCCTTTCCTCTCCATTCGGAGAAATGGTACCGTTGCGAATAATTAAACCATCGACTTCACTCAACTCAGCAAGCTTGGGATTTGACAAGAAACCCGGTGAGGAAGTTTCTAGGTAAATAGAGAAACCAAGCCTGTGAGCGAACACAATCAGTTCCATTACTAGAGGGTTTGACAGACGCTCGGCCCAGTTGGCAAGCAGGATGCTGCTGAAACAACAGACATCCCCAGGACCTTTCGAGGCATCTAACAATTTCTTAATCCATTCAACGGCGGCCACCATGGGACTTTCGTGGTCAGGCTTGATGTTTTCACCAACGTCGAAACGGGCAAGAACATATGTAGGGTTATCGTATGAGCCACAGGAAAGAACGTTGATGACATTCTGTTGCCAGGCGTCGACAACAAGAAGATCCCATCTTGCCAACAGATTTAATTCATCTGTGGTTGGTGTTGCGGTAAACGGTCCAAGATGAACGCCAAAGCTTTCCGGTTTCTTGTCCGCTCGAACAGCTTTCTGAGGGCGCTGACTGATCTCCTTGGCAAGATACTTCTTGACGGCGGAAGAAACAGGTTGGTCTGCAGCTTTTCGCTCCTAAGGTACATAAGCTAAGATAATTGGTCGACAGATGGTGTCCGACGTCGATAGAGTGTCTAGAAGACCGTCCATCTGCCGTGGAAATGCTCTCAGAGTACTTACCTTGTAGACTTTTATTAACTTTCGAAGTACGACATACAAAATGAAGGTAATTCCAAGCCCAATTGAAACAAGGATAAATGCAATGAGAATCTGGTGGACCATTCATTAGCAAGAAACCATAGGGAGTATATGCAAGCTTACAAACTGCCACCAGTCTCTTATTAAATCCCTCCAGCTACCAACTTCGACGCCTGTTATTTGAGCCATAGATTAATTGTATAATAAAGAAAATATAGAATTGCCTCGTTCTCAACGACGAGATGGAACGGCGAAAGGTTACATACAAAAGCTGCGTGAACGTTACAAGTCAAAGAGAGAATGCAGAGAGAGTAAGAGAAGCATGAAGCAGTATATGCCGACATAATTAAAAGCAGAAGTCGAGGAAAAGTTTTTCCATCGTAAAGTGGCACCGACAGCACGGAATTTCAACAAATCCCCGAATGCTACTCGTCCATACGAAGCACGTTCAGTCGTCAGCTCTTAAAAACAGCTCCATGCAAGTCGTGGTGCCAGGAATAGAACTATTTGCGAATGCCCATCCTCGACCTACACCGTCTTCTAGGTATTGGTGTGGCCTAATCGGGTAACCGACTTCACTGAGGGTAGACAGGCAAAGAACACCTGGGCTCCATCGAAACACATGTCTACGCTTTAGTTTGCAGACACGAAAGACAACTGAATGCAGTTTGGATGGCCCATCACCCCCGCCAGCACACCAGGCAGAAAGTGATTAGTGGACTGTCCGATAATGGATCCGAATCTTGGGGGCGTAGCTGCAGAGCGAGGATCCTGTTCCAGATCGTGGGGTGGTTCGGATGATGCCATAACTACAGAGCAGGGTATGTATGCCGCGGAAGGATTGTAGAATCTTCGCGGCGGCCGCCACACCATCCGGCTTGACATCACGAAATTCCAATTGAGCTGGTGGTGGATAGTTATTCAGCTTCGCACATCGCCGTCGTCTTTCTATAGAATGGAGCTGTCACAGTATGTTGCATTTATGCTGTGCGACCGAGCCCGCGAATCTGTGTTTGGGGAAATGAAGGATGGGAGAAGGCTGTTGGGCTGTTGGAGGCGCGTGTGATCGGGTTCGTTTCAAATCCCTACAGGTTGCAGTTGAACGAGTACGGTTAAGCCCCAGGATTCACGGCTTGCACGGCTTGTAATTGGCTGCCTCAATCGGTAAACGTCTGACGGTTCTTTGTTTCTGGTTAAACTCCGATAATATCGACAATCAACAATACCCGGTATAGAATAAAGTAGCAGGTGCGAAAGGCAATGGGGCGAGTCGGAATTGATTTTTACCCCTTCATTTGAGTTTTCTTGCTGAAGTCATCATTGGCAGATTGCCTTCAGCTGACAGCCCAACAAGGCAAAGCGTCGCCGTGCTTTTTACCTAATCGAGTAGTATTCTGACGACAAATCTAGTCTTGATTACGGAATTTAGTCCCATTTTGGATAATTTTGCACCGGACCGTTGCACGGGAAGCTTATTCAGTCTCACTTCCAGCACCCACTTGTTCAGACCACAAATCTCACTACCAACTTTAATATAACCTCCCTTCTTGCATATCTTGTCTCCATGGATATACATTGCACATTGCATGGTTGTTCTCGCTGATTAGCGACTCAGGCCATGCCACCCATCAGACTACCAAAATGAGTTACCGCCTCATACCTGCCAGACCCCCCCTCTCCCCTCCCCATGGACCACACTAGGCATACACTTTGATGCACAGTTGAGCGCGCGGCCAGATCCACATAATATGCAGTCATTTGGAACCATTGAATCTTGTCGGTCTCCTCTGGTCAGGATTCTCGTCCGATTTCTGCTCTGTGCCGTTCAGCTGTTGAAAATTCAGACCTGTGCGAACCGGTTCAGCTACGCTCTGTCAATATAGGTCGTTTATTCCGTGATCTGATGTTCTTGGTGAACCTTGGTATATCATGCTACGTTACGGAACCTTGCTGTTTTTCATCTAGTGACATTCGTATCATATCTCCACTGCATTTCCATCATGCATACTCTTCGCCTCATAGCATCTATTTTGAGATACATTCATTGATCCCGTGTTTCTAGTTCTCCAAACCCCTCGACCGAGAGTTCTTCGTTATTCAGTTGTGGGCTCAATCTGAGAAAAGTTTCCCACACAGGTAACGTTGGCTTGGTTACGAATTCAATAGTTTCTTCCCTTGTGGTAGCGGTGGAAAGTAGAGGACGACACTTTTCACGTGCTCTGAAAGTGATCTTTGATTTACTTCATATATCATGGTTCATCTCATCTCTAGGAGGAAAGATCATCATCATTTCATTTCTCCCTGAGTAAACTAAGGGATATACCACTCGTTTAGACGGACTCCTGATCCAGTCACCAAGATTTCCAATCTTTCTTTTTGGCGGTATTCATCATGCTGCTCCTACCCCACTTTCTGCCACTAGGCTTGTTCCTGAGTGCAGCTCTTGGCCATCGGATCAATCGACGAGAAGGCTCCGTAGGCGAGGATTCATTAGTTGTCGCTTCGGAGCCTGTTGGCATCACAAACGGCCAGTCTCTCATGACATCTACTGTTCCTCCGGCACCTTTGAAAACGATCGTTGTCGGCAACGTTAAGGTACTGGCAAACACTACGGCAGCTAAAGCAGACGCAAAAGTCGTCGTAGATGACACTGGGGAAACCGTCGACTCCAAAGTTCTTGTTATTGCACGAGATTCTGTCTCCGCATATTCGGTATGGTCCGGTCTCAACGACCTTGGGATTCCCTACCAAGTATTAGTTGTCCCATCGGGCGGTGTCACCCTACCTCAGCTGAATAGTTCATTGACGTCGGGAAACTTTGGTCTTATTGTTGTCTTGTCAGAAGTCAGCTACTCTTATCCAAACTTGGGCTACCAATCGGCGTTAACGAATGATCAATGGCAACAATTGTACAACTATCAACTTACCTTCCATGTTCGTATGGTCAGACTGGATTCTTATCCTTCTGCAGCCTTTGGCACACAAGCTTTGGGTTCATGCTGCAATGACAAGGTCGAGCAGCTTGTTTCTGTTTCCGACACTTCGGGCTTCCCTAATGCAGGACTCAAGATGTATGTACACTCTCTCCAATGATGTTTAGTGCGTCTACTGATAGAAAAATTCACAGTGGTGCCGGTGTTAGCACTCTAGGACTGTATCATTATCCTACGGTGATCACCAACTCAACCATTGCAAAAGAGTTTCTGCAGCTCGGGCCATCTTCAGATGGTCAATACACGAATAAGAGCACGGCAGGTGTAATCAATAATATTAATGGCAGAGAACAGGTTAGTTTTGTCACTATACATTGGGGACATGAAGCTGACATTTCTAGATGGTATTTTACGTGCCGTTTTCCACAGACTGGTCCTCAACATCAGTCTATCTCCAACATACATGGATTAACTGGGGCACAAGAGGCTTATGTAAGCATTCTTTCCTCCTCGTCGCCGTCCACACTAATCTTTGTAGACGCCGGGTATCGAAGAGCAGCGTTTTCCACACAAAGTAAGTGCCTCCAGATCTCGTGATGAAGTATTACTAACAAATTAACAAGTTGATGATATGTTCCTGTAAGCGCTGTGTTCATACGAGACAATCTCGGCTTCATTTATCTCTTCATGCATTCATTTCCCATCCGAAAAGTAAAAACTAACGCATTCTGTAGTGTATCAGACATTTATAGCCCTGCGGGCACGACCTACCGCATTGGAACGGCAGATCTGGCACAGCATATCACTTTCATGAATACAATCAACAGCAAGCTCAATCCTGGAAGTAAATGGTGGATCGAGATAGGACACAATGGAAACGGCAACATTGAACAATCCGATAGCACGGATTCAGCTGGCACGGTGAGTCCTCTAGAAGAGGTTTCCGAGTCCTCATGAATCATAAACCTTGGTGAAATCTTCGTCGGGTGCTAATTTAAAAGCAGCTCTGCAAACCTGGACCCATCGAATACGGAGAACAGAAAGACACTCCATTGGAATGGGTTAAGCCCATCGGAAGCGGAACTAATCTCTGGCCTGCGAGTCCGAGCATCTATCCAAACTATACAGCTGCCTGCCTCAACAAAGATACGCTGAAGACATGGTGGGCCACTCCCGCAAACCTTAATGCTTTCAGCCATGTCAGCCATACCTTTACTCATGAAGATCAAAACAACGCTACCTATTCCGACATCTTCAAGGAGATCTCATGGAACCAAGCTTGGCTGGCTGCGTCTGGAATTGCTTCAGCAACAAAGTTTAGTCCAAAAGGATTGATCCCTCCTGCTATTACTGGTCTTCACAATGGAGATGCTCTCCGAGCTTGGTCTGACAATGGTATCACCCATGCCATTGGCGATAACACAAGACCTGCACTTTTGAACCCAGTCAGTGAAGAAATCTGTGTGACTTTGAGACGAAAGAGCGCTAACCACTTCACAGAACAATGAGCATTGGCCCTTGATCACGACTGTTGCCGCTAACGGCTTCGATGGGATTCAAATTACCCCTAGATGGGCAACAAACATTTACTACAACTGCGACCTTCCAGGTTGCACTGTAGCCGAATGGATCAATACCTCCGCTGGATCCGGAGACATCAATACTCTTCTGGCTGTTGAAAAGCAGACCAACGTTCGGCACTTGCTTTCACTTCATCATGATCCTTTCATGTTCCACCAGGCTAATCTGCGCTACACTGGGGCCGCGTCATATACTATTAATGGCGTAACATCAACACTTTCTTTGTTCCAGGCATGGGTCGAGACTGTGACACAGGAGTTCGTTCGACTGTAAGTCAATCTATACTCCGTGGAACTCCAAAGTTTAATCTAACATCTTCAAGGGTCAACTGGCCTCTGCTTACCTACAAACACGACGATGTAAGTAATAACGACTCATTTTCAAGCACGCAGCTAATCAATCCCGCAGCTCGCAACACTCTTTGCCAACCGTATGACCCGTGATGCCTGCAAACCGGGATTGTCATATCAAATCGATACCACTGCCGCGACTATTACCGGCGTGACTGTCACCACAAATGGCAACACATGCTCTGTACCCGTTCCAGTCACATTCCCAGGAGCTGTGACCAGTACACAGGGAGCGACTAGCGAGAAAGTTGGTAACGATCCTTTGACACTGTGGGTCCCGATGTCAGGTCAACCTGTCAAGTACACTCTTAGCGCACCAATCCCACTGTGATACTTCGGGAAGGAGGCCTCTTCGCGCTGAGAATAGGAGGTGCGAGGACCTGAGCACCACTAGTTCTTTCTGTTGCATTGGAATTTTCATTCTTCCCTTGGTGACGCGTCAGCTGTCTCCGAGACCTTTTGGTTCGAAATCTGTTATTTCATATCTACTTAAAAGAGGATTATGACCGTAGAGATATAGTTTCCTTAGCTCTAGGATAAATTGAATATTATGTCTACCTTCCACTGTAGTTTATTCTACCGTCTAGAGTGCCTCACGCATTCCAAAAAGCCTAATTTCTGAATTCTACAGCCAAAATCAACCCCCTACAATTAACAACAGTTAGCTATGACGATACCTACTACATCTAGAATACCAAGTCTGCGCGAGCTATCTAGCCCCCCTAATCTCCTAGCAACCTGCTAGTTTGGAGCTCCAAACACCCTATCAGTTGCTTATCTAGGAGTACTAAGTCCTCAACTTGCGGGTAAGATCAGCAAAATGGGGGTCCACCCACATTCTTCCTACCCCATCGAGGGGAAAATTCCGAGCGCGGAATCCTCGGGTCGCACAACATATCTCAAGCAATCACGCCACACCAAATTGTGTTACCCGAGCCGAAGAATTCATCTACTACGATCCGATACTATGTACATCCATGCACATTGCACCATAACCCAACATCGTTTCCCCGCAAAGAGTCCCCTGTCCCTGTCCCTGTCCCTGTTCCTGCACCCCGCCTCCTTCGGATGCCACCCTGTTGTGATGATGTTGTGATGATGTTGTGATGATGTTGTTGTTTTGGCTGATCGTGTCGGATAAGTCATTCGATTTTGGGTTTTTCGCACGGCAGCTAGGATATGCTGTGGCTTACTTACCGAATGTACAGTCATGTCGCATCATTTTTTGCACCTACCCCTCGTGGTAGGTAGACAGGGTTTTTACTGGGTTTTGTACATCGGCTGAGGGGCACAATAGGGAGGAAGGAAGATCTATTTTCGTCTACACAAGATGTAGACCGGCCGCAACGTTGAACAGACGCACGAGAGAGACACGCAGGAGAGCCAAACACAAGCGCATACGAAGTGCACAGCCGTCCTATCGCAACAATACACTACTACATGATCCACACATGTCAGCTTCTCGGTGACTGAAATTTTTCGTCGATGGACGAGTAGTACAACAATACAATAACACAATCCGACGCACATCTTACGACCGAAATTTTACCAGCTCAGTCATCCGGCCGCGGAACGGTGCGGTAGTATTGATGACCACTCAAAACCTGCTTACATCAGTAACACCACCACGTCGACGTCCCCTAACGCCCTCAATACCACCACACTGAAAATCCTAACTTCCTGAAACTCTGCCACAACCAGAAACCAATTAAAAAGGACGCACGCCAAGGCAGGGTCCAAGGAAACACAGAATATGCTAAAGCTGACGTATTCAGTTAAAAGCGACGTACATATTAAATTGGGATGCCATTTGACGCTGGATTTTTCAGCTCATGTTGGATTGGGAAACTATCGTAGGCTTTTTCTTCCCTTAGCAGTACTCTCCGGCTTTTCTTCGATGACAACAGTATTGATAATTCACTGCGGTTAGTCTAGGCATCACATGTGGATAGGTTGATTAGACACATTCAGCGGGTCGACCGGGGCTGTGGCGTGGTTTCGTGCGGGCGGTGCATACTTCTGCTTCTACTCGCACGATTCGATCTTTCGCGTTCTTTACTATATCTATCCACCTACTGAATATGATTTGGATTTTTAGTACGATACGTACATCCCAACCCATACATACTTCCAAGCAGTAGAAGCGTTGGCACGCAGCTTACTGGGTATTTTCCATCCGAAATCCGAAAAAGAAACCATCTGATAATATATTTCCCGCTCGATCGCCTCACGCCAGACAAGGCCTAGATCCTCGTTGAATCCCCTCTTTTATCCCCAAAGGAGCCTCATGGTTCTCGGCGAATCGTAGCTCACGCACTGTCAACATGTCATCAGGAGGGATATTCAAGACACCACTCACGACAACCACACAGACCGAGATGAATACCGACGAGGAAGCATCACCACACCGCAAACCTACGCCTGCCACTCGCTCCAACCCGCACAAAATTTTCACCCGGAAATGCAACATTATCTTGGCGCTAATATTCCTCTTCATTCTCGCCACTGCCTTGGCACTGGGCCTGACATTTAGTCTTCGGAAAAAACATCATCACGACGGTGGTGATGGTGATGATACGAATCCTTCTACGCCCACACCAATTCCAACAAACCCAACCAATGCATCATTCTGGACCCCAAATCTCAATACCACCTCATCAAATACCTGGAACATTAATCTCCTAACGCCACTTGATCCCAGCAACATCTATGCCAACACGACAATCTACGATGTTGACCTGTTCCTCTCAGCAAATACCACTCCCGCCGTAATCCGTACCTTGCATACCCAAGGCCACAAAGTAATCTGTTATTTTTCCGCGGGCACCATCGAGAACTTCCGACCTGACACCTCACTGTTCCAATCCTCCGATTACGGGTCGCAACTCCCGGACTGGCCCAACGAGCACTGGGCGAACATCAGCTCACCCAGCGTACGCGCCGTCATGCTTTCGCGACTCGACCTCGCCGCCAACCAATCCTGCGACGCCGTCGACCCCGACAACATCGACGGGTACTCCAACTCCAACGGACTGCACCTCACGCAAGCAGACTCCATCGCCTACATCCAATGGCTCGCATCCGAAGCCCACGCGCGCGGCCTCGCCATCGGCCTCAAGAACGGCGGCGAGATTATTAATCAAGTGCTCAGCGACGTGCAGTTTGCCGTCAACGAGCAGTGCGTGCAGTACGACGAGTGCGAGACCTGGCAGCCGTTCGTCAACGCGGACAAGCCCGTGTTCAACATCGAGTATCCGCACGATGCGCCATCGATCAGCCAGGTGCAGCGCAACGACATATGCGGAGACAAGCAAGCGGCGGGTTTTTTCACCGTGATGAAAAAAATGGAACTGGATGACTGGGTCGAGCGATGCTGAAAATATCTTTTCCTTGGCATCATGGCATGGTTCTGTTCTGCTTCTCAACTGGTCAGCTTGCTTTAGCCTGAATTGAATACGATGTGGCTGGGCAAACATCTTTTCGTGTCACCAACCAGCTTCATATTTTAGCTCGGGCGCCGCATTTAGTAGCCATGGCGCCGCATCTAGTAGCCATGGCGTGGCCGTTCTTTGCGTGCTGCATAGTCTAGTAAATTAATACATTCCTTTTTCTACTTCCCTTCTCAGACTATGATGACACTAGAAACTGTAATGTCGGTGCAAATAAGGTTCGTCGCGAGCTCCGCACGAACAGTCCCACTCCGCTGCGAATGCGACCGAAACCCGCTCGGGTTATATTTTAGTGCCAGCTTGCTTACCTACATACGCGAAGGAAGCGTGCCCGAACATCGTCGGACCTTCTCCCCTGTACCGATGCAACGAGCTGTCCGGGGTTTAATATACGACTTGTGGGGATCCCTGTGCAAATCGACCAATTTTTGACACATAGAAACCAGGCGGGCCTGCACCTACCTGACGATCGACCAGCATGGCGGCGGCGCAGGTGGCCAGGCCAGCCAAAACAATATTAAAAATACTTCGGCATATTGACGTGCTGGGAAAGCTGAGAAGCTGCTCCATTGAGACTCACCGCCCACGATACAGCTGCCTGTTTCGCAACGAACAGAGCGAGGCGAGCCCCCCGCGCTGGTCTGAGCATGATGTGCATAAGCCCTACAGCTGCATACCTACGCCCGGGTGTTCAGAAGGGAGTGCCCCGACAAGCCCACCGACCGATCGAACTGGGAGTGCAGGGAAATATTGATTATACCAAGTAAGTTACAAAAAAGACGTCCACCTAACGGGGCAATGATTACGAGCAGGTTTGTTGGTACTGTATGTGTGTTGGTGCAGGGAACTGCGATGTAACTCGTCTTAGCCGTTTGCGGGAACTTTGCCGAGCCGTAATGTACTTGTACTGTAGTTTCGCCTTCTGGTTGTGGGGTAATACTCCCATCCATCTTACAGGATGGACTGGATAGCACGGAATATGTATGCGTTGCTGAGATGCAGCTACTGGACTCAGCAGCTACCGTAGTGATTTGCCGATCCTGGCTCGTTTAACCTTACTATCCACATTTGACAACAGTTAACAGTTTTCGAAAAGGAAAAAATTGCTCTAGCAAACTGTCCCACAATCGTCGGATTTTGTACACTGCAAACTTCCAAATGACATCAAGTCATACGGATATAAGGCCCGGTTGGCAAAGTGGGTTTTGGCCATTCCTGCTGAACGAGCCGTGCCAGCCATGTATACAAAACTCCTTGGAAGAAGTCATACCGGGATTCGAAGAATGGGCGCAGGGGTTGCCGTCTCACTACATGTACCTATGGCCGAGAAATTTCCCGAGAACGCGCCAAGCTCAAGATCAGATATATGGTTACTTTGGCACACCCACGACGACATTTTCATCTAACCTTTGCACATTTCAAAAAAAGAAAATCACACCCGGAAGTTGCAGAGAAGCAGCCGTTTTGAGCCAAGATCCATCTCACAAGAAGGATGCAAGATCATGGCTTAAGCATAGGCATCTATTCATCGGGTGCGAAATATAGTACATTGAAAACAGTGACCACGTTGCAGCATTGATCTCGAGATTGAGGGCCACGATCGAAAAGCTCGCCCCCAGAAACCCTTCTCAAAGATTAACCGCTTGGATGAATTGATCCCAATGAGCCCCCAAACTCGTGTAGAGATCTGAAGTCTGGCTCGTGATGAAAATTGTTCTGACAAGTGGTACGAGCTGCTTGATCTGAGATCGTACATCGGAAGATGCAGTCATCAAAGAATGTGGTACCGAATGCATTATACATGCGAGCCGTTCCGGGACCACATCGAGCTTCGTGAGAGCTTCTTCACAGCCTGCCTCAAAATATGTTTGGTGACTTGCTTCAAAAACCACAGCAATGTCCGGCAAACAAGGTCCTCGCATCAATCTCCAGTGAGGGATTGTTCCTGGATTGTGGATAACCTGTTTGTTTAGACATGAGTTAGCTTTCAGCTGTGTTGTAAATGCAACAATTAAGGCTTACTAGACGCTCAACTCCGAATCCAGAAGAACTTTTTACCAAGGAATTGATGTTTCTAAGGAATGAAGCATTGGCTGAACTCCATTGATTTGGGGTCTCATCGAAGAAGATGCCTCGGATGCCGAGTTCGTTACCATCGAGCCTCCATTTGGCGTAGATTAAAACATCTTCTAGAACGGCGGAATATTGCCTGGTTGCATATGCAGTGGACACATAGCCAACTACAACGGCATTAGGGTGGGAATTTAACTTCCGTATATCTCTGGAATAATTCTCGTCCAGCGACACCCCTGGGCCATTGTGAGGATTGACCACGATGATGAATTTGATTTTCGGATACGTCGAGATGCTGTTCCTTCAGTCAGCCCCCGTCTCAATATTCTCCGGCCACTCCCACCCCCTTAACTTTCCTTTGAAGTAAGCCATCCCATGCACCTGGCGATGGGTAAATGTAGAGGGGAATAATGACATTCATCTTAGGAAGCATGGTCGAGAGAGGTTGGCTAAGAGACATCGCCTGAGATGGAAAGTTTGATGGTGAAAATTTTTTGGAGTGCCCGAAGTACTGCAACCCAACTTCCTCTTATGCTGAGAAATCTCGCGCGCTCCACCTAAAGAAGAAAGGCCGCAAAGCCCCTATATCGAAAATGCTAAAACGGCTGACTGGCTGAACTCGGATGAGAGGAAGTCGATCTGTATTCCAGCACTGATGAATTCGTGTGGCCCGATATGGCACGCAAGAAAATCACGTTGTTGCGTGAGTAACTAAGTTGTAAGGAGGTAATGATATGTGCCTAGGACTACAAATTAGCTTGGGTGTTCGAGAAGTATAATATGAAGCAGTCTGGTCTTGGAAAGAACACAATCCAACCACTTTACCTTATTCCTATCACGATCCAATCATCAATATGCCTTGTTCCACAGATTCGGGAGCCTCGTCTCCAGCAAGAGTCTCATACAGTAACGAGACCAATCCCCTCGGTACACCGTTGACAGAAAGATCCCTCTTATTCGACGATGATGATATTGATGTCGCCGTTCGCAAGTCTATGACTGATCGTTTTATATTGGTAGTTGGTGGCTGCGGATTCATTGGCTCCCACACAGTGTGGGAACTTGCTAAAGCCGGCTATAATGTGAGGTCCCCCTTCGCTAGTTCTCGACACGATAGCTAACCAAACATGTAGGTGGCTGTGATTGACAATCTAAGCAATTCATTCATAAATGTATTCGAAAAAATTGAGCTAATGGTCGATCACCATTACGCAGCCCAAAGCAAGAATGGGCAGCGTCCAACGCTCAAGTTTCACCAATCAGACTTCCGGGATATGACCAAGATGACGGCAATTCTCCAAGAGTACGACTACCCTATGAACTTTGAATCCAGCTCAGACACTTTATGCGATGATCAGCGTTCTAGAATCTCTGGTGTAATTCATTTCGCGGCCTACAAAGCCGTTGAAGAAAGCATCCAGCAGCCGTTGAAGTACTACTCAAACAACGTCGGTGGCCTGATCGACTTCTGTTCCCTATTGGGCGAATTCGGTATCAAGAAACTCGTATTCAGTTCATCAGCAACAGTTTACGGGACTATCGCTGATAGCGGAATGCCCCTCCATGAAGACTTTGTAGATGCGTCTGGTTGCACTGGTCTCACTAATCCATATGGACGCACCAAATGGATGTGTGAGGCTATCTTGAGCGACCTAGCGAAATCCGATCCAGACTGGGAAATCACTGCACTGCGTTACTTCAATCCCATCGGATGCGATGAATCAGGACTTCTGGGTGAAGATCCACGAGTCGCTGCGACCAATCTGATGCCAGTCGTGTTGAGAGTGCTCACTGGAGCCTTATCATCGCTGAGCGTGTATGGCAGCGATTATGACACGGTGGATGGCACAGCTGTGAGAGATTATATCCACGTCACAGATCTTGCGCGTGGACACTTAGCTGCTCTCAGTAACGGACCAAGTGGCGGCTTCAGGGTGTACAATCTTGGAACTGGTCGAGGTTATTCAGTTCTGGAGGTCGTCACCGCAATGGAACATGCAACGCGCAAAGCGGTGCCTGTAAAAATTGTTGGTCGAAGAGGTGGCGATGTTGGGAAGTGTGTAGCTTTGTCCAGCAAGGCAGAGATGGAACTGAGATGGAAGACCGATAAAACTCTTGCGATGTGTTGCGGAGATCTCTGGCGATTTCTCGAGACTTCCGCGAACGTAGTGAAGGAGAAAGTGTTTTAATGTGCGGCGCACGGCGGTGGAGTAATTCTTGGGAGGATGCTTTAATTGTGCTTTATTCCTTTCTTTTCAAAATTCAGTGGGCGCGGCCATAGTGTATACCTCTTAGTGTTTGTTATTGAATCGATCAACGAGAGATGATGTCTGTTTCGCGATAACAAGGAAGCTTACGTGTGAATCACATGACTCCGCCGCGTGACTTTCTGGAGCTTGAGGGATGGGCGACGTGATGCAAGCCATCCACATTTTGAGTTTTTTTACGCTCGTTTATGAGCCTAATATACGTTCAGCGGGTAACGTTGCTTGAAAATACAGGATGACCATTACGACAAGCAATCATAAAAGCGCATTAAAGTAACCTTAGATGTAACCAATATCTCGTATTGAAAATCACTGACAGCACGCGGACAATAGGTTCAATGATCAAAGACAGAATATTTACACACTGAGGGGTATCATTTCCAGCTCCAAGTTCAATATGCTTACCCATACTTGTTTCGCCATGCAATGCAACGAAATGCAGTAAATAAATAACACAACCTATAACACAGATAATTGAAAGTACACGTCATGCAATTTGTTCAGTCCATTCCTTTACATGTATGTTTCATAACTCGTACCAGAGTTCCTTATTCCAACAGCCAGTGTTTGGGATCCTCCTGCGTATGTTTCTTCGACCACAACTCAGCAGTTGCAATTTCTTTCATCTGGGTGTCCTTTCTTGTCTTTCGGATGATAGGACCAGCATAGATGTCGCACACAGCTTTATATTCATCCGGTTTGGGAGAAGCAATGAGACTCCACAGACCGTCATCATTTGCCTTAAGCGCAAGTGCTGATGGAGGTGTCCACATTTTTGTGCGTTGGAACAAACTCTCTAACCTTGTAGCTGAACCTGAATGTCGCGGAGAGTGAGAGGATTTGGACGAAATGAAAAGCCAATTGATGCTCGTCTCGGGTCTTGAAATAGGTGCGAAAAGTTCGGCGGATTCGAGCTTCTCAAGACCAGCTGGTAAGACGTGAGGGCGACCACTGCTGTATGCCTTGAGCTCTTTGGCAAAAATATCGGGTATAGAAGCTGACAGCTTTTGCACATTATTCCATGTCCCGGTGTTTTCAATGACATTTGTGCGTGGACGGGGTATCCACAATTGAGACTCAGGCAATGGCTCCGTTATGAATTGGTCGATCAGCTCGTGAGTTTCCTCCTCTGCCAGGTTATCTTCGAGGGAACTGGGGGGTGAATGTTTAGTCGCGTTAGATGAACGATTTTCACTGACGATATTTTCAGTAGACAGTTCTTCGATGACCTTTTCCCCAGTAGATGGCGCACTCGACATCCTCAACCAATCTACCTTCTTTCTCTCGCCACCCTTGCTCGGCACTCCAAATAGTTCTCTCGACTCCAACCTCTCGAGCCCAGTTTTCCTAACACTTGAAAATCTCTTGATGGGCCCAAGTACAGTGTCCACATCAGCGAACATATCTGGAATGTCTGCGAGAGCCGTCGACCCAGCCGCCCACATCATAGATTTGCAAAGGTTGCTGGTTAGAGGCGGAGTCTGCCTTCGGAATAGATGAAATATTCCATCTAGAGATTGGCTAGAGCTGCGAAGCCAGTCTCTTGATACGGATTGAATGGGCACGGATTGCCATAGCTCGAAAGATGCAAGGATTGGAAGACGAGAGGAAGATTTGGGAGATCTGCGGGACGTTGAGGATGGTTGAGCCTCAGGTGATATTACAAATTGAGAGGACGGTGCAGCAGTGGCTGGCCACAGCCCAGTCTTTGTGTATTTTTCGACCTTGGGTGACTTCTGAGACCATAATCTTGCTTCGCTGCTTGGTTGAGAAATGACAAGTCTGACATGGCCGATGCAGGCAGGATGAACTTCCGCAGTTATCGAAACCATGCTAGTGGTGAAGAATACTGGATGAAGGACAGCAGCGTCGTAGCGTCGATCTGATTTGATGATGAACTTGAGGTGCTTAGCAGGCTCACTAATCGTACCGATAGTTCCAGCAGTGATGGCTTCATTCAGAGCATCTTTCCACATAAAGGAGAAAGTAACTGGACGTTGCAATCTTGGTCTGCCTGCAGAAATAGCTTTTCCTAACGCTGCATTCCAGTCTGCTATGGTAGCAGTTGGGCGAGAAATTTTCAATCTAGTTCCATGCTGAATTTCAACCACGGTTCGAGCACCTGCTTCTACAGCTTCAGCAAGAGCAAGGTCCCAGTTCTTTGAGGTTCCAACAGGCCTGGGAAGCCCTGCCAGGATGGCTTCGCTTAGAGCATCGTCCCAGTTAGCACGGAAGGCCATGGCGGGTCTATATTGATGTCTAATGGCTCTGTAAGAAGCCTTCGCAGTCTTAGCCGATAATGCTGATGGACGGAATTTCCTCATTGGCGCCAACCCTTGGCTAGCTATGGCATTGTCCTCGAAGATACTACGGGAAGCTAGGACTCTAGACTGTCGAACGGATGAAGGAAGTGTAGGTATTCTCGGTTCCTCTTCCGGACTAGGTATTGGAATTTTAGACTCTCTAACATCCTTAGACGGTTTCGAAATCAACAGGCGAGTTGGAGCGGCCGATGTGTACTTGGCGGGATCAGCAGGCCCTGTGGCGTCTCTCCTCATGGCCGATGGTGTTCCTTGTGCAGAGTTTATACTTGTCAGCTGGAGGGATGATGCCTTGGTGCTTGTAGAAGTAATGGATAACGCATCGAATATGTCAGGGGATGATCGACCCGATGAAGATGTCGAATAAATAGATGGGCTCTTTGGTCTTATCGAAGATTCTGAAATCCAATCGTGACTTTCAGTGCATACTTTCATGGGGCTCCAAAGCTTGCAAGACTCCAATATTGCATGATTGATCCTTTCAATTCGCGGTTTGAGCCTCATGTCCAAAGCTGCTGGTTCTAATTCACTTCGGCGGGATGCTGACTGAGGTGCCCAACTGGCGTATGGACTTTGAGCACCTGACGCGGGGATGATTGCATCTGGCTTCCACAGAGTGTAGCCGCGAGGAGAATCATGAATTGGTAACTCAACTTTAGCTTGTGCCACCCAAATCCAGCCATTATTCTCTGGTACACTGGACACTTTTACGCTCCATAAGTTTTGCGAAGCAAGTTTTGGGAGATCACTCAACACTTTTCGAGGAGGGCGTCTCGTGTCAATGGCTGCAGGCAGACTAGATGTTGAACGGAAATCCCGGCGTTTGGCTTCCAGTGAGAAAAGCCCTTGTTGATGTTCTTCCTTCGATGCTTGATCTGGCATCCAGGTCATCGCTGCGGTCATAGCAGAGCTTGGTTTGGTCTTTGAATATGTCATCCAGATTGTCCCACTTTTCTCAGCTATGTCTTCTGCCACTTGCGCGCTCCATAGCTCATTCGTCAGAAGTGTGGGTTGCGAGCCAGATAAAAAGGCCTTTGATGGATTTCGAGCCGGAATATTATTGAACGATGATAACGTATAGAATTTCCATATGTTGTTCTCGGGTTGTGGCAGACCAAGATTTGATTTGCTGTCAGCAAGGCCCTTTTTATTTTGCCAAAGCAGTGATCGATTCCCTGGTACATTGATATTTTTGTCTTGGAAACCAACAAGATTGGCGGGGAAAATACTCTTGGTGGTCACGGCTACCACATCGCTGGATTCAGCTGCAAGGTCTTCCTCGACATGATACAGCCCTTCGTCTTGGGAGAAAACTATGATGGACTCTTTTGCTTCTTCGAAATCAAATTCCTCTTCCTCATCATTGTAGTTATCTAGTTCGAAGTAGGAGGCCGAGGTGGCTTCCATGACAGGCTCACCATTGTTGTCTAAGTCTTCTTCCTCCGAGTCAAAGTATGATATTGAACCATCTTCTTCTTCGTAATTGGACATGGTCTCTTCTAAGTCCATCCTTGGTGGAAGAAGACTGTTCTTGGATGGAATATTTGTTGACTGAAGAAGCGTTGCAATTTCCCATAAGGTTGTTTCATCAAATTCGTCGTCACTTTCCGAGTCCATGATCTCGTTATCGAGTTCATCTTCATCATCATAATCATCAAAAAATGAAGATGAGTATTCGTCCAATCCAGATGCGACTTGTCTAGATCCAGCACTCGATGTTGCATTGAGGACTGGTCCAGCCAGCTGTGATGTGTTGAGGATGTACTGGGGCACCGCCGTGTCGGATCGCTCGCCCCATGGAAACTGGAATATTCCTAGTGTATCACGCTTATTTGGAAGCGGCTCAGGGTTTTCGACTTTCAAATGTTAGCTCAAATAACAGTTTTATTGAAGATTACGCACCAATGTCTGCCAGCAGAGTCATCCGCTTCGGCCTCCTCGGCGGCCTCTGGGTCACTGGCCGAGCTTTAACGCTCGATGACCTTGACAAACCAGAACCCCATAATCCTTTGACTACCGTGTTTTGAGGAATTGCCTTGGGACTTGACCACAAGCTGAAAGTGCTGATCTGCAGGTCATTGTTTCTATGCCGTCGCTTGGGCCTAAGATCCCTTGCAGGAGTTTCAAGTGACTTTGAACTGGTTTTGGTTACGATTGAAGGTTGCCACAGTTGACCCGCCAGACTCTTTTGTGACATCGGGTAAGGCTGCCATAGAGACCGCACTTCTGTGCCAGAGAGCACTGGATCATACAGTATGGGAGCTTCCAATTCGTCTTCATCTTCACTCTCCGGTGGTGTAGGACTTCCGAGTTGTGGTTTTCGTGCTGTTGCAATCGATAAGAAATTAAGACTAGGCCTACGAGAAATTTCTGGGGCGTTCTCTTCGTAAGACTTCTGGGCTTTCGCGAGACGTTGCCAGATACTAACCCCAGGGTTTTCTGGAATTAATTCGGGCATCCATGTGGTGGCTGCATTAGTCATTTCGGCCAAGCCGTCCCTACCTTTGGCACGTCGAGATGTATTGCGTGATGGACTTTGTGATATGCCCAAAGATGACCGCCTCGAGACGTCATTGCCTGATTCCCCAGGAGGTATCTGAGAGCGTGGTGTCCCGATTGATGATAGAGAATCTCGGCAGAAATTTCTTTGTAACTTTTGCCAGTCATTTTCCTGTTCGCCCATCTCTCTTTCCAGATTTTCGAGTAGCTTCAGTCTTTCCATGCTATTTTCCGCACCCAGGGATCCTAGATCGTTGGTAACATCCGGCATCTTCCGAAGCATTGTCCCCAAAGATTCTCGGTTCGAAACTTCTAAGCGACTCAACTGTACATGAATTTCCTCAAGTGCTTTTGTAGGTGAGTCCAGTGGGGGAGAAGGCTCTGCCGTAAGGATTATCATGGTCTGTCTCCCCCCTCGTCTTGAGTCCAAAAGGAGAGGTGTTGGCGGCGACAGTCTTCGCGACACATGCTTTGATTTTCGATCCGAAAATGAAGGTAGATCGTCACCAATGCGACGATGCCATGACTTAGGGTGCACTACTTGATCTGCAAGAATTGTAACATCAGGCAAGAATGATTCTCGACTCTCATTCGTGGTGTTTAGCATAGACTGTCGATGTTCTGCGGAATCCATCATAACAATCATAACTTCGTCCCCTTCTCCGTATTCTTCTTTTTGCTGAAGACCTGGCTGATTTTCAACAAGTTGACGTCCAACATTGAAATGAGAACCCTCTGACAAATCAGCGTAGCTTTCGTAGTCATCTGGAGCAGAAGACTTTTGCACGCCGCGCCGTTCGCTGGAAACTTGCAGACTTTGCTCAAGGCCGATATGAAGAATGCTTGTATCCGCCGAACTATGACTTTGAACTAATGTCGTACTGGAACGAATTGTGTCGTGTTTTTGCCTGCCATCTTTGACCAAATGGTTGATAGGTTCATCTTGCGACCTCAATATAGCAATCGTTGATCGCTTTGAAGACCTCTTCTCTTGTTGACTAAGCTCCGTGGGACTTCGAGCTGGCGTTTCACTCAGGAAAACCGACGGTACCCTCGGTAGAGATGGTACAGATGATCGGCGATTATTAATCGAACTTATGCCAGGGGGAGCTGGAAATAGAAACTGTATTTTTTCATCAACCGTCATACTTTTCGTGTCGTTCGGTAAAAGCCTTGTTAGGTTCGCAGCACTGTACACTGGAGGGGGCTTTGGAAGTGGTGGGAGCTGTGTAGGACTGCCTGGATTCGATGCAAAGAAAGACTTCCCGCTGGTGATGGAGGATCCTGATTTGGTTCGTCGATGGTCATTTGCCGTCTCACTTGCGAACATACCATTGCTGTTGAACCGCGGGATTGGCCTTGGACGGTGAATGACCGACGCGGATGACTTAAGCTCGGTCGTATAAGAAGTTTCGTCAGAAATCGAAAATACGGAATCATATTGCGCAGGTCTCTCCTTGATAATTGACTCTACCATTGCAGGATCATTGTAGATTATATTGTTCATGAACATCACCGTCTGTGGAGCGGGCATGCTAGGTTGAAATGGCGCAGCATTCCCACGCGCTCGAGGGTTGGACGGTAGGCCGGTCATGGGTCGGATATTTCTCTCATTGAAGTTGTCGGCGCGATTCTCAGTCCGCGGTGAACGCCGTCGTACATCTTCACTACCAGGAGACAAAGATGTAGATGTTGACAGTGCTGTTACATGTAGGTTGTCTCTGGGTTGACTCTGTAATCTTTTCCTGCTCAAAACAGCATCCTTTTTCATCAGATCTTCCGGAGACATAGACGGTGGCAAGGGAACGGCTCTTGGAGTACTGAAAGGGGACTTTTTGCTAGCAATTGCTCTTCGTTCGCGGTCATTAAGAGCTGCAGTCTCGAGATCAATCGTAGCGATTCGAGCGAAAGGTCGTTCGGCGGAGTCTGCTTCGGGATTCATCATGGGTTTTGAAATTGCAAGACCACGGATCGAAGATTTGGATTGAGCGTTCGATTGCGCAAAGATAAATCGCTTTGCTGAAGTAGGAGCATCCTGAGGCCATCCTGGCGTTTGGGTTCCCGGGGCTAATGCTTGCGACGATGCAGCGAAAATGGAAGAAAATACACCGCCGGAAGCTTGTATCCCCGCATCTAATGCATGGATCGGGCGGGTAACACTCATCACAGTAGTCTTTCCAGGATCTGCGGCTCCATACTTGGAGTACACTTCTTCTACTGTTATATCACCATCAGCTCCGATAGGATTTTGTATGATGTTCCGCGATTGAGGTAAAGGACTGGAGAACGGAGAGCGAGCATCAGCAGTCAGAGGGTCTTCACCCTTTTGTAACATCAAAGCGTTCGGGAAAATGGTTATAATGCCTTCATAGAAAAATAAGCATTTATTGACCAGTAGAAGATGTGCAAGTTATAATTACCAATGAGTATAAGCAAGCCATTTGCAGGCGCGACAGTCCTGACGAGCAAAATGATCGAGGCCATACCGAGGAACATAGGTACACTCAGCTATGGGCCATATATTAGTGATAATACCAATAACGGAAATTGATCCACCAGACACTTACAGCAGTCCAAACCACGAATCCTGCGATAATAAAAAGCAAAGCTTTACTTTGGGCACGGTGATCTTCACGACGGTCGCCAAACATTCCCAATGAGCTCGCTTGTACCAGAAGAAATCCAACGATGATAATGTCCAAAACCAAAACGACAATTGCAGTTGGGAGAACGGAAGTCTTCGCAACGCATGACGGTGCGAACTCTGGACGCGTGAATCCAACCAATATTCCGCCGGCGATCAATCGAAGAGCCAAAATTCCCTGTAAAATAGCTCTGACAGCCGTCATCTTCGTTCCATGACCTATTGACCATAATAAAAACTGTTCGATGGCTACTCTTGCCAGTTGATCAAACGCCGTGGAAAAAATCAGTCCAACTTGACATGTGCCGTTACTCGTTGTCGGTATTAGGAGATCTAAAAAATCGATTTGCGCCCACAGAGCGGAGAAAAGTATGAACAGCACGAGGACCAGCCTCCGGCCGTCCTTTAGTATAGTCGCCCTATGCCCTTTAAAATATAAGAGAAATGCGCCCGTTGCTGCTTGGAAAAGGATCCCACTGTTGAAATTGTTAGCATGTAGATTGGCGGTACCTTGGACACTGGGACAGACAATGAGAATGCAGCCGACAAAGTCTGAATATTATCCGGGATCGCCATCGTAGCACAATACCAATAGGAAAAATAATTAATAATTCAAAAGCCCAATCTATGGGTAACGATCAAGAATAGAAAACATGAGCGTTCATTATACCTCTGACTATCCTCTCATATTTGCGTTGGACGCCGGCGACAACAACGAATAGTATTAGTTAGAACAAGCAATGAATGGATGAGAGGATGATGGAGCAAGAAAGCATCTAAGCTCAACACCTAGCCTGCCATGGCCCAGGAAGCATTCTGAATCGAGAGAATACATCAGGAACAAGGTAAGTGCGTTTCTGAAGGGCGATCAGGGCACAGGCATTACTCGATCTGGAATAACTCCTCAAAGAAGCGAGGATACAAAAGAGAGCTGCAACGTAAACTCTAACGATGACAGCGGCGGCATTGCGCAAATTCACCGCGCTACTGCAGAGGTTAACATAAAAGCAAGATGATGATTGGGTGAGAGAAATAAAGCCATGCAATTAGGGTCTAGAAATCTTTGCGTACGGCTGATGTTGACCAGGAGGTGGTGTTTCAACTGAAACTCCTTGAGTCTCACGACTTCACAAGCATCTGGGAATGTCCACAAAAAATGACCCTTAGTTAAAAGGAATTCCATGACCATTTCAACGGGAAATAGAACGGTCAATGGTAAGTAAGTAAAAGCTGGGCCATGCTCGGATTCGCGCCAAGTCAAATCTTCGGTTTGAAACGGTCAGGGAAAACCATACAGTTACTCTCGACAAACGGATGTCCGTCGGAGTAGAGTGTCTGACGGTGTCATCTGATCTCCCTGAAGGTTTTCGCGTCTTCTCATGTGATTGGCTTGACATCTTCTTTAGGGACCATAAGGCTGAGGAGAAGGAAAAGAAGAACTGCAGGTTCCGGGTTTGCCAGCTCAAGAATCTTTGAGGGTTTGGTCAGACTGTTGACGTAGTAGAGATCTTATGCAGCGCGATAAGGCGACAAGCCGTATCTGTACTATATGCGAAGTACCGCTCTGCAGAAGCAAAGGCCGTGTGTTTTCATACGATGGAAGACAGCCCTTAGTAGAATCCAAGACGGCGATTAAGCATGTGTGGAACGCACTTTGTGAAGAGCCTCCATGTATATCCAACATATGACAGGCTAGAGACAGTAGTCGAAGATCAGACTCGGCAGTAGAAGATATACTTCTTGCGGTGTTGTTGTCCAAGCAGGATTGGAGAATCATGCCACAAAGTAACTTAAAGTAAAGGTGGATCACAGCACGACGTTGTGCGCAGTGATATTGGCACTTGAATGTGGTTAGGAACACCCTCCTTTCGGACTGATTCTTCGGAGCTTTAGACATGCACGTGACATAGAAAACGCGCTAGATTTGTGCTGTGAGTCGCGTCTATCATGAGTCCTGGCGTAGATTTATCAAACATCACCCGAATGCGGTTAGCCACCGCTCTCGAATCTCGGCAAAGAATCCGAACAATCATACGAGACATCAGCCCACTTTCTTCTTTCCACGCTCCATTGGCTTTCCTATCTCAGATTATCAGCCTCTAGAATCATTTCTTGACTCTCATCCATAGAAATTCCAAAATACTCATTCCCCAAAGCGCACATCCTTCTCCCCAAGCTCTTGTTCTCGTGCATGATCGGTCATGATCGGTCATCATTCTACCCAAGAATAATCGCAATCCTTGCTCCGATCTGGCTATTGTCCTCTTTCACTTGCCTGAACTTGACCAGAATCAAACCACTTTCTATATTCCACCATAATCAGCCATAAAATACCTCTACAAGTCCCGCCCCTGGCCATGGCTACCAAGATCTCCTCATTCGATCCTACATTGTCTGGCATATCAGCCGGTCTTGATTCTACGAATGATTTTGACAACACAGCTGCATTCGCTGATTCACTAGGCCTCCTCGACGAAGATCCTTTTTTCCCCTGCAACTGGGACGAGGACACTCCACCTTACGACGGCGGTCTGTATTCAACCCCGCTCAATTGGGATCCTCCGATGCCCAAGCAAGAGGAAGAAGTTCAGAATCTAGGGCCGACATACACAAATATGAACGTACTGACACCGGCGCAACAAGAGAAGTTGCGCAGCATTGCGATGCCTCAACACCTACGCTACCAAAATCAAGTTCAAGCACAAACGCAACATAGCCCGAACTCAACCGCCTCCTACAAAAGCAATTCGACTGCATCCCCCGAAGCTATCGATCAAAGTCGCAAACGCAAGTCCTCCGCCGAAGCCGACGATGACGACGATGACGAATCTGGGAGCCATCATCCTCCAGTTAAGAAGACTGCACACAACATGATAGAAAAACGGTATCGCACAAATCTCAATGACAAAATTGCTGCTCTACGGGACAGCGTACCAAGTCTACGAATCATGCAGAAGAGTGCGCGTGGTGAGGATACAGCAGACGATAGGGAGGAACTGCAAGGTTTAACTCCTGCCCACAAACTCAACAAAGCAACTGTGAGTTTCCTGCTTTCTTTTATCATTATGAGCCCATAAATCTGTACATATGTTGGAATGGTTTGAGAAATGGCTCAATGTCATGCGAGTTTCAAAATCACGCCACAAAGTAGACTTATTGGCTGACCATCCTACATAGGTTCTCTCCAAGGCTACCGAATACATCCGCCATCTTGAAAAGCGCAACTCGCGACTACAAGATGAGAATGCCCAAATGAAGACTCGCATCAACGCCTTCGAGAAACTTTTTGTTTCCGGGTCAATGGGCTTTGCACCTATCCAACAACCCATGAATCCGTACCAATTTGCCCCAGATTTCAACACACCAGGCCCATCACCTTCCTCTGATCAAGGCATGATTCCAGTGCCAGACGACATCCGAAGACTCCACGGGCAGATGTCTCAAGAGACATTTGCCGTCCCCACACAATATAACCACAACCGCCAACCACTAGGACCGAACGGCTGGCAAGGAGGGGGTTATTTTGGCAAGCTTATGGTTGGTTCACTTGCTGGTCTAATGATCATGCAAGGCTTCCACGAAGCAGAGCAAGATACAAACGCTCCTGGTGCGCGGGGTCTTTTGGCTCTACCGGCACATGCCCTCAAGTTTTTCAGTCATCATCTGCATTCAGCTCTAGATTTCCACTTTCAAGGCTATCACCTTCCCGCCAGCCAGAATATACATTACCTTCAAGTACTCCTGGTTGTTGGTCTAATTATCTATGCATTCCTACCTTCGCTCATGGCTCCCAAACCCAAATCCAAAGGCCTCAAGGCAGCTCAATTAGCTGCAGCTCCATCTCTGGCCTCGTCTATTCAAGTAAAAAGGCAAGCTTGGCTTACGGCTATTCAGACTGTTTGGGTGCCACGTCACAACTTCTTTCTCGAAGCAGCTGCTCTATGTATGAAAGTTGGCAAATTTACTCTTCGAAACCTTGTTGGTTCATCACTCTACTCCTGGGTCACGGGTACAACTGAGGAGCAGGAAGTTGCACGAGTCAAGGCCTGGACGATTGCTCTTGACGCACAATTAACCGGCGGAGATGTTGAAGTTAGCAAAAGCCGCTTGACATTGACTCTCTTGGCTTCTGGTACACTTCCAGATACCCCAGCACGTCTCATGCTCAAAGCATTACACATCCGGGTTCTGCTATGGGAAATCGGGAACGCATCCTTTGCCGGTCCATACGTTCAAAAGGCCGCGCGGGAATTGGCACGATGGAAGTGGAATGAGGCCAAGCAATTACAACAAATCCTCGCACATTCAAAGGAGCAACAGGATCTCACACATTCAAAGGACCAACAGGATGAATTGCCTGATTACATGGCTACTATACTGGAGCAAAAATGTGATGATGTTCTAGTAGATGCAATTGTGCAACGCGCATACAATCTTGCTTGGAACCTGCCAACTACCAACAACACCGAAGTCAACTGTGGCATGGACAGAGTCGTGGAAGATTTTGCTATCCGTAGTCCTCTGGATGCTGTTGCAGCTTGGTGGTCAAGTCTTACACTCCACAGAGCTTTGGCGAAAAGTCTTGGTGCAGAGGGCGAAGAAGCTGCTACTTCTGAATCTATCCGTGATGAAATTGATATTTCTATCAAAACTGCACCTCCTGGATCGACTGCTCAAATTCGTGCTCTGGTAGCGCGTGCCGTTCTTGTTAAAGACAAGCGCGGGCAGAGCATTGCCATTGCTCTCAAGGCCCTCGGTGTTGGACAGCAAAAGGCTCCCATTCAATCAAATGTCAATATCAAAACATCAATCACTAATCTACCGGACATCCAAACCTCCATGTATTGCGCAATGGCACTTGCTCATTTGGAACGATTCCCAATGCCCGGCAACCCCGAAATAGCTCCCAAGATCATCAACACTATCGTACCAGCCAACCTTACATTACTCGGTTTTACGGCGATGTTCAAGTTGGTTGAAAAAATGCACGAGCATACACTTATTGCATCTACGTGTGCTAGTGCACTGGAAAAGTTCGCAGGCAATCTAAGAATCTGGATCGGCGGGAAGGAAGGTGAGAAGAGTGGTTTGGAAACGGAGCTCAAGAAGGAGATGGTGGAGAAGTGCTTAATGATCACAGCACAAGCTGTTGGCATGGAAAAGGATGCTGGTTATGAAACCATGAGCGATGATGGAGATAGTGAGGGCTGTTAGATGATTACTTTCATCCCTCAAATGGATCTTCATTTCTTTTTGGTCTGTTATTCAGAGGAGTTTTATTTTTATTTTATTTTTTTGAAAAAAGAAAAACAAAATCTCTTGTTTCGAAAGCGGCGTCTGCTGATTAAGAAAAAGGTGTCATCTTTCATTTTCGTTTTTTTGTTAACCTGCAGACATGGAATGGATGGATGGATGGATACCAGGGTTTGAGCATCTTTCTTAGGGCATTTCATTGAAAAGGAAGCGGGCGTTTGCGGTCAAGATATCCACGAAGATTTTCTGGTTCAGATGCCAAATAATAGAGCAATTTTTGGCACTGCGTTGCTTTGGTTTTCGATAGAAGCATAGGCTCTGGTTGAACAAAATTCCCACCTCGATCGGTAGTTGTCTTTTCCACAGTATTCAATTCTGCTTGACTGTCTTGCTTCGAGAGACCAATCTCTCTTTAGGAGACGTGAGCATACAGCGGATTACTAGCATTCACAATGATAGCACCCGAGAAATCTCTAGTCATCCCTTTCTTTCCCTCCTTCATTCAAGCTCAAGATTCTTTCAATGCTACATATTTCTCCTATTTCTCCTTCTCCCACTGCAAAATCCCGAGATATCCCCCCACTCGGCCGGCCATGCATGTGTACGGAGGTACTCAAAATAAAATAAAAGACCCGCAACTTTAGCATTCTCCACGATCTCACCCAGCATTTCCGGTCCATCTCCGTTAAGATACCCGCACCCTTATCGCCCAATCAGCAGAGGGGGGCCGTTAAATGCAGCCAATGGGCGTGGGTTTTGTTTTGCTTATCGGCTGTGATAAGGATTTGAATAACGCGAACGGCTTTCATGATTGCCTCCCGTGTACGGAGATCCTAGGTAAGGTGCGCCCGAGGAAATACTGAGGCGTGATAAGGGTTGGGAAGGGGAAAGAGAAAGGGAATGGTGTTTTTCCGAGGGGATGGGATGGAGATGGTGAGACAGGTGGGTGAGTGGCTAGGAGGTACGGTGGTAGGTCTTCGTCTTTTCTTATGATGTGATACTGGCTGGCTGTATGGGATATGTAGAAATAGATGGTTTAGTGCGTGGTTGGTGGTTTTATCTGCTCTTCGAAAAATTCTGTTCCTGTTCTTGTTTGTTTTTTTGTTTCTCTTGCGTTCAAGGATAAGTGAAATTGCGGTGCGGTGGGTGTATTCTATTCACCTTTTATATCTAACTGCACTCGACGACGATACGTGTACTGTGGCGGGAATAAGTGATTTGCGTTGAGGATAGGAAAATACAGTAGATATGTCAAGCAATTGGCAGCCTCAGGCTCCAGTCAATGAGGTCGGCGGACCGGTTGAAGGTGGACCGGATGGCGTGAAAGGGTCGGAAAGGGAGAGTCATGGGCCGGAGAGGAAGAAGATTGTTGTGGTTGGGCTGGGGATGGTGGGGATTGCTTTTATGTGAGTATTGTCTTCCCTTATAAGGACTGTGAGAATATGGAAAGCTGACTGTCCCCAAAAGTGAGAAATTGATGAAACTTGATGCGAAGAGAAGAGAATACGATATCATTGTCATTGGAGAGGAATCACATCTAGCGTACAATCGAGTGGGCTTGACGAGTTTCTTTCAGCACCGGAAAGTGGAGAATTTATATCTGAATCCGAAGGAATGGGTATGTATTTCTTTTGCCTACGTTACTTGAAAATGATGCTAACAGACATAATGATAGTACAACAATGTCCCGGATGGATCGTTAAATTACCATATTAACACCAAAGTCACCGAAATACACACAGATGACAAAACTGTCTCTTGTTCGTCTGGAGAAACTGTATCATATGATATCCTCGTCCTGGCGACCGGCTCCGATGCCCTACTTCCCCGGCACACGCCAGGTCATGATGCGAAGGGTGTCTTCGTCTACCGCACAATCGAAGACCTGGAGAACTTAATCAAGTTCTCAGCAGAGCGGAAAGATACCCATGGGCTTGTTGTAGGCGGCGGGTTACTGGGACTCGAAGCCGCGAAGGCGATGATGGATTTGGAGAACTACAAAAAAGTACATCTGATAGAACGGAATCGTTGGGTCCTAAGTCGACAACTGGATAGTGATGCTGGAGGGCTAGTGGTTGAACAGGTGCGGAATCTAGGTCTGGATGTTATGTTGTCGAAACGAGTAGGGAAGGTTGAAGTGGGTGAGGATAATACGGTGAAAGGGGTAGTATTTGAAGATGGTGAGGCGATGGAGTGCTCGACTATCTGTTTCGCAATTGGTATCAAAGCCAGAGATGAATTGGCACGCCAAGCGGGAATCAAATGCGCGGATCGCGGCGGCGGAATTGTGGTTGGTAATGATTTGAGTACGAGTGCCAAGGACGTCTATGCAATTGGGGAGTGTGCCAGTTGGGAGAACCAGACTTTTGGTCTTATTGCGCCGGGAATCGAGATGGCCGATGTTTTGTCGTTCAATCTCACACAAGCCAAATCCCACGCCTACAGGATGTTCAAGAGACCCGATCTGAGCACCAAGTTGAAATTGCTTGGTGTTGAGGTTGCCAGTTTTGGTGATTTCTTCGCAGATCGGGATGGACCGAAACATCTACCTATACGCGCCGCAAGAAAGAAGGAAGGATCTCCTGATGCGCTGCGGAAGTTGACAGATGGACCGGCACCTTCGCCTGTCAAGGCTCTTACTTACAAAGATCCTTTCCAGGCTGTTTACAAGAAGTATCTATTCACAATGGATGGCAAATACCTTCTGGGAGGCATGATGATCGGCGACACGAAAGACTATGTAAAACTAGTCCCGATGGTCAAGAACCAGAAAGCCCTCGACGTACCACCGAGCCAATTTATTCTTGGCGCCAGCAAAGAGGGTGACGAGGGCGGCGATGATTTAGATGACGATACGCAGATTTGCTCCTGCCACAACGTAACAAAAGGCGACGTGGTCAAGACCGTCAAAGAAGGAACATGCAAAAGCATCGGCGATGTAAAATCATGCACCAAAGCCGGAACCGGATGCGGTGGATGCATGCCGCTTGTTACCAGCATCTTCAACAGCACAATGAAATCGATGGGTCAAGAAGTTAAGAATCACATCTGTCCGCATTTCAACTATTCGCGAGCCGATCTCTACAACATCATTTCTGTCAAGGGTCTGAAGACTTTAGCGGAAGTGATGAAAGAAGCTGGGAATGATCCAAATAGTCAAGGCTGTGAAGCTTGTAAGCCTTCAATTGGCTCCATTTTCAGCTCTTTGTACAATGATCATGTCATGCGGAAACCGCTGCATGGTTTGCAGGAGACGAATGATAGGTTCTTGGCTAATATTCAGAGAAATGGCACATTCTCGGTAGTGCCGCGTGTAAGTGCTGGAGAGATCACACCGGAGAAATTGATAGTGATTGGGAATGTGGCGAAGAAGTATAATCTCTATACGAAGATTACTGGAGGTCAGAGAATCGATATGTTTGGTGCGAAGAAACAGGATTTGATTGCTATTTGGACAGAGCTTGTTGAGGGGGGAATGGAGTCTGGCCATGCTTACGCGAAGTCGTTGAGGACGGTGAAGAGTTGTGTTGGGACGACTTGGTGTAGGTATGGGATTGGCGATAGTGTGGGTATGGCGGTAAGGTTGGAGGAGAGGTATAAGAGTATTCGGTCGCCGCATAAGATGAAGGGTGGTGTAAGTGGTTGTGTTCGTGAGTGTGCGGAAGCGCAGAATAAAGAGTAAGTATCCGTCTTTTCTATTCACTTCTAGCACGATATACTAACATCACATAGCTTCGGTCTTATCGCCACAGAAAAAGGCTTCAACATTTTCGTAGGTGGGAATGGGGGCGCCAGTCCCCGCCACAGTGAACTACTCGCGAAAGATGTGCCCCCTGACGATGTTATCCCAATCCTCGACCGCTATCTCATGTTCTACATCCGCACAGCCGACAAACTGCAACGTACAGCCCGCTGGCTCGAGAATCTCCCTGGCGGCATCAAGTACCTCCGTGAAGTGATCCTCGAAGACAAACTCGGCATCTGCGCCAGTCTCGAAGCACAAATGGAAGAACTCGTCAACTCCTTCTTCGACGAATGGGCCGAAGCAATCAACAACCCCGAGATCCGCAAAAAGTTCACCCAATTCGATAACACAAACGACACGATCGAAAACGTCGAACTCGAACAAGATCGCGGTCAAACAAGACCTGTTTATTGGCCTAAGGAGAGCGTGAAGCAGGATTTCAAAAACACTAAATGGACTTCCCTTACCTGGCAGCCTATGATCGCCGCGTCTCATTTCGCCGGTGCGGATGATGCTCCTAATGGTATTTCCGCGACTGTCAAGCGTGGAGATACTCAACTTGCCATATTCCGCGTCAAAGGCAAGTGGCTCGCAAGTCAGCAGATGTGTCCGCATAAACGCGCATTCGTGCTCTCGGACGGACTCATCGGTGATAAAGATGACCAGCTATGGGTCTCGTGTCCGAACCATAAACGCAATTACGAATTAACCGGCGAGCAGGCGGGCAGGTGTATGAATGATGAGGAGGTCAGTATAGCGACTTTTCCAGTCGAGGAAAGAGACGATGGGATGGTGTATTTGAAGTTGCCGCCGGTGCATGAATTGGATGGGGTGCTGGGGACGGAGAGGTGGAGGGTGAGGAAGGGGGAGAGTGGGGAGGGACCGTTTGAGAAGTTGGATAGGAGGTTGGGTGTTGATGGGACAAAGATGAGGGGGAGGAAGCCGGCGGAGGCGAGGAGGGAGTTGAAGGTTGGTGGGGGTGGGGGGAATATTGATTGGTGATGTAGTGAGTGAAGTTAGTGGAGGGGAGGTAAATGGATGGTTTTGATAGGGTTGATGGTGTTCTGGTAAGGCTCGACATGGAGGTAAAAGTGGCCTGGCTCTAGTTCGGTCGGCAGGTCTAGTAGAAATTTGCTTGGTTGAGGGAGCTTGTGGATGAAGTAGTGGTCAACTCTTCATCTCGACTGAGATACCTTATATTTGTGGATAGCTACACTTTAATCAAAAATTTTCTCTGAAGTCACTATAACACATACAAAGTGAGAACTAATTTTGTTCCGAGTACAAGCTTCAAAATGGTTAGTAGTAGCCGTCGGATTCCATTCATATCCCACTACCATCCATCCACCATGACGCCTTCCTCATCCAAATACGGAAAGAGAGCACCTTCCGATTTCCGCCCCAAAATTGTGAATAAAGTACCTACCTATCTTTCACTCATTTTCATATTCAAACTCCACGAGTATAGACTCATGTTATGACATTTTGGTTGTAACAGTCCTAAGACGAACATACTTCATCACCGTATCCCTACTATTTACATCATACCATCATTCATTCAGGCATTTCTTTGCTCGTGTATTCATTTCATTCATGCTAACATACATACTCCTGGATATCAATTCTATTCACACGCTACGATTCTCACCTCGAAACCTGAAGACATCGAAACCAAAGCACAGCTCATTCAACGCACCTAAGAACCCGGACTCACCTCGTATGCGATCTTCTACTCCGTCTACAGCTATCCTCCTCACAACCATGCCTCTTCTAACCCCAGAATACGAACACGAGCACATTATCATTACACCACCAATGCCCTCCCCCACCGCAGGAAGTGAGTCGGATATGCAAGACCGCCAATCTGACCTCAGCTCACGCCGCGGAACCACGCCCAGTCCTACTGCAGAGCCTCTTCCTACGCCTGCAACTCTCTCGCCCGTCATAAGCAGAACTGATAGTGCGGTTGATTCCGATCAGCCTTTCACGCTAAGTTCTAGACGTCTCTTGCAAGTACATACGTTGAACGTCCGGACCCCACCTCCAGTATCTTTGTCCCCGCCTGGTCTACCATCACCTTCTTCTGCCACCCCGCCTGGAACCTCTCCTCCCACATCGTCCTTGCAAACACCACCGTTCCATACGCCTCCTCTATCTCGTACTGAGAAACAGGGATACTTCCCCGTCGTCAAACCTCGTCTTCACCAAAGCAGTAATCTCGCATCATCCCAAACAACAAAAGAACCTTCCTCTCCATCACAAACACGAATTCAAGCCGAAGAATCCACACCCTTCCGTCTATCCCCGCACTCCCATTCCTCCCGAGAAGACGGCTCATCATCCTGTCTCTCCTCCAGCGCCCAAACCTGCAGCACCGAAAGTCTCTCCGCCTTCAGCCCACCCATTCTCCGCCCCGTCCCACCCTACAGTCCGCGTCGCCAAAGCTCCGAAAGCCTCACCATGATCCGGCGACGCAAAACCGTAGGCACGAGCCGCGATCGCAGCAAAAAGCGCAAATGCCACGGAACATGCGGTCAAAGCCGCCGTCGCCATCCTACTATCACAATGGAAGAATGCAAACGCACCGCCTACTGGTGGCTTCCCCCCAGCCAAGTCGTGCCCACTGGATCCAAGTTGCCGAAGCACGCGCAAAGGAATCTATCCCAGACGAGCAAGGACCTGCATAAGAAAGTCTTGATGTCGGATGCTGCGCCGGCGGTTGTGTCGCGACGATGGAGTTCCGTTGAGATTGGTACGCAACAGATGAAATTGCCGCCGCTGATGAAGAAGGGGGTGAGGAAGGAAATCAAGAGGAAGAAGATGAGACCTGTGTTTCGGAACTCGATTTTTTCTTCGAATCCAATTGAGGAGCGGAATCGCAGTTCTTCGTTTACGACGGGTGCGAAGTATAATGATATCATGCGTATTCTCCAAGAACGTCTGACGGTGAGAAAATTACCCTCAAATCAAACCGCTCTACCTGCAGCTATCACTCTCCGCCGGCCTAGCATCGACGACGGGAATTCAAACGCAGCTACATTGAGAAAGTCGCATTCGGGCGATACCTCGCCGCTTCGTCACCGAATGTCAAGTACAGCGACACAGAGACCGGAATCCGAAGCGTATATAATCACTCGCGCGGATATCGAGTCGATAGCGGAGTATCTGCGGGAAAGTTTCCCGGAAACGAGAGCACCGAAGGATAGTACGGGGTCGGGGAAAGCGCCGCGCAGATCGAGTGGGACTTCGCTTTTGCCTAGGAGTGGCAGTTATGCGAGCTTGAGTTTTACGAATAGGGGAATTGTGCCCTCGGTTGGGGCTGCGGTGTGTCAGGTGCAGAAATACGCGGTGGGGTCGGAGAGGGTGAGGGATGGGGAGTGGGAGGAGGGGGTGGAAGGGGGAGAGGGTACGCAAGGGTTGGGTAAATGTGGAGCTCATTCGGAGACTGCTCCGCACCAGGATCAGCCAGTCGCACCGAAGAAATCATGTCGTGCTAGCGCGCCAAAACCGACTTCCTCGAGAAGTCTGCATGAGATTATTTGGGAAGAACAGGATTCTCCTCATGGGTTATCGTGTACGTCCGACGAAGACCATATCCATCCCGACGAAGCCCTTTCCCCGAATCCATCACCGGGCACAAGTCTAGTTACCACTGAAGAGAACGCCAAGATGCTCTTGCAGAATCTTAATCGTCCGCAAAATCAGACTTGTTCCTGTCCTACGGGAGATAAAGCATCGTTTGATCCCAGAAACGCGAGAGCGTCTATTAGTCGCTGGTCCTGGGAATGCGAACCCGCGGAGATTGGTGGGTTTAGCCTTAAAGCTGAGCCACGAACTGAAACGTCACCACCGCCGCCACAAACAGCATCTGTATTCTCCTTCCCCCCTTTACCGAAAAAATTAACCAATGAATGGACCACCCCACTGCCTGAAGCCGGAGTAGGAGGCGACTCCTCGCACCTACATATCGCAGACCCACGCCCCACGCCCCTCAGACGCTCGCTCTGGGATATAGGCATCGATGCCCGCACCGGCGCCGACGAAAGAGTGCAGAGCACGCCCATGGATCTCGAACACCGTGTCTCGTGGCTGGAACAGCTGCAGCTGCAGCGCCCGAAGTCAGATCAGAATCTAAGGACGGTGAAACCGCATCCAGTGGCGCCGGCGCGGTTGGGGGGGAGATCGCAGATGGGGTGTGCGTTGGGGTCGTCGACGGGGGCGAGGAGGGGGGTGAGTGTAGGGGGAGGAGGAGGGAGGAGGGGGAAGGGGAAGGTGGTGGTTATTAAGGGTGGGAGGGAGAGGGAAGGGGAAGGGGGGTGGAGGAAGGTTAGGCAGGATTCGGGGTACCCGGTTGTGGGGAGGGGGGGAGAGGGTGAGGGTTTGGAGTGGTGGGGTGCAGGTATGGGAAGTGGAAGTAGAAGGTGTAGTACGCAGGTGGACAATGCGGCGGGGGAGATCCCAAGTAGGAGTCAGAGTCTGGGATCCTTGGGACGGGATTTAAATTCGGGTCAGGAGCGTATTCTAACCTTCTCCCCTACTCCAAGTACCGTCGAAGGGTTGCAAGACCAGGAAAGACGCAGATCAGTAGCATGGGAGAGCCTAAGTTTATTCCTAAACAGCAGTCCTCCAAGCCCGAAAGCACAAACTCGAGTCCCATCACTATCGAAGCGGAGATCAGTCGCGTGGGATAGCTTATCCGCACTCAGGGATACATTTCCTACTACTACGCCTGAACTAGGCGAGGAGCATGGTTCCGGGGTGAAAACTCTCTCGCCCAGAAGCTCAATGATGCGGAATAGTTTGTCGTTGCTGCAGAGCCGGTTTTCGTCGACACTGCCGTCAAAAATGGATCATAGTGGCATCTATGATAAGATTATGGGGAGTCAGAGGAAGAGTGCGGTGCAGTGTTTGTTGGAGTGTCAGGCGCTGGTGCATGATTGTGATGGGTGTGCGAATTTGAGTTCGCCGAGTGTGGATTGGATTGGTTGAGGGGGAGGGGGATGGGATGGTTGGTATAGGAGGTGGTTGGAGTAGGTTATGGGGTTTGAGGGATGTGAAATTTGAGTTTGGTGGTTGAGATTGACATGATGTGAGCTGAGATAAGCTGAGAGCAGAAGGTTGGAAATTGTAAACTTGTTGGACTGTGGGATGGCAAAGACTATTTACTTTTCCAGAAGAATGAGGAATAAAATTGTAAGGAAACGAAAGGTGGAAATCAGACGAAATTGGAATAAAATTGAAAGTAAATGGAAGGAAGACTACCTGCAAACTCAGAGAGCAAGTAAGGAGACTATCCTAAGTAGTAGCTCTAAGAAATGAACACAAATACAGAGCGGCAGAAATAGTCTTAGAGGCACTGATGTGATTATTCAACACCTATCATATGTGATTTCCATTTCCCTAGAGAACAAGCACAATTGTACCTCAGGTCCTAGACATAGTACACGCAATGAACGTAGAAATATTAATGTACAGTATAGATAGAGATAGAGTGAGAGAATGAAGGTAGAAAAGGAAAAAAGAACTCCAATAACACCTTTACATAGTTCAACGCTAATATGAGTGAGAAACAATGAAAACTTACGTCCTGTCCCAGTGAAGAGAAAATAACTGCAGGATATGAACACCCCTACCCTTAACTCACACAGGAGCAACTATAAAACCACCCCAATTAAAAGGTTTCCTCGTCTCATTACGCGGCACTCTCCGCGAAACCCGCAGCGGATTATTCGTATCCGTAACATAAGAAACCAACGAAACCCCACCCGCCTCACCCTGCGACGCACCTTCCCGTCGATGACGCCGTCCGTGGTGTCCGGTGCCGCGTCTGCGCGCAAGTTCATGTCTCAACTCTCTGCTGCCGCCACGTGTGTCGCGCATATATTTATCGAACAGGTAGTCGGATTGCTTAGTGCCTTCTAGGCCAGCATTTGCTCTTGCGGCTTCGACTGCCCGGGCTACGCTCTGGATCCCCCTTTCGGAGCCTTGGATGCTGGCGGAGTCGGACGGGAGCACGTCGGCGGAGTTGCGGCTGCGGTAGCTGCGCCCGCTGCTGCCGCTGGATATGCTGCTGGCGAGGGTGGAGAGGCCGTCGCCGCCGCTGTTGGCGGAGAAGACGGAGCTTTGACGGCTGGATGCAGGGGAGGATACGCTGCTGTGGGGGCGGGGTGCTCGGAATGAGGTGCCGCTGTGGTGGGAGAGCCAGGTGCCTTTGTCGCTGCTGGCGTGGATGATGGAGTTATGACTCGAGACTCGCGATCGGCTTCGGGAACTGACGTTGGAACCTTTGTCGCTGGATGCGGGGTAGAAAGAGCCATTGCTCGTGACTTCTAAGTTATCGCTTACGTAGCTTTGGCCTGGGTGTCCTGATAGAAATGTACGTGATGGATGTGGTGATCGGGTATGTTTGCTTCCTGACTTTACACCTGAGACGTACGGGATATAGTCGTGGCCGTGAGGTATCTTGGGATATCTCTGCATGGCACTGAGACCATCGCCTCTTTCATCTAGTGTATCCGCGACTCGTGAAGCATACCTTCGCCAGAAGTTATATCTTGAGCTGATAACATCAAAATCTACGTCCTTATGCTCTTTTTTATTGAAGAACGCATTTACTTCTGCTTCCAATCGTGATTTCCAGCGCTTGCCGTGTGCTTTGGTTTTTATGGTTTTGCCATCTAAGATCGAGTCCTTCGAATTCGGGGGCTTCATCTTCCATGGCCATTCGGGCATGTCTCGCTTCAGTGCTTTTCTGACGACATTATTTGTGAAGTCTCGATATTTTAGTCCTTTCACTGCTTCCACTCTATCCGCAATGTCGACCAGTTCTGGGAAATGTCTGCTCTTGATGAAGCCAAGGAATTCATCCTTCGATCTAGGTCCTTCGGTAAACCTTTCATTTCCCCGGGTTGGGGGTGTATTCACTTGAAAAGCCTCTGGCAAAGAGTGCCAACGATTATTGTCAAAACGAAAGAAATTGATACTTTCCATGTTGCAGTCCAAGTACCGGGTTATGTGACTTGTGACTGCATAGCGCTCGGCAGGAGGCGGGGATTCATTGTCAAAGTATTTCTGCCATTCGATAGACATCTCTTCTGAGAAGCTAATATCGATAAGTTTCCGATGAGAATCGAGTGATTCACGAGCTTAGTTGTTCACTTCAGTGATTGAAAGTTGTGTTAGTGATGAGGAGTTGTATAAAGAATGTAGGTTCAATAGTATTTGAAAGTTCGTACGGCTGTCCTACATGTCCAAGCCATGGACCAAGCAAGCATGAGGGTTAATTATCCGTTCCAAAATGTAAGTTAACTACTAGACGGAGGCTGTGTTGTCACTGCACCTGTATATTAGAGGTCGATAATTCGGCTTCCGGTCGTGAATATGCTCAAATTCCTCTCTAGGTAGAAACTGCGGTCGAGTATGATCAGTGCGATAGGATTGATTGGCTAAGCAGCACGTAGAATCATCGAATTTCTCCTGTGGCCGCTCAGATGATCGATATGTTGGTAAAAAAATTCTCGCTGGCCGGCCGATTGGCCTATTATGAAAAGTCCTAGAAATCGACCTTTCGTGTAGTCGAACATCACATCCCCGAAAAATTTGTCTCCTAGGATAGGGAGGAATTTCGCTCTGCAGGTTCTTCTAGAATTTTGCCACAGGATGTGAAACAGCGCCACGAGAATACAGGTTGATACTCACTGGAGCGTTGGTCAATTGATACTTCGAACTGACACAATCTTTTGTACAACCAACCTTCTTTCAACGACACGTAAGCTAGCGAGCGACTGGAAATTGACGGAGGTTATCGTAGATGCAGTCAGAAATTAAGACTCAACTGAGAAAGTCTTCGGACACTATATACGAAGAAATAGTAGCTATTTCATAATAGATGTGATGTTGCCTTGATGATCTCGTTGATGAATGCCGTGAAATGAAAAGGAATGGTACAGGAATTTGAACCCCGCCGTCCTAGAGCTCGAAAACCAACCACTCACGTGCCACTCCGTCACCACTAGTGCTTGGTACGTATTACTCTAGGAAGTATTGTTTTTGATTTCGTTTATTCTCTACATAATCATTTCTCATTTAAAAAGCAATAGGCTTAGTTTTTGAGATCAACATAGGTAGAAATTGGAAGCATCCAGAAGATATGCTTCCAACTGTATTCCGCCTTCCAATATAAACACCATTTTATGCTCCCATGCCATACTACGCCAATGACGGATTCCTGCATTAGTAACTCCAATAAAATATGTACATCATTGAGAAACCAAGGATCATCATCTCCCAATATTTTTCCTCTACTTTTTCCCATCCGAATCTCATATTTAGATTCAACATATCATATCCCCACCCCCATGCCCAGCCAAAAACCTAATACCGCGAGTACCTACGCCTCGGCTCATAGCTATCCCACGACCCCGACGAGCTCGTCGTCCCCGAATCCCAAGTAAGATGCGACCCCGGCGGTCTCTCCCTGCGATCCGGACTATACCCATCACCCGCGCTCGACTCCGCATAATATCCCGAATGATCCTCCTCCGCATACTCGGAGGGGCTCGGCGCACGACGGCGTCTATGATGTCCATGCCGATGTCTGCCTCTGCGATGACCATACAGCAGCGACTTCGGCGCATTATGTCTCGGATCATCATGGTAAGTCGGCTTCGGTTTCGGCAGATCCGCTTCGTCTAGTGTTTTATAGTTAGATGCGAAATCGGGATCGGTAACAACACTCATCTCGTCGTCTTTGAGGTCCGGGACCCAGCCTGACATGTTGTTTTTCCAGTTCTCTTTGGAGTCTTTGATGCGTTTGCCGTCCTTGTCGCGGGGCGTTTTGACTAATGCGAGTCGACGTTCTTTTTTGGCGAGCTCGACGGCTTCTTTGTGGGCTTTTTCGGCGGCTTCTTGCGCTTCTTTTTTGGTTTTGAGGACTTTGTCGTTGGTGCCCATGCCGTCTGGGAGAGGGATGCCGGCGTCGTAGAAGAAGGGATGGGCAGGGATTTCTTTGTCGTCGGGACCGGCGTAGGCACCGGTTTTCAGAGCTATGTTCCTTCCCAAGTCCTTGAATTTTTTTATCCCTTTGAAGATTGCCCATGATTCTGGAGGACCGTCAGGTTTTTCGGGCTCGGGAATGGAATGCGCCTCGAACAGTCGAGCTTGGAGCATGTGGAGAAAGTCGCATGGCTCCAATATCTTTAATTTGATACACCGCGACACGATCTGACTGATCCAGTAAAGATGGCGGGTCTGGCATTTGACAGGTTTTTCCTGTTCAAGTCTTCTAATGACCGCCTTGAATCGTCTGTAGTTTGTTTTTCGTATTCGACCGATGTATACCATGCGTCCTGGTAGATGCCGATGAATATATGTGATCTCTTTCTCATCTTGCTTGGAGCGAGAGAAGCAATGGAAATGGTTGTAAGATCCCATAATCATTGTGCGGAAATCTCCCTTCGGTTTCTTGTCCAGAGTTAAGGACTGAAAGATGACTTTTTGTATTACTTCGCACGCATTGCCATAAAGAAGATAATGACTTCGAGGCATGGTGATGAAATACACAGGGTGAGTCTAGGCAGCCAGGCTGGTGTGGGTGATCCTTAATAATTACCTGGTGTTGATTTACAATATGATGGGTGAGCAATTCAAGCTCCAAATTGCGCTGGGTAGATGAACAAAAAAGGTGTGAAAACGCGGGCCATAAGACGGCACCATGATGAACTATCCGTGGCAATTATCCTCTTGCCTCAAAATTTTACAATCTATTGCTGCATCTCAATATATGACGTTTCTAGGCCGACGGACCATTCGAAGACCCCTTCGTCAAAGTAAAAATTAGAGGTGAAGAGAATTTTCTTCATGCGACCTTGGTTGGCCATCTCTAGGTGGGCAGTTGGCATCGCGAATATCCGAAATCACCAACATCTCATCTTAAGCCGTGAACTTGGCTAGGATGTGGAAACCTAATGCTGAACCGATCTCAACCGTCGGAATACTGACAAGAATTTTGATGAATCATGGAAGGACATCCTGTATTGGGCGGGATAAAACAATCAATATAATTCCATCCCGAGAAAAGATATTAAATGCAATGCGTTGCGAAGTGAACACACGATTCTTATGCTTTACATACAGCATACTCAATTCCGATTAAAATCTTCGCAAACCAGCTAATGTATAAGTATTGGGAAGCCCTTGACTATCATTGACGTTGAAGGATGTTTACCGAAAACTTTTGGCACAGCGAAAACACTTCTCAAACAACATCGCACGTATATTAGAAGAAGCAAAAGAAAGAAGGATTATAAATGAGAAAACGTGTCTGAATTGAACTTTTGTGTCGGGAAAATCACTGTGAAACCCCAAATTACGCCAATGAGCTCCGCTACAAATCTCCAACGTAGATTCCAGCCAACGCCCCAATTCCAGTTTCCGTGCCCCTTCCGCAAAGAATTTTCCTTTCCGCCTGCCGAACCCCAAACACCTTTTGTATAACAGAAAACAAAGATAATTCCTCAGATCATGCAGTCACATAATTGCCATCCCTGAACCGTGCATCCTGCTTGCGCTTAACCAGTCGAAGCTTCGGTTGTCATATATCGGAGAGCAGCATTGGTCCGCTCTACTCGATGCATATTGCAGTTGCGTTGGCATAGTCAACGCCGTAGGCTTTTGTAGAACACCTTGAGCGAAGAGGAGCTCAACGACTTGGTTGGTCCATTCTTGGTAGTGACGAAGGGAGTTTGCGGGATCAATCTTTGGCGGACCCGCGGTGACGGAGTCGCAGATATTGCGCAACTGTGAATATTTCGATGCAGAGACAGTGCCAATGAATCTGCTAGAGTTGTATGGACGTTTGGCTTCTTTGTGGGCATGGACCATGCCGTTTTGCATGTCACCGACAACTTGGTAGAGATGACCGCTGTCGTTACCGTGTTCATTTGTTTGCACAAAGATACCACGAGAGATTCCGAGGAAATCAACATTGTAAACGCTGAAAGACATTTTGAAGATCGGGAGTTTTGGTAGGTATGGCGGCGGTAGCGTAATCTTTTTGTATGGTTTGAGGAATGGTTTAACTGATGTCTGACTGGTCTTCGTGATGCTGATTGATGATGAGATGTGTGGTGAGGATGTTTGAGATTTAGTTGATAGTTCACTCGACTATCTTATATATGAGGATGCTCACAAATGCAGATGAATTGTAATGCACTTTTACATCCAAGGGCAGTGCAGGGTTGGACTACCAAGTTCAAGGTAAAGCGATTGAGGTTATCTAGAGGTCTCCATCCTGGCGCGAAACTCTTCTAAGATGCAGAGACGGCCCGTTGCCAGGGTCAAATTTCCCTTGAAGATGTTCCTAACCTATTTGCGACAAGTCAAAGGAGGAAGTCGAATCGAAATGCTTTCCAAATACGCGCCCGGCTCCGTCAATGATCCACAACTACAGTAAGATCACATGACGTATGGCCAATAGACATGCAGCATAATGCTTCGAGAAGGCCAATAGAACTTCCATAACAGTACAGGCAGCGTCTCGAGGGACAGAAATAGGATTCTGGTCGATGGCGAATTGAGATTTCGTACACAAAACAAAGGGAGAAATGAAAAGACAATTGACCCAAACCTACATATCAAAGCCGTAAAATTCAACGACGGTAACAGCGATTGACAAGAGATGAATGCACCAGTCAGTGCTATCACTAATATAGACTGATTAGAGGATTTGCAATTAACTCGCAACTATAATTAATGTAGGGAAGTAGGCACCGATTGAAGGAGCAAACATAGGATAGGAAGTAAGACAGACAACTCCGTTTACCGTGACATTCGTCCCCTTCCTTGCTTGCACCTAATTAGAGTCGATGGATAGTCGCTGAATGGACACAAAATGTGAAGCCTAGCATTCCCTGTAAGAATCACAAATGTGTGTGTTGATTTCGTGCGGCTCCATTGAGTCTGTCTGCTGTAGCATTGAACCGTGCATGTCGATCAAAACCCTTTCCCAGCAGAAGGATGCACTCCAACGTTTCAAACTGCTGGTACATGATTTCGCACAAGATCTAACGTGATCATCGTATAAACTTACGAATGGAAGTCGGGTGTATTGTCCAAATGGCCGTCGTCCCTGCGTCTCGGCCAAGGATTTATGTGAAAGGAGTGAAGATGCGTTCCGGGTGAGCGGGATGCCACGAGGCTCGATAGGTTGAAGAAGCGATAGCGATTCGGTTTACTAATATGAGAGAGGCTAAAATTGTTTCGAAACGAATAGAGCAAGGCAGAGATGGTTAAGAAACGGTCGAACGCTTTGTCGTGGTTCGACTCAAGGCTGCTGAAGAAGAGTGGAAGGGAAAATGGAGTGAGTCTCCGTGCCATAATCCAGACCTTTATGGACCGCGCCCGAAATAGAACACGAATCCCTTATCGCTAATACATCGTCTGCTACCAAAGATAGAGGCTCTTGGAGGTTACATCGAAGGTCGACCTGGTTCAGTCGGAAAGGATAAGTTGATCTAAGAAAGGAAAGCAGGTGCAGATGGCGAGTTTAATGGTTGCCTTGTATGTTAGGTTTTCATGCTTGTTGGTATCCAAGTATTCTCACAAGGTGGCGTTCGGACGGAAAGACTGTATAGCTAGCGCCTACACAGTATTATTCGAACTGCCAGAGAAATTACACTACGTGAAGCCGACCATTTCGATGCCCCATTTAACGTTTTAATGCTCCGCAATGTCTCCGTAGTCTTAGCCCGCATGTATAGAAGAGGCGAAGCAGTTGATGAAACAATCGACGACCGCTCGCCCAGCGCAACCAAGGCAGAAAGTATTCATTCCAAATACCGCTTTGCTACCACTTAGTCGGTGGTTCTTAGAGCATGAACAATCCGAAAATGCTCCAAATTAAACTGGAGACGCCTCCTGTATTGTCAATGTCCTTAACGCAAGGAGAGTATCTATCAACGGTTGACCTCGCAGGATCCACTAAGGGATTGAGAAGAATTGTCGCCCTCTGCATAAGGTAGAGCCGCGAACAGTGTTGTCGGCAGTGCCACTGACTCTGGGTCTTCTCCCACTACTATGCGCGAATCGCGGATCGATGCCAAGCGCAGTCGAAGGTGCGAGGAAAGTTTCCAGTTTGAAAGCAGACTTGATGGTGATGAACTCTCCGAACCTGCTCTCGTTTTTTGCCTCGTGGACTGGTCATTGAAAGCAAGCGATTGGCCGTACAATCGTCGATGGCTCATACCTCAGATTGAGGCTCTCTGTGTTAACTATGATGTTGCAATGCAAGATGAGCCAAGGACATCGAAGCTAAGTTGGCAGATAAGAAGTTGGAAAGGCTGCCATATCAATACCTTTCAGTGACCTGGCATCCCAATACATCCGCACGAGTTCTCGCAAGCTTCCCTTCTGAGAGCTATTCGAAACCAAAGCCATTGTTCGTGGCTCAAGATATCCCAGCTCACAGTCTGCGTCGAAATGTTTCATTGCTATTTGTTCGGATGATAAAACCGTCGCTGATCATTCATCAAGAGGACATCCCAATGATGGAAATCGGAAAGCATATGAGGCATTAACAATACCCACGATCGGCACCACTCGGTCACCACGCAGCAGTTCGATCGCCGTCACCAAAGAAGAGTCCTAGGTCTCAGATACACATCACACCAACACCGCTCCACCAGCCTACCTCCCCAGATTCCCGTTGACCCTTGGCAACGGCCTTGAAACATATTGGCAATTTCCAACACAGAAATATGGGGGAGCTTTCGCAGTGTATTTCAAGAACAAAACGACAACCAAGCTCAGGGAAGACACCCACCCGCCATCGAACTATACTCAGTCGTCGCAATAGGTGTGGAGCATGCGCGTTATATTCCCGCTTCGCCAATGAACTGTTGCCGGTGCTCTCACCGAGCGGGTATGAGTGCGTTGCAGTCCTTAGGAAGCTTCTTTATTCGTACACAGTATTCCTAGACAACAGGCTCGCGCCATACTGCGATTGATATCACGATACTCCAGTTATTAGACTCTGAAACAAGACCGCGAAGACGGTGATTGGTCCATTTGGATACTCTGGAGAACTTCTGCACATTCAGAGAGTCTATTTTGGGATCTCTGTGACTTGGATGGGTGTAACTGTGACTGTGCATGAGGGAGTACGAAGTATGTGGAGAATGATGGAAATAGAGGAAGTAGCTAACAGGCTGCCAATGAAGTAGACATGTATTTCAACACTTAGCTTATTGAGTTGACCTTTGACTTAGACAAGATGATGTCCACTGACATAACTGCTACGGTCACGTGAAAACCACGTGGCTCCTCCAACCAAATAAGTGCATGCACAGCTACTCCCCCCTTACCCTTTGTACGCTTGTATTTGCCTAAGCCTTGAATGTCTCTCCAGAGGTTAGTTTTAATTATTGAGCCCTTGGCATCCTAGCTGTACCTCTTCGCTCTACCAATCGAATCGCCTTCCATATGAGCGAAGATTTAATGACCAAGCCACGTCCCAACTGCCCAATGTCTCCAGAGCAAAAGCATCACAAGATTGTTGCTAAGACACCTCCTTCCACAACCAAGACACCCCCAATCTGCACACTGTGTGTTACACACACCGCCAAAATATCCTCAATCTAAAAGGCTTTACACGTGTACGCAAGCATGGGGGAGGAGCAGGAACCGAGCACTTTCTTTCCGGGTTTCAACTTGCATGAACAAGGAAGACTTTTGGCCATTCTTTCCCTTCTCCTTGGAGCTTGAGTACAGTGCTGCTGGTAGTTAGTCGTTCAACCTTTTTAGGTCCCCAAATAAACGTTCCGACCCGGCCCCGCTGTCATTTCCGTAGGGAGAATCTCTCTTCCTTAATTTCGGCGGTGAACCATGCAAGCTCATGTCATTGAATTTGCAACCTTCATAGTAAAATAGAGGGTCATTCTCGAGTGGCTGGAAACAGTGGAAAGGCCAGGTTTCAGCGCCAAAATTCCCTCTCCATCTGTATGATTGGCAGCGAACTGAGCGAAGACATTCACACGCGCGTGTGTGCGACAGCGTAGATGCCGAGGTGGGGCAGGGTGTTTTATCCCCCAAAAGGAAAGCCGCAGTTGCAGTTTCAGCTGGCCTATGCTATTGCACGAGGATTGGACAAGTGCTGCGATTCACATGTGAATTACGAGGTTATGGTGATGGAAATAGGTCTGCACTACCCTTTGCCTGACGAATACTGACTCCCGCACTCCCGCACTCAGGCTCTAAGATTGGTACAGTATGGTATATATCCAGCCAGCATACTTCGTAAGACTACACTCGCTCATGCAATAAACCTCAAATCTCGATGCAATCATACTTTACCAGCCCTTGACCCGAAATTCTTCATTCCACTGCGCTCCGACCGCTTCTTCCGTCGTCATAACATCTGCAATTATCGCTAAGACTGCGAAAGTACAAAGTACTTGCGAGCTGCACTGGTTCGTGGGCGACATCGGACCACTTCGCAGACTACTGCAAGCACAAACGTGTGCAGAGAGGTCGATGCACCTTTTGACTTTAGCTGCACATACAGTACTCGAGCGGTCTACAAGTAGGGATCCATCGGCACTGCGACAGCGAATGTGAATGCACGCACGCTGTCAGTGGGTGTGGTCTTTGAATTTTTGCCTTAGTTCCTTGCTGTCGGCCCCTGCTAGCTCAAGGAAGAGAGATACAGATCTGAGAAAGAGACATTTGGCTGAAACAATTGGTCCGAATTTTGGCGACGACTTGCGCTTGGCTAGGGTCGGCTTCTCCATCTGACATCCCCACCCCACGCAAAAGTCTCGAACTTTTGGGGTAGGAGGGTAGGAGGGTATTCGGTCTGTCTGGGATAGAGCGACTACTTTTACTTTTCGCTCCCACAATCTTCTGGTCGGTTGAGTTCCATAACCCAGCTACTACGGCATCGCCGTTTCTTCTCTCGCCAGTCACATCATCATTATCATCATCGCCCATAAGCCTGAACCAGCACCAAGAAGGCAGTCTGACGATAGTATCGCCTTTGGTACAAGTACACTCGGTACGCTAAGATAGAGACAGTGGGGTCAGGTCAACTGATAGTCTGATACGGAGCTTTGCTTTAACGAAGGGCACATTTATTGATTGCCAACGAAACATCCACTTTCATAACACACCGAGCAACTAGAGCTTGTTCTGGATCATCTTCCACAACTCCACTCCGCGATATTCTGCTCGGTCAAAGAAGCTTCTCTTCCTCTTCTAGGACCCGTCGCTCATTCCTCTTCCCGTAGCACCGAATAGAAGTGGACAGGCCCATTGGAGGAAATTTGCAATCGCCCTTACATCATTCTGGCTGCGCTACTCGAGCATTTCCTGGGGTATTTGTCCGTGGTTCATCCATATATGCAGACTCATGCATTTGTTCCATGGGCTCCACCGCACAAGATTGAGATATTTATTTCCCATCTCCCGCGCGAAAAATTCCTGTTGAGAGGTTTCAGAAGACCATTTAGGGGCTCGAAGCTGTACTAGGATTGAATTGAATGTGGAACGAGGACATCATCAGATCATCCCGAGTTGAAATATTGGAATCTCATTTATACCGAGAATATATCTCTCTTCTCAATACCTCCAGAAAACCTAGGTCACGAGGGCGAGGTTATTATAACTTGAAGCTTCATAATTGCATTACATCTTGAGTCATTCTCGGTAAACCGCTGCAATGTCTTCCAAGGATTCCAGAAAGCTTTCCCCTTTGACGACGAGCTGGCACAATAGGAGTCGGTCGAGTATAAACTCAGATGCAGCAGTATACTACTCTGCCCAAGCTCACCAACAGCCAACACCAATTGAGCTCCAACATCAAAGTCCTAGAATCAGCTCCCCCGACTCCTTCTCCTCCCACGAACCTCGTTCTTTCAAAATGGACCGCCAGGACTCCGGCTACGCAGAAAACATCACACCCATCCCCAGTCATGTGCGGTCCTCCTCTCGACCCCCTTCCACCTCATCCAGCCGACCTCGTCCCTCTCTATCCGCCACCCGCCGCTCCTCCACCCACTCCAAACGCTCCTCCACAGCATCCAGCTCCACCCCGCGCTCAACACCCAAACGCCCCTCCAAATCCCGGACCTCAACCTCTACATCTCGCTCACACCTCTCCTCCCGCCAACCCCCCCAACAACAACAATACCAATACTTCCAGTTCCCCTCCCTCGCCGACGACCTCTCCTCGGACCCTTCACCCCCTCCCCCTCCCCCCGCCACCATCCACTACTGGACCTCAGACCAGACCCGCCGTTTAGAATACGCTGCTATCGACGCCGCGAGCAAAGGCATCCGCGGGCTAATTACCAGATGTATACCGGATTGCTTTCTGCCTGTTGAGAGCAGACGACGGAGGTTTTGCAAGGGTGAAGATGTGGATGATGATGCGGGGAGCGTGAGGAGGTATAGGTTGGTGATGGCGGAGGAGGGGGCGGATGAGAAGAAGGGGAAGGGGCATAGGAGGAGGTGGAGTGCGCCTTGGAAGTGGTGAGGGGGGTTCTGGTTCTGGAAACGGATGGATTTTTTTTGCTTTTGTCTAGATGAGAGGAGATGAGATGATACCCTTTATATTGATATATGCTTTGCGGAGCGGATATCTGGCTTGCTGTTTTATTTTGTGGATATTTATTTTGGGGGTGTAGATGAGATGTTTGGAAGACGAGACGGGACGGATACAGCAGAAGACGATACAAAAGAAGAACAGCCCACGCATCATCTCTACACACTTTCCTACCTCCTCGGTTGTATTGGATACCAACCATTATTATTATTATTATTATTATTTCCCAAAGACGAGAAACTCGCATAGGGACAGGCGTCGAAAACTGGATTCTGGAAAAGGACGGACAGCATGGATTAATGAGGAAAACGGCTTACGGATAGTTGGATACTGCGATGGTATATAGGGCGAGATATGAGATGAGAAATTTTAATGAGAAGAGGAAGGGAGAAGATAGTAATATCACAAATACAAATTCAAACAAAGCATGATTTTTATTTATTTAAATGATTGGGTGATTCGCATGACAGTTGTGTGTGAGCAGTATGTGGTTTGAAGTAGCTCTTCAATGACTGAGTTATTTAAAGGTAAGATATTTATGTGCGTGAAGGAACTTGTGTTGGTGAATTCGAATTCGGTGGAATCATGGGGAACGGGGTTTATGGATAGTGGGATAGTGGGATGGTAGGATACTGCTGTATTGGGGGAGGTGGAAGGGTTTAGGGGGGTTTTAGAGGAGAGGAGTGGAGAGATGAGGCGGGAAGAGGAGAGGATAGTAATATTGAACTATGGATTCAAATTGCTATGTATGTTTCTTTGCTGATATGCATGACTGTCATATAGTTTGACTGTGAAATATGCTGGTGATTCGCATGACTGTCACGTAATTTGACTGTGAAGTATGCTGCTGAATTCTGTCTAATCCTGAGGAAAACCATCCAGCACTCCGCTCCTAACAAAAGAAACCCGAGCAAGGAGATTTCAAACGAAACGCTGTCTATCTTACAAATTACAATACCATACCACTACGCCGAACCGCGAATCTATCTTTCTAAAGCTCCGTACTTCCCTCCCCCAACAACCTCGCAATCAAAACATAAGTAAAAATCACCGCCCCCGCAACCCAATACTTATTCCTACTCAACCAACCTCTCCCCTCCCGTCCCCCTTCCACCACCTTCCCCACCACCGCCTGACTTCCCCCCGGCCGCCTCATCGCCATCCCGCTACAATCCCTCGGCCCCCCTTCCTCCTCCTTCCGCTCCGCATTCCCCGTCACAACATCAATCCCCTTCTCCTTCATCCAAACCCAGTTCTCGCGATCCACCTCCTCCCACTCGCTCCGGAACTTCGCGCCCCCGTCCCCAGCCTTCATATTCCCCTTCTGCAGCCCCTCCCGCCCGTACGTGCCGCCGCCCGTGCTGTTCCACCACCGCGTGCGGCTCGCCGCCCACTTGCGCTCGGCTTCGGTCGCGCTGACGGAGCCGGTGGTCATTTCTTCAGATGTCATGAAGCTGAGGAGGCCGATGAGGATCGTGCTTACTTCCCACGCGGGGTTGAAACTCTTCGGGTGGAAGTCGCTGATTGAGAGGCAGAGACGGGTCGACGGCTGGAAGCGCCCGGAGGGGGTGTGCATTTTGATTGATGGAGGCGCGAACGGGTAGTTGGGTGGGAAGAGTAACGTCCCCCAATATTGTCCGCCGTGGTAGGGGGTGTCGGGCGGACCGGTGAGGATGTAGTGCCATTCGAGGATGTTGGATTCGGATGGGTGCGCGGTGATGTATGGGGGTGGATTTTCGGATATCGATTTGTACTCGCGGGCCAACTGGGAGGCGGATGGTTAGTCTTTTGTAGAAATTACTGAGGAGTTATTTCTTGGTTTGACTTACCCGCTTGTTCGCAGCTCGACTTGCCATTGTGAGGACGGCAACTGTGAGGATTATCTGGCCTAATGCGAAATTGGGTCGTAAGTGAGGGCGTCAGGGACACGTTTTATTGTGATTATTGGTGTGATCAGCAGCGAAAAGATGGACTAAGTTAGGAAGAAAGTAAAGTCGTGGAGATTGTAGATATAAGCTATGCAGTGAGTGTTTAGAAAGGGTCAGCGAATATTCACATGGAATCCATTTGATTGTCCTTAAAGCGATAACGAGGTGACGTGGCTTAGTCAGCACGTTTAATCCAGTTCGAGACACAATAGGAAATTCACACAAGTTGGTAATTTTGTAATTAAGAGCAGATGGCCACACCAAATGGACCAAAGGAGACTGTAAGTCAGCCTCTAGCGATGCAAGAAGGTATAGTGGCGAGGAAATTACTAAGTGCCATGGTTATAGCTCGTTGAGAGTCTCCTCAAAACGGATCCGAAGATTCAAGAAGAGTATGAACAGATCATACAACAAAAAAACCTGAGCCATGCTCTGCAAGCTGCTCAGCGAAATAGCGAGCTGGTATGTCTGCAGCATATTCATGGCAGTTTGTGTTCAAAGACTTATCAAATAGATTGGCAACAACTCCACCAAACCTGTCACCATCTCCTCCATCAGACTACTGGGCGCGGAACACACACGACGATCATTCCTGAACGGCATTTTCAATCCTCTGCTGAGCGCAAATCGAGATGCACCATATACCTTGTCAGAAGCTTTGCAGGAAATTAGCACAGCAGCAGACAAACTCCGACGGCATGGTATGATTTTTCGCACTGTATCTCTTATCCCGCAGTGCTCATGCTCACGAACTATTTAGGGATCTTCCACGATGATATCTCCATGTTCATCGACAAACCCGACCCTACCGACCCCTCCTCTAGTCCTTCCGATATCGACATATATATTCAAGCTCGTGAACGCGGTCGTGTGACCTTGAAAACAGGCACAGACCTGGGAAATACCGAAGGCTCTGCATATGGAAATGCACAATGGCGCAATATCTTTGGAGGTGCCGAAACACTGAATATAAACGCTGCAGCAGGCACACGGACCCGTTCTGCATATCAAGCTACCTTCGAGACGCCAATCTTAAGCGACCCGGAGAAGAGAATATCACTAGAAGCATTATCGAGCTCGACGAGCAAGCCGTGGGCTAGCCATGAGGAGGTTTTAAAAGGTGGAGCTCTGAAATATACTTGGACATCGGGCGGAAGCACACATCAAGTTGGATATAGTGGCATGTGGAGACAAGTGACCGGTTTGGCAGAGAACGCATCTCCCACGGTCCGAAACGATGCGGGAGATTCGGTCAAAAGTAGCATCACGCATACATGGCTCAAGGACAAACGAAACCACCCCCTCTTACCAAATAACGGCTATCTTCTCAAAACAATATCAGAAATCGCCGGATGGGGCCCCCTGAAAGGAGATGTTGGATTCTGGAAATCAGAAATAGAAAGTAGCGGCGCGGTCAAGGTACCTGGTATCCCAGGAGCAAGTCTCACGGCTGGTATTAGGGCAGGCATGTTATATCCACTCAGCGTCGGATTTGGAGGAGCGGCTCAACCATCACGGATAAATGATCGATTCCAACTTGGTGGACCAACAGACGTCCGTGGATTCAAGATTGGAGGTCTTGGGCCCCGTGATAGACAGGATGCTGTTGGAGGTGATGTCTATGCAGCTTCGTCCATCAATCTCCTCCTCCCGTTTCCCCGCGTCGACATCTCTACTCCTTTGCGTCTACAGGTTTTTGCCAACGCGGGTCGGCTGCTTGCGCTCAAGGGCCGGGAGGGGAACACGAGCAAAAACGTGTATAGTACGGTAGGGGAACTGGGAAAAGAACTCCCGAGCGTGGCTGTGGGGTTGGGCGTTGTGTATGCACATCCAGTGGCGAGATTTGAGTTGAACTTTGGCTTGCCAATCGTGGTTAGAAAGGGAGAGGAGACGAGAAAGGGTTTGCAGTTTGGCGTGGGCATCAACTTCCTGTGACGTGGTGTTGGTGGCCGTGTAAGTTTGAGTGATTGTAGATTATTGCCTCAGAACTTCAATGTCTTAAAATTCTCAGCATACTCCGCTTCTCAACTTGCTTAGTAGAATTAGAATTATCAAAGAGGTCGTTCGTATGACGAATTGCTTGAGGTTAGTACCAAACACATCCTGAACGTTTGGAAAATTTAAAGATTTTTTGATTAGCTGTTGGTCAATAATATAATATTTACAATCGCGCTTTGTGACGCCTATCCCAGTATAGAAGTCGATAAGATGACCATTTCCTTGCTGAATATCTTCGATTCTCGTGGCCTTGGCTTCAATTTATTTAAAGCTCTTATTATTGGCAGCGAGCTGCCAATTAAGAAGAAATACATATAACCTCAACTCATCTCTTTCTCCCAAGCTTCTTACCGGCGGCACATCGAGGCAAGAATTTGTTCTCGTACCCTACTACCAAAATGTGACCCTCAGTAGGCAAAGAAGACTTAAGTTAATCTTTAGAATTTAGAACTAGAGAAAGAAGAAGATAATAAGATCGAAGAACTTATTATGGTTGGCATAGGTCACGTGCTAATCATATGATCCCTAGTTGCCTTACTAAGGTTGCGAGGCCCGTAACGGCCGCAGCGGGCGATGCGACCTGATATCTCAGGCAACTACATTCTACGCGGGTGCGATTCCCTACGAATCGTCACATGCATGTTCTCATTCGCTTTCTCCCACTTAGGCGCATGCTGGCACGATTATATGTAATAAAAAGAATAATGATTATTTATAAGCTTTATTTGTAGGATATTCCTTCCCCACCAACTAGTGTGCTCCCTTAACCCGTCCTCAATTTCTGCCCAATTAACCTCTCCTTCCCGGTATCCCATTTATTCAAATACTCCGCCACCAACGAACTCAATCCATGTTCTCTAGCTTTCTCAGCCCATTGCTTCATCGATACCAATTCCCATTTATCCTCATCACCTTCATCACCACCTATGAATTCCTTGATTTGCGCAACTGGAATGACCATTTCTCCTGCATGATGCACGTAAACCACGCCCTTATTTTCCTGTTCTCGAGGAGTCAAGCTGTCTAGGACAACCTTGGCAACATCCAGAGATGCTTTTTCGATGGAAATAGTATCTACGTATCCACGCCATAAGCTTGGATCAGGAAGAGCCTTGATGAGGGGTGCGAAATTCAGGACATTGGATAAAATATCTAGATCTCCCGCTCCTTCACCAGTAATAGACGACGGACGATGAATAACCACCGGAAGACCAATTGTTGCGTGGACTTTTTCGAGGAATATCTCGCTGGCCCATTTACTTGCTGCGTAGCCGTCGTTGTATCCCTCTGGAGGTGGGAAATCAGCTAGAGAGATGAGGTCGAGAGTTTCTTCGTTGTTGAGTTGGCCGACTGTGGCGGTGGAGATGAAGTGAAAGGGTATGTTACGGGGTATGCATTGCCGAGCAAGTTCTTTTGTTGAGTTGACGTTGGAGGGTTTCAATGTGTGGTAGGTCTTGAGGAAGCTTACGTCGGCTCCGTTGTGGATGACTGCATCTGTGCTGTCGAATATTGATGCTGCTACCTCTGGTGTGAGGCCACACAATGGGAGTGAAAGATCTCCTTGATGGATGATGACCTTCTCGGAAGCGAATGATTCCCGAAGCGCATCGGGGTTCCGGACAGCGATACAATGGACTTCCTCGACCGTCGGTGAGGCGATGAGGTTTGTCAGAGTGTGTCTTCCTAGAAATCCTGTTGATCCAGTAAGAACCAATTTCCTAGGCGGTCTGTGACCGACGAAAGCATCTTCACGTCGGGCAAGCTTCGCAAAATCGGCGGGTATCTCAGTTTCCAAGTCCCAACGAATGTGAATATCTTCGCTTTGATTGATGTTCTCAATCGCCGCTGCTGTCTCGCCCAGAGTACTTCCTTCAAAAAGACGTAGAAGGGAGAGCTCAGTCCCGAAACGCTCTTTGATGAGTGTCCGAAGCTGTAGGAGAAGCAAGGAATTCCCGCCAACGTGGAAAAAGTCCGTCGTAGCGTCAATGGTGTAAATATCTTTGATCGACGCGGGCAGTATTTGATCCCATATTTGAGCGAGCTGGGTTTCCATGTCTGTTAATTGTCCAGTAGAAGTTGAAGTATCTGAGAGGTTTTCAAGCTCTAGTTGCTCAAGAGCACGCCTATCAGTCTTTCCATGCGCATTGAGAGGTATAGCTTCAATAGGCACAATGATAGCAGGACGCATATATAGTGGCAGGGGAAGTCTGGCGAGTATATCCTGAAGATAGTCCGTCTGCGATCCATACGGAAATTCTGATGAGAAGACAGCATGAGCAACAAGTATTGCTGGAGGAGATCCTCGAGGAGTGACGACGACATCTGTAATGTCACCATTTGCAGATTGAATGATGGTCTTCTCGATGTCTTCCAATTCGATTCGGAAGCCTCGAAGCTTGATCTGAGTGTCGCCATCCACCCGGCCGAGTATTTCCAAGGAACCATCAGCGTGTAGTAATCCCCGATCGCCAGTGCGATAGAGTCTGGTCCATCCCTGCTTAACCATGTCTAGTGTAGTGTGAGGATCGTTCAAGAACCTTGCTTTCGATTCGTCAGGTAGATCCAAGTAGCCCAAACCTACACCTGCCCCACCAATACATATTTCTCCAGCAAGGCCTATGGGAAGTACTTGCATATTGTGGTCAACAATGCTAGTCGTATAATTAGGCAAAGGACGGCCAACAGTGAGGCGCTGATCAGGTGATTCTTGTGAGGTGATCTCATTCTCATGAGAGGACAAAGAGGTTTCAGAAGGACCGTATATGTTGAAAAAGCGAAACTCATGCTTGAAGTGGCGCTTGATCGTCTGGAATTCGCTCACAAGATTGGTAGGGTACCATTCTCCACCAGCCTTAGCATACCTCCAAAAGGTACTCTGATACAGATGCTCAGATCCGTGTCGGAACCAACTGAGATACTCTGACGGAGTGGCTATCGTTGACGTAACCTTCTCTTCCACTAAGATCTTTCCAATGGCCACGGAATCACCTCGAAGAGATCGAGGAATTATGACGAGACTTCCTCCATTCGCCAGGGCTGAGGTGATCTGGTACAGCGAAAGATCGAAGCTGAATGCGCTTTGCTGCAAAACGACTTCCTGACCAAGGACTTGTGAAGTAGCAACCCCTTCAGCATGATTGCGTAAACCTGCGTGGGACAATCGAACACCCTTTGGAATTCCCGTTGATCCACTCGTGAATAGAATAACAGCTTGCTGAGAGGCTTTGGCAGTGATAGGGACATTACCTCCAGATATCCCGGACAATTGAGAGACATTCACAATAGAAGTTGAACCTGGGAGTTCCAATTCGGCGATTTTCGAGATGGTGTCATCATCGACCACGATAGCAGATGGTGGGCTGATTTTAACCATAGAGGACAGTCGTGAGGTGGGGATGGTCAAGTCGAAAGGAACATAAATTGCACCAATGCGGAGGATAGCTAGGAGAGATAGGACGAAGTTCGAAGATGCCTCTTGGAAGACTGCAACATACGACTGGGGCATCACGCCCGTACTCAACAGTTTAGTTGCAAGGCGGTTGACATCGCGGGTAAGTTCAGCGTAGGTCCATACCTTGCCCGAGTTTTCTTTCAGGGCTATGTTGTTGGCATATTTTGTTGCTATCTCATCGATACGGTGCACCAAGGTCTTGGGCCATTTCAAGTTTGAGAATGATCCTATTGGAAGTTAGCTCATGGAATTTTGAGAATACCAGGGGCATTTATGAATCCAGGATAAACATACCTCGGCCTACCGTAAGCGCCTGCTGAATTCTATTCGTCGGGAAGAGAGACGTGACAGAAACTACTTCCCGTGGAGCTTTTGTGAAGGAATCAAGGAGGTGAAAGTAAACCTCAGCGAGATGTTTGGCATCTTCCTCTGAGTAGAGTTGCTTTTGTACCGCGAAAGTGACACGCGTCTGGGCACCAGGATTCTCGATAATGTCGAGGTTGATGTCGTACGGAGTTCTACCAGGCTCAACCCTTTCCATTTTGGCGGTAGCATTTCCAAATTTTCGCTTCTCGTTGATACCAGGGCGATAATTGATGAATGCTTGGAATACAGGACTGTAAGATGTCGATCTTGGTGCCTTGATATTCTCTAGGAGAACGTCGAATGGAAGCCTTGAATGTGCCATTGCGCGATAGACTTTCTTCCGGCTTTCTTTGAGTACATCCGCGAACGACTGTTTCCCGTCTAATCGAAACCTTAGAGCAGGAGATTGAGGTAGATTCCCATACTCTTGCCAGACTTCTCATCCTGACGATTGGCATCCGCCATCCCGATGCAGAAATCTTCTGTCTTTAACAGTTTGAACAACATGACCTCGTATACGGCAAGGTAGAATTGAAAGACGTTGGACTTCAATGTAAGGCAAGCAGACTTGATCCTACTTGCTAAGACTGGCTCAATGGTCATAGACGCAGTATTGTGCTCATACTTTTCAATAGCCAAGCGGGATGTCGTGGATGAAAATGGAAGCAATGGCAGCGGGGCTGGATGATCTGCAAACTCATCCTTCCAAAACTTTTGCTCTTCATGCAATTCGCCTCTTTCGAGTGCCTGGTGAATTGTTGAAGTGTACTCGGAGTACTGGTAGAAGGATGTAGGAAGCTGCTGGCCGTTGTATGCTCGCTCAAGGTCGCTTAAGAATACTTCGAGACTGATACCATCCATGTTGATGTGGGGGTAGCCAATAAGAAGGTGGCTAGTTGTTGGCGTGGAAGAAAGGTGGATGATTCTCATGCATTCCCCGCCTTCAGTGTCGTAGACGTAGTCTTTCAACAACGTGAATTCCTGAGCAACCTGAGCTTCATCGGTGACTGTACGCTTCTCCAACTTCAAGCGCGATATGCCTAGAATAGCTTGCATAGGCTCTTGGTCTTCATCCTTAAAGAATGCCGTACGGAGAGCTTCATGTCGATTGCCCACCATTTCGATCGCGTTCTCAAATTTGTTGAGCTGAAGTGTTCCTTTCATGGCGACTAAGACTGTGATGTTTGAGGTAGTTTGGTCTTCCATCAACTGCTTCAAAAACCAAAATCTGTTTTGGCCTGGTGACATTGGCAGGATCTTGTCATATGGGCGCACGACAACGTCGTCGTGGATTTGTTGTATTTTGGGTGAGTCAGGAGGTGTTGAAGCACTGTTTGAAGAGGCCATTCGCTCAGCCGGTGTATCGACGGCTGCATTTTGGGAGGTTGTAGAGTCAGATTCAGAGTCGGTGGCTATTGTCTGATCACCCACAGGCGGTATAATATCGTCGTAACCACGATTAAGCTTCGGTGTCAAAGATGCTGGCGTTTTTTCGACGGCGAATGGAATCAGATCCTGGATTGGTCCGTCGCTCATGATCTTGAGGATGGGCATATCGACCTCCAGCTCTTTCAAGAACCATGATCGTAGTTCCACAGCGATCAAGGAATCGATGCTCAACTCATCTGCCCCAGAGCTCAAGATTTGACTCTGAGGAGTGTCTTCAGGAAGTTGAAGTGCTAAATGGAGTTTGGAGAAAAGTGCAGCTACTCATGTTAGCTAGACGAAGGTAGTATCAGCATGGAGACCTACTTGTAATAACATCAAATAATTCTTGATTGTTAGTCACCTCGCTAAGTTGTGCTTGTACCGAGATTGACGAAGTCTTCTGGTTCGAGTTCCCGTCCTTATTTTCATCCTCCAGGAGGCAGTGCTGGAAGCGAGAACCTTTGATCCATGGTGAGCTAAGGCCTTCACCAAATGTCATAGTGTTCATGCCAGTTATGATTTCGTAGCTGGTCTGTGAGAGTGGGTGGGATGCCAAGACAGCTTCACCAAAGCACAAGTGGAACCCACGTTCCGACATCCACATGAATCCAGCCTTGCCTATGTGAACAAAAGGTGTGTCTGGAGATACCCTTGTGACGTATCCAACCCCTAGAACGGCTCCAATATGTAGCACAGAAGCAGCTAGATTCTTTCGGCGTCTTTGAGCAGCTAAAGCTACCATGAACATGTTGGAAGCACTGTATGCGGACTGGCCCCTGTTTCCAACAATGGATGCGACAGACGAGAAAAAAATGAAGAAGTCAAGACTATTATCCTGGAAAAGCTCGTCGAGAAAGATGGCGCCCAGGACCTTAGGTCTCAAGACCCTTTGCATTTTCTCAAATGGCATTTCGAAGAATGAGGCGTCGTCTAAAACCATGGCCCCGTGAGCTATACCTGCAATAGGAGGAAAGTTCTCTCTGATGTGAGACACAACTTTTGTAAGTGCTGTCTTGTCAGTGATATCGCTGCAGCATGTTAGCATCATTTTCCTACTCCTGATAATGCGTACTTACTTGGCTATCGCCTCAACTCTAACTCCACTCTCTCGCAATAGTTCAATCCATCTGATGTCGATGTTTGGATTTCGACTTGTAAGTACCAGATTTCTAGCCCCATGAGCAACCATCCAGTCGCACGTGGACTGGGCGAGATCGCTTGTGAGACCAAACATAACATAAGTCTTGTCGCCTTTGAAGTGCATCTGACTCTCAATTGTTGAAATTGTGACTGGCACGGAGGTGGAATTTGTCCAATCCACGATTATGGATTTGCTTGGTGGATTCTTCATTTCGACCAACTCATTCACGCTGATGCTGGTTGGCTCTGATACCTCGGACTTCAGAACATATGCTAGTGCTTCATGCGCCAGTGTGACGAGTTGAGCTGTAAGATCTGAGGTAGAGCTTCGTTTGGCATGTGCTTGAGCCTCGATTTGTGCCATTGTAATACGCTGGCATGTTGAGGGTAGACAAGCAGCCACAATAGCCCCTACACGATCGTCTTGAAAGCCTTCCGAGCAGTTCAAAAATGTGGAGACATGACTGGGCAGTATCGATTTGATTACCCTGCTCGAGGATGCCGCATGCAAAATGATCCATGGTTTCTTAGCATCGCCGGATCTGGTGGTCGTGAAGAATACCTCTATGTTGTTTGGTGCATAAGATAGCAACATAGCTGCTAGTTCAGAGGAAGGTTCATGGACAAGGAGTGTTGAATTTGGGCCACAGGCGGAAAGAATCCTATCCATTTGAAGATGGAGATCCAAGACGGCTAACAGACGAGTTTCCGTGGAAGCAGGCAGCGAATACTCAATGATTCTCTCTTGTGGGACAAAGACGAAGGAGCTATCACTGTTGGAAAACGCGATGACAGGCTTTTCAGTCTGCACGCTGAGTCCAAGGACGCAGTATATCGGAGCAGGTGAGGAGGCGATTTGGTTGAGGAGCGAGTACTTGACTTTGACGAGAATATCAGATGTATTACCAGGTCCTTGCACAGTGCCCAACTTGGAAGCAATAATGCTATCGTGAATGATATCGAGCTTAGATCTGTCGTGTTGAATAGTCAATGGTGATTTCTGGGCGTCCACTTGTTCAATAATCTTTCGTCTGGTGGCATTGAATCTGTTGTTCAGGGGCTTGCTGAAATACATGCGAGGCACAAGGAGCCTCCCATCTTCGCAGGCGATCTCCTCTTCGTGGGTCCATAGCACGTTGTTGAACTCTCCTTGCTTCTCCCAGAGATCGCTCAAATACAGGCGTGCCAAAGCTTCGAGTAGTTGAGAAGCAACAGGCTTTGTGGAACTTTCAAGATCCAAGAACTGCAGTCGAAGATCGGGATTTTCCAAGACCATGGTCCGACCAAAGCCGACGGACATGTTCATATATGGCTCTTCCATCCGACGGCCTTTGGTGACCCAGAGGATCGTTCGTTGAGTATCAAGTAATCCTTTCAAACCGTCCATAGTGCCTTCGGAAAGATCTTGAAATATGGGCTTGTCCAACTCTGCGAGCAATAGAATAGCGCTCTTGGTAGAGAGATCGCGAGTATCCAAGTTCTCAATCGAATCGAAACATGTCCACTGGATGCCAGAGGCATCGGCCAATTTGCTGATTTGCTCAACGAGGGGGATAGTGTTCATTGTTTTGCCACCGATGACAACCATATCCCATTTATTCCTTCCCAGGTTAGAATTTCCTGGGATTAAAGGTTCGCGAAGTGTGGCAAGTTGGTCGTCCAACGCCTGCGAAACGATAACCGACAACGGACGTACAAGCGTGTCGACTTCGGGTGTGTGGGAATCAACCCCGGAGAAACCAGTTCTAAGAAGCAATTTGTGCCAATCTGCGGTTGACACACACGGAGACAGCTTTCGGCCATCTTGTTGTCCAAGCCACCACCCTGGAAGGCCACTCATTGAGAACCCAACTCGAATCACATCGTTATTGGTGATTTCCAAAATGATTAGGTAGCCACCAGGTTTCAGTAGTCGGCGAGTGTTTTCCAGAGTAGTGTGCAAATTACTCGTAGCGTGCAATACCATAGATCCAACGATCAAATCGTAGGAATGCTCTTCATAGCCCTGCTCGAGGACGTCTTTTTCAATGTCTAGAGCTTTGAACATCATCTTCTCTCCAAGAGAAGAAAATATATTTTGTGCTGCTTCAAAAAATCCTGTAGATATGTCTGTGAAGGTATACGAGGAAAATGCACGACCAATTTTGTTGATGATTGCTTTCGTGGCTCCACCTGTGCCGGCACCTGAGTTGTGTTAGCCGTGATATAGAAGCACATTAGGACGTTCGTACCAATTTCGAGTACCTTCATCCGAGGATGTCGGTGCACAACCTGACTAACAGTTGTCGCAAGGAATTGGGTCACCTCTTTGACACCCATTGCACTGACGTAAAATTCGTTCAACATATTGTCCGCAAGTAAGTGCTCAAGCATTGTCGTTTCGCGACGCACTGCACGATGCAAATTTTCACCCACAGCAACGACAAGCCTCATCTCGACCCGGTCAGCATATCTGACTTCCTGTCAGCATTATGTCTATATAAGTTGGGGACCATCACCGTGTGGACTGCGCGAAAATATAACTCACTTAGTAGACAATGCAACTGAATCTTCGTGAGTGTCGTTTAGCCAGAATTTCTGGGTGAATGGCAAAGTCCCCTCTTCGACTCCACGAACTATATGAGACGCGAAATTGAAGAGACAGACATGATTCCACTCAAGGTTGAGTGTCTCTCGTTCTTCCGGACTGATAATCTCAGTGAGCTGTTTCATATAGAATACGCTGACTCTCTCCAACGCCATTGCAAGGTCAAAATCTTCTTGAGAGGCTCTGTCACCAGCTGCAGCACGATCGCCGTCCGGGGCGGCAACGTCCCAGATTTCTTCGGCAAAAGTGTTGCGATCAGTATCCTGGGTTGGCTCAGAGAAGGCCACTACCTCAATACCCTCAATTTGTATCAAAGCTGTATCCTCATCAGGGCTGAAGATATCGAGATCACCACGAATGTTCCTGAACAAGTGCGGGTCTTCCGTTAAGTACGAACACAGGTTCACGTGTGAGCCGGAGATGAGATTTTGTTCGCAGAGTCCCACGTTAATACGGAGTTTCTTCACACCTATTGGGACGTGCAGCTGATCCAGACTCCCGTCGCTGGGCCACGAATATGCGAGGAATAGACCTTGAAGAGCATTGTCCAAGAACGCAGGGTGTACCAACAAAGGTTTCAGCTCCGAGTCTTGCGGGGGGACTAAGATATCGGCAGTACCATAGTCTTTTTTTCGCCTCATGGCGGAAAGTGCTTTGAACTCTCCAGAGTATTCATAGCCCAACTTTTCCAGAGCCAAATAAAACTGCTCATCATTGACATATACCATATTAGGAGGATCCACCGGTCGACTTGGAAGTAATTCTGAGGAACTATCACCCAGCTTGAGAGTGACTTTTCCAGTAGCATGCGTGCTCAGACTGTCTGCCTCAATGTTCGAGCAGGCATGATAAATAAACGACGCAGTGATAGTGGTCGCACTGGTCGATATATCGTTCATGGAGAAGATCGTTTCAACGCCAGAATCATCGGCATCAAACGTGATTGGTTTTCCGAGTTCAAAATTCTCGATCTCGATTAATGATATTGGTCGTTCACCAGCAAGCAACACGCTTGCCTCAACAGCTGTGGCGAGGTAACCTGCAGCAGGATAGACCATCTGGCCTTGAAGTTGATGGCCGTGGATCCATGGAAGCTCAAGAGGCTGAAGTAGATTTTTCCATCGGATTTCTTGGTCCATTGTCTCAGCCATTCTTGTCCCAAGAAGAGAATTGGGAGGAGCTGTCTGATTTCGAAATGTTTTGGAAACTCGTGTTTCATGCCAATAGAATTTATCATGATCCCAATAGTACCTTGGCAGCGAAGGGATGAAGTTCCTAGGCTCGTTGCCCGAAAAGGCAATATCAAGCCTCCTAAGATCAATGATAGTGGGATTGAAAAGAGCCCACAAGTATCCCATGGCATCGGCGAAGGCAGTAATATCGTTAGCTCCGCGACTGAGCAAGCCAGTATATGAAGGCGCTTTTTTATGATCGTCCTGAAGTGTTTGTAGTACTGGTCCTTTCAGTGTCGGGTGAGGACCTAACTCAATCACTACATCGAAGGGCCCTTCTTCAGCGGACGCGGTCTCCAGTGCTTGAGCGAACAAGACAGCTTGCGTCATATTGTTCGTCCAATAAATCCCAGAAAGATCCTCGCCCTTTGTAATCCTTGTATTTTCATAAGTGCTGGAATACCAGGCGCAGGAGTCTCTTCCTTCACAAATCTGGATATTGGACTTCTGCATTGCCTGAAGATAGGATATAGATGGCGGTATCATGTGCGAAGAGTGGTAGGCTTTGTCGACCTTCAGGATTCTCGCAAACTTACCTTCGTCATCGAAAATTTCTTTCGCTTCTTCTATGGCATCGAGATCTCCAGAGAGTGTGATGCTAGAAGAAGAGTTGATAGCTGCAACGCAAATTCGTCCCTCGAACATCGGCAGGCTGCAGAATTCAGAAGCATCTTCCTTTGTAGTTCCAACAGCCATCATCGCACCAGGCTTTTCAGTAAGTGTGGTAGCTGTGAAAAGGCCACGGTAGTATGCAATTTTAACTGCATCATGGCTTGTCAAAAAGCCCGCGGCGTAAGCACCGGCGATCTCTCCGGAAGAATGTCCGACAACTGCCTGAATATTGACACCTGCTTCTTTGAGAAGATCGAAAAGGATTATCTGCAGTACCGTACAGAGTGGCTGAGCCACACGAGCCGAATTCAGGCGAGATTTTGAAGCATCTGCCATGAACTCTTCCATCAAGGTCCAATCGGGACGTTCTTGTTCCGGTAAATTTTGCAGCATTTTGTCCATATCTAAGACCAGAGCCCGCACATATCCAGAGTTAACAATGAGTTCACGGCCCATGGTTGCCCATTGAGCACCCTGGCCTGTGAAGCAGGCTAACACGCGTGGTGCTTTTGACGCAGTTTTTGAGCGGAAGCCGATCTTTTGCTCGTCACTTTCAGGCTTTTGAGCAAGCATATCAAGTTGCGAGCGGAGGCTGTCTAATGGTGAAGCGGAAACGGACGTCCTTACAGGTAATGCCGTCTTTCGAGCATAGAGAGTGTAACAGAGATCGTGGATATCGATATCAGGATTGGAGTCTAGGAAATTGACGAAAGACGAGATATTTTTTCGAAGAGCTGGCTCGGAAGCAGCCGAGAAGACAAAGGGGTTAAATTGTATTCCATCTTTCGACTGCTGCTGGGTTGTGGCCGAATAGCTCTCGACGATAACATGTGAATTGGTTCCTCCAAATCCAAAGCTGTTCACGCTTGCTCGGCGTGGCGTCCCATCTGGAATAGCAGGCCAGGTGACCGGCGCAGTAGGTATTTCTAGGTTGGCATAATATGGCTCTACAGCAGGGTTGAGTATATTGAAAAGTCGATTGGGCGGAATGATGCCATGTTGTACAGCGAGGGAAGCCTTGAGCAGGCCAGCAATACCGGCCGTGCCCTCGGTGTGCCCAATGACGGTTTTGATGGAGCCTACCCACAGAGGAGGATCTGTATGCGATTTGCGATAGGTGGGCTCGAAGAAGGCGGTGCTGATAGCTTCGGCTTCCTATCAAGTTATTCAGTTAGATAAGCAACGTTCATTTAGATGATTGAGCAAATAACTTACACGAGGATCTCCAGCAGGCGTGCCAGTACTATTAGATGATTAGCACAGGCCCGAAAGGAATCTAAGAAGCTGCTAAAATGTAAAGAGAGGGACGACTTGTCCAAACGTTGACATTGTGAGGGCGAAATATAGACATACCCATGGGCTTCAAAATACTGACAACGCTCAGCAGGGTTCTTGGGGTCCAGCCCGGCCTTCTGATATGTCTTTCTGATCAAGTCTGCCTGCGCTACGTGGCTAGGCATGGTAATTCCCTTTGTTCGGCCATCTTGGTTGACGCCCGACTCGCGAATAATGCACTCGATGTGATCGCCATCCGCAATGGCAGTACTGAGGCGTTTCAGGACTACCGCTGCCACACCCTCGCCACGTGCATAGCCATCGGCATTAATATCCCACATCCTGGATCTACTACCAGGAGACAGCATTTTCAGTTTGCTTTCGCCAACATACATTCCGGGTCCAAGGATCAAATTCGAGCCTGCAGCAATAGCAACATCTGATTCGCGACTTCGAAGTAGTTGCACTGCTTGATGAACGGCCACCAAGCTCGAGGAACATGCCGTATCGATGGTCATACAGGGCCCATGCCAGTCGAAAAAGTACGAAATGCGGTTGGACATAATGCTTCTTGCTGTGCCAGTCCCCATATAGGTTGGCATGATGTTGATATCCCGCTGCAAGTGCTCACTGTAGTCGTCGCACATGACTCCAATGTAAACACCTGTTTGACTACCAGCCAGGGACTCGATGGACTGACCCCCAGCTTCCAAGGCTTCGTAAACAACTTCCATGAGCATTCGCTGCTGGGGATCAATAGCGTGCGCTTCAACCCCCTTGATGCTGAAAAAAGCAGCATCGAAGAAGCGATGGTCTTCATCGAGGAAGTATGACTCAGTGACGTTCGTAGTCCCATGGTGTGATGGGTCTGGGTGATAGAAGCCCTCGGTGCGGAACCTGCTTGAGGGTATCTTTTTGAGGAGGTCTGCGGGATCGCGCAAGATGTCCCAGAGTTTGGACGGACTGCTGGAGGAGCCTGGAAAACGACATCCACTCCCGACTACAGCAATTGGCTCTCCAATAACGGCTGGAATAGCATTGTCATCATTCTTCGAGTGAGGCATTTTGAAGCCTTTGTGTCAACGACGACGTGACGGATGTCAGGTGTGCAGTTGATGCAAATTAAATCTACCTAGACTGCTAATATCGTGCGAGATCGATGACCTTGTACTTGCTGGGAGGCTCAACATGCAAGTCTATTTTGACATGATCTGTAACGGGCCAATTGCCATGCAACAAAGTGCCGACCGAAGACAGCTGAGCTGATACCGTGGGAATGAAACCCCACATAATCCGATCGGGATTTCTAGCCTCGACGACCTTCGGTTATCAGCGATTCGGCATTTTTCGGCATTTTTCAGCATGTTCATCGTCCACACGAGGTTGCACCACCTACCTACACATCATCCAGTTTGTGAAAACGTCTAACAAGCAGATCTTTGAACCAAATTCTGTCCTCTCCAGACATCAATTGGGACTTTGTAGACGAAATGGCGGCACCAGTGGACATGACGATGAAAGTTTTGAGAGGATACTGGGCGATGGTACGTATAGTTAGCTAGCTGGCTAATCGTCCCCCCACAGCAAAATGCTAATAACAAGGCGCAGAACAAAGTCGATTCGGATCCTATTGAGCCGGTCTTGACGCTTCAAGGAATCCCATGGATTATGCGAAAAGTGATCAACATGGCGTCAATAAGCATGTGTGTGAAGCAGAGTGTTGACGATGCAGGTATTGAAACTTTGGTCGTCGAACAATTCGCAACAGGCATCAAGGCAGAGACAGAAGTGCGCAAACTCGACTGGAGCGTGATTACGACTGAGTCTGCCGTCTGGGGAGATGCGACTCATCGCTCTCGACGAGTGAACATAAAGAAGAGCGTGGAGGACGACAATGGAAAGCCATTAGATCCATATCTGACAGACGGATGGGTCATGATGGACAACGAGAAGGAGGATGATGACGCTTGGATCTTCGACGTGGTTGAGAACAAGTCGAGAGGATGGGTGATTGAACAGATCTGGGGCTTCATACTTGTCGATGGAAAGAAATATCATGCAAGAAAGACATTAGTTAGAAGAGGCGACGAGGTGGCCAAGGCAAGAACTCGATATGAATGGAAGGGAGAGACAAAGTAGAGTAGCCGCGGTTTTCGGTATGGCATGGTACGTTATGCCTTTGTTGATGCCTTGAAGCTTAGGCTACAAATGTAAATCTCCGAAGTATAACCGCTCGTCCGAAATCTTCTGCGATGTTGGCAGCTACGCGTGGCAGCTTCACTTCACTCATGTTTGACGTCACCTTATGTTCAAAGGCTCTTTTCCGAAAAGGAAATAGTGGCCCATCCTTAGTGGTTCCTTTCCTGGACTAGCGGGACTACAACCCCTCTTCCCCCCTTTCGAAATCTCGTCCCGGCTTGCTTCTTCTCCAATATACTATTCGCCTGAGCCGTACGTCTTGAGGAGTTTATATACTACCGAGTATGTCTAACATGAACACGTTCATTGAAATGATCCTGGACTTTGAATCTCGGATATAAAGCAATAATCAATAATCTGTATCACCTTTACTCTTCTTCGTCCTGTCCTTAGCCTCCACTGCATCTGCCTCCCCACAGACCTACATCTACCCGCAAACCACCATCTAAAATTCCTTACCACAAGTATGATACTGCTTTGAGAACAGTCGACTTGCCATAGTGCAAAAGTCCAATTCCAAACACGAGCCAAATTCTCCATCGAACAATTTCCCGCGGCAGAACAACTTGTTCCGAAAACCCCTTTCCTATGTACTGGGGTCCATCAACTTCACCTCCCACGACATAATTGGCAAACCCGGACAGTCCCGTACCCTCACCGAATCCCATCTCAAATTGCTTCACGATATGTCGCATGGAGAACCTCCACCTAACCTCTCGGGACGGGGAAACGAATTCTATCACATGCCCTGTGTTCTTATCTGCCAGCCTGCCAGCCAACTCTCCGTCAAACTCGTCCTCAAACAAAACAAAATCTTCAGTCGTGGATGCCGTCCCAGTTCTGGTGGCGACGAGGAGTTCTTCATTGTGGAATAAGTACGCAGCATAATGCATGGTGGAATTCTCAACGCGCGAGACGGGCTCCCAGTAGTTCAGGGTGTAGGGTCCAACGGCTGCTCTCACAAAGTGCCAGCCTTCGCAGAGCTTGAACCAGCCATCATTTGCCCAAAGGCGAAGATGTCCTCCAATGCCTGTGAAACGTATTCGTTTCCCTGACCTCAATGTGGCATCAACTGCGGCTCTTGCTCCAGCCATCGGTTGGCTGAGGAATAGCCCAGGCGCAAGCTTCAGCGAGTCCGCCGTATTGGTCGTCTCTGAAGGCCATATTGTTCCATCTGCGAGATGTGGAGGGGTGACTGCCGTCAAGTTGACATGTCCCTGGACCTGAGGAGATGTGAATGATAATTGGGCGTACTTCATGTCTCTCGTGATGTGGAACGAGTACATTCGATTTGAGCTGTTGAAGACTCCCTTGACATACTGATCGCAAGTGATGATCGTTGATTCACTTAGATAATCAAGTTCCTGGATCACCGAGCCGTCGCTGTTCGACATGTAGAATTCTACCCGCAAGTTGCCTTGTCCAAAGAATGCATAAGATGCATCCCGCGAAAAGGCGACCATAAATCCCGACATCCCAGTCTCCGAGACGCTGTCAAATTCCCATTGTTCCCACGCAGTGTTGTTGATTGCTGGCAAGATCTTCGGTTGCTCGGGATGCTCAAGTGGTGATTGCGAGAATTCTACAGGACCTTCAATTGTTTCGAAGGCGGTACTCTTGCTGATGATGCACGAATCATCGATTTCAGCATCCCAATTGCTGGGAAATAGATCTGCTGTCAGAATTTTCTGTGAGAGGAATCCATCCGCAGCGCTCCACGCCAGAGCAAAAACCAACAGCTTGGAGATCATGCTGCAATGATTTAGTCGTGAAGTTTGTTGTCGGTGTGTGTAATTTGGAGGATGACTTGTTCAGCAGCTCTTCTTTCTCTAGGAAACAATGACTTCTCTGAAATCACCATCATCATTTCCCGACCACTCCCAAAAGTACCGAATATTATATTGGGTTTGTCATACAGTCAATTCGCTTGTCAGAAAAGTCCCGACCGATGCATTCGCGAGTTTCCTGCTTCGGCCCGCATATCAATAATTTTCGGCATGTATCATTGAGAAGATCCGTCATGTCTTACCTAGATGAGTCTATTGCGCCACATTGCCACCTTTCACGGGTTAAAGGAACCTTGCAACTCTTCCAAGTTGACGGAATTGTCAGGTTAGAGAGTAAATTGTGGAATTGGCGAAAGCTCAGTACTGCATCCCGCAAGAAAGAGACACTCACGAAGAAGAAATACAGCAGCTATGGCCAATAACAAAACAGATGAAATGCTCCCCAGCACTCAAAAGGCAATTATTCAAGCGGCAAGTCCTCCTGGCAGCCTGCAATTATGCTTGGACCGACCAGTCCCAAATCCATCGCCTCGACAGGTTCTGGTGAAGATTGCAGCCGTCGCCTTAAACCCCTGCGACTGGAAAATGCCAGCTCGCGTTCCTTGTCCTGGTGCGAGTGATGGATCGGACTTCTCTGGGGCAGTCGTGCAAGTTGGTGAACATGTCACGGCTTGGAAAATTGGTGATCGAGTTGCAGGTGCAATGCATGGCTCAAATCCAATCGACATGTCTTCAGGTGCCTTCACGGAGTATATTGTTACTGATACTGATCTTCTATGGAAAGTGCCGGACTTCGTGTCTTGGGAGGAAGCCGCTGCAGTTGGATGGGCGGTTGTTGGGAGTGTTCTCATTGCCTTGTTCCGTGCTCTCAACCTGTCTGGATCGCCAGAGGAACCTACACAAAAACCTGAGTATATCTTGCTTTATGGAGGTTCCACTGCAAGTGGAACTCTAGCTACACAGCTTCTGAAATTGTAATTGTTCCCCTTTGATTAAGGCAGTCAACTTCCACTGACCATGGCCCTTAGGTCCGGCTACAAAGTAGTCACCACTTGCTCTCCCGCAAACTTTGAGCTCTTAGAATCTTTAGGAGCCGAAAAATGCTTCGACTACAATTCACCAACTTGCGGGCAAGAAATACGTGCCTACACAAAAAACAGCCTTCAATACGCATTCGACATCATCACCGAAGCAAAAAGTATAGCTCACTGCTATGCAGCAATTGGTCGTGGGGGCGGTAAATACGTGGGTTTCGACGTGCTTCCCACCAAGCTGATTGAAAGTCTACGAAAGACCGTCAAAGCAGGATGGGTTCTAGGTTTGGAGATGAGTGGGAAGCAAATTGCTCTACCTGGAGAATACTACTGAGAGCCCAATCCAGCGCTGCTGCAATGGGGTGTTGACTGGTTTCCAAGAATTGGAAACTTGATAGCTGCCAGAAAGTTGAAATCACATCCAGTGAGAGTAATGGAAGGCGGTCTTGACGCAGTGATTGATGGTCTGGGGGATATGCGGGAAAAGCGGGTTTCTGGTCAAAAGATGGTGTACCTGGTTCAACCTCGCGATCAATATTCGTTGCTGCAGGATACTGTTTCTAGCAATGGACCAAAATCCTATGATTCCTCGGATCGTTCCTCGGGTCATGCATCATCGGATCGATCTTCGGAATCCTCTGATCGTTCCTCGGTCGGAAAGGGGGAGGTCATACCAGCAAAGCAACAGACCCTGGTAATCAAAGGGCCGAGTCACATCATCCTTGAAGTGGATCGTCCTGTTCCCAAAGTTGGGAACCATGAAGTATTGATAAAGGTACTCTATGTTTCATTGAATCAATGCGATGCAAAGTCTTCCGATCTGTCTCCTGTAACTGGTGCTACCCCAGGATGTTGTTTTGCAGGAGAAATAGCCTCCCTCGGCAGTGGAAGTACTGAGAATAGATTCTCCATCGGTGACAAGGTGCGTAATCCACACTTCCCTTCTTCAAATTTTTTTGCATCTGCTGACGATGAATCGTACCGCCAGGTTTGTGCTACTGTGTTTGGCAATAACCCCGACAATCTCAACGGGGGAGCATTTGCGCAATTCGTAGCAGTCGATGCCGATTTCGTGTTGAAAATTCCTTCTGGAATGTCTCTTCAAGTTGCATCAACTTTCCCCCTCGGACTAGCAACATTAGGATTGGCATTATATCATCACATGAATCTGGCATTGCCTGTGCCAAATCCAACATCCGCACGCATCAAGGACGATTCTTTTGTCCTTGTCTATGGAGGCAGTACAGCAACTGGACGGCTTGCTATACAACTAGTCCGCATGTAAGAGACATTCACCCAAGAAGAATGGTGCACTTGCTGACATGGAACTACAGGTCAGGCATGACTCCCATCACGACATGCTCACCTCACAATTTCGCCCTCATGCGAAGCCTAGGCGCCGCAGAAGTCTTCGACTACAACACCACTACCTGTGCCTCCAACATTCGCACCTATACCAACAACTCACTCAAATTCGTCCTCGACTGCATCTGCGACACTCGTTCCATTCGAATCTGCCACAACACCCTCTCGCCAACCGGCGGAAAGATCGTTGGCCTAGAATACTATAACCCCAAAGCAATACCTCGAATGAACAAAAACATCGAAACATCATGGATAATTCTGTGGACAATCTTTGGCAAGAAAGTGTCATGGAAGAAACCTTATCAACGAGACACTCAACCTAATGATTATGAATTTGGAAAAAGGTGGTTCAAAGTTGTGCAGAAATTACTCGATGAAAATGCTTTCGAGAACCCGGAATTTGAGGAAAAGGAAGGAGGTCTTAGAGGTGTTATTCAGGGTATTGATTGTTTGAGAAAGGGAAAGAGTACCGGGGTTAAATTAGTATATCGGATGTAAGTAGGCTATGCAAACGGAGCTCCGTAGTACTACCACTTAGGTTCAAGGGGATTGTCAGGGGTGTAGAAGGGGAACTCAAGGGTTCGGGCGTTGATCCCCCATATAAGAGGGGTAGCGGAGGCTGATTGGGCGAGAAGCGGGGTTCCTACCTAAAAGGACCCTGATATAAGGAATAGCAAGGAGTAAAGGAGATTAGTAGTAATTAGTTTGTCTTCAACTAGTACCCTATATTTAGGCTCCGATAATACTACTACTGTACCGCGATACTCTTACAATTCCCTACTAGTAAACCCTAACATTATAATTATTTACTATACCTTTATTCAAGACTTGAAAAGAAATACCGAATATCGATAGATTTAGTTTTTGTATATTATTTTTGTCGAATATCGATATTAGATATCATTGTTTATAATGTTATTTAGTTTGCGAATCTCTTCATTTATAACCTCTGGTCCTGCAACACGAACACCTAAGGAATTGGTCTCCTCTTGAAGTACGAAATGCAGCAAGTGAGGTAATATCATATTCCCATCTAGAGCATCTTCTTTCCTTTGTGCTCCTGCACTTTTCTCATTGTGTGGATAACCAAGGGGCCTTCCGATTCGATCAAAGAATCGCATCACTACCTGCATCAGAAGCAGAATTTGCAAGTTCGGATCTTGCTTGAGAGATACTCCACTGATTTGAAAGTCCGAAAAGATGGTCTCTCGGTCATGGAAGAGAAGACAACACCGAATGGCAACTAGGACTTTGCGGCAGACTTGCACTAGGTTCATGTAGCACGAGATTGTCAAGAGACTCATGGGCATATAGAGTTGATAATTGTCCTTGGTTGTAGGGATATCGTTTTCCTTGTTTCCTGAAGGCAGCGAATGATGCTTCCGTCCTAAGGAATTTGGTGCCGGATGAAGAACTTCAGAAACGGTCTCGCTAGGCTGCCGGAATCGCAGGCAGTGGTTGTAACTCGTAGACGGGTTTTGCGGAACGGGATTGACATTATAGAGGTCTGGTGAGCAACTTGAAAATTCCTCTCGCTGGTACTGCAATAACTCGAAAAGTAAGTCTTGGAACGTTTGCAGGTTATTAAGCATACTGGCTGTTAGACATGGTACTTCGGAATCAGTGTCGTTGCGGAATGAGCAGCTGCGAGAAGCTGCATGATCTAAGCTCGGGGCCTGGGATTGCTGGTATAATTCGAGGTTGAGGGTAGAGAGCCGCTCAACCAGCGTTTGATGTACCAGTGTCGATGTCTGCACGAATCCGGGTTCTAATGCTCCTTTCTCTTTGGTTGTCGAGTCATTCGCCAGACCATGGGTCGGTTCATGGTCCTGGTTACATGCTTCGATTGTGGTGGTAGTTGAGTCAGTAGCCACATGGTTTGTTTCCAGCATGGGGGAAAAGTCATCATCTGCCGTCAAAGTCGACCAGTCAAGTCCAACCCCACTATTGAAAGAAAAAACATCGTGTTGGTACGCCGAGACGTTGAGGTCTGCCGTGACATCGTGCTGTACGCTAGCCGAAGGATTCGTTGAAAATGTCCCCGAATGTTGCTCATGATTCCATCCTGTACCATCTTCACTGCTCTGAGGTCTTCTCTTGATAGAACCCTCTGGCGAGTTCGAGAAGGATCTTTGGTGCTTTCGCCTTTCCTTCTTTTGCTCTTGGTCGTTTGTTTGGTTCCTCGAGGGCCTGCCCATCCGTACCGACGAATCAACGATACAGATAGTTCCAGCTCTTTCGCAGCGATTGCATGTTGCTTGAGAGTCCTGACTTCGGAAACATCGGAGCTTTTGACCCCGGCATCTGTCGCAGGCTGGCATTTGAGTAGAGGCGTCTTTCATATCTGCCTTAGAACTTGCGTTAAAGTCAGACATTCAAGAACGTTGACAGGTGAAAGTCATGGGTTGTTGTTGGAATCACTAAAAGTGGGGTAGGTGGGGCAGGTGCCCACCACCTTAAACTGAACGTCGTAGTGATCGATTAGGCTTACAAAGCCTATGACTTCAGGCTTACGAAGCCTATAGTTCAGGCTTACGAAGCCTATGGTTCAGGCTTACGACGCCTGTAGCAAATAGGCTTGAGAAGCCTAAGGCAATAGGCCTGAAAGGCCTATAAATACAGCTAGTCCTTCCCACTGTAGATAGCTCATCAGAACAGTTGAATCAAGCTCAAGTATACCCTACTTTTAAATCCCTTTAAGCCTACAGGCACTCTTTTACGTACCAACCTGCTGTGCAATATAAGCCTGTTCAACAGTTGTTCTATCAGATCCTGATACAACATCAGCAAGAGATCTTCCCCTTGACTGCAATGATATGAAATACGGCGGACTTACATACGATGAACAAAAACGTATTGTATCGCCTCATAGGGGGCTGATGCAAGCAGTGTTTTGAGATTGGAGTGTTTGAGGAAAATCTCCAAACACACACAAAAAAAGACAGCAGCAAAAACAGAAACAAAGCAGTCAATGACGAGATGTGTATCAACGAACAGAGAAAGCAAAGGCCACACATCTGGAAGCAGGCAACGCCCTTCGAAAGCGACATCATAGAGCCAGTAAAGAGAGTGAGAGTGAGTTGTCACTTTCGTCTGGTGGGCAGTAAGCTGACCAACTGTTCTATCACCTCCCGAAGGGTATAGCGACGTGCTAAGCTAACTAAAGGTAGTACTATATATATACAATAGTAGTTGGAAAGCATTTTATGCTTAAAGCGGTTCGGGCGTTGCCCTAATCAAGAGTCCACCTCCTCCGCCGGTTGAGAAAGGGAAACAAAGTTAACATCTAACTACAAGTAATTATAAGCTATCTAGCTTGCGAGCAAGCAGAGTATCGAGGCCCTAAGGCCGGTTCATAGAGCCAGTATGATTCCCTAGAATGGGGGTTTGCCCATCAATCCATCAATCTCCCAAGTCCCAACAGCTTCGCCTTGACCCTGCAGCGTCTTACCTGTATTATAATGGTAAGAGGCTGACAGTATATCCAAGCTGCCATCAAGAATGCCAAGCCAACCTGAAATTGGCCAATCAAATATCTGGAAATTCGGATCTGATGTTGCCGATTCGTTCGGTAAAGAATTGCACGGAGCTGACGCTGCACTACACCCCCTACACCTACGCCGTCAGCTTAGCTCTCGCCCGGTTTCTCTCGGTGTGCCGTGACTAAACGGAGCCGGGTGGCTCTCCAGCAACGCAATTCTGCAACAAGTATGGGGTGCGTCAAATTCGGCATTAAAGAGCTATTGGATTGCAAATGGGATCGATCTGCATTTATTTGGTAGTGGTATGTGTGCTTTAATTGAAGGTATGCAGTGAGAGTCGGAACTTTCGAATTAGGCGTTTGTTCATACGACCTCGATATGCATGGTGACTGTTTAATTTCCTAAAGTGCACCCGAGCTCGTACTCGAATGGCCAAAACCGCCAATTGAAATTTTTGCCCTCATACCGCTTTTGTTTCTAGAAAGGAAGAATAACTGGAGAGAAGTCTATTCGGCGGGACGCGAATAATTAAGAAATCATACGCCGTAAGGTAACATTTGACAACCCCAGCCGAACGCGAGCCAACCCTCGATCTGCCGCCACCTCCTCTTCCTCCTCCTCCTCCTCCTCCTCAAAACCATGAAGAAACGATCAACATCTACTATGCAAATATCTGAGCTTTTCAAGACGCCCTCAAAATGAATGATCCTTTACCTTCTGAACGAAATAAGTCGCATGCGCCCGACGACACACCCGCCTCAAACACCATGGAGGAGACCAACACCCCTGCCACAGAAATGGCCATGGATACTTCACAACCATCAACCCCTAAGGAAAAGGAGAGCCAAAGTTACCTTCCCCAAAAATCTCTCGGTTTCTGGGCAATTATATTTGCCCTTTGTGCAGCAGGGCTTTTGACTGCTCTCGAAGCCACCATTACTTCAACTGCCTTGCCGACAATTGTTGATGATTTAGGAGGAGCTGATCTTTATGTGTGGATTGTTAATGGGTTTTTCTTGGCTATGTAAGGACTTTGATTGCGACGTGTCGTGGTGGGTTCTTTACTGATTTCATAAAGGACGGCTTTTCAACCTCTCTTTGGTCAGGTTGCGGATATTTTTGGTCGGAGATGGCCTATGCTTTTTGCGACTGCGGCTTTTGTTCTTGGGTGCGGTATTTGTGGTGGTGCATCGAGTGCAGAGAGTAAGTTGAATAGACCGTTTTGCCTTCGTCCCAGACCAGAGCTCCTGGAGGTGTTTAATGGTCACTATTCGGAGATGAATTAGGTTTTGAACAAACCTCTACCAACCGCTCGCAATGAATTCTGAGGAATCATGCTAACCGTCCAATAGTGTTAGTCGCCGGAAGAGTAATTCAAGGTCTTGGAGCCGGTGGGGTGAATGTCCTCCTTGAGATTATCGTCTGTGACATATTGCCCCTAAGAGAAAGAGGCAAATTCCTCGCCCCAATCTTCGGAATCATCGCCTTGGGTACAGCACTTGGTCCTTTCTTCGGAGGTCTTATCGTGCAAAATACTTCCTGGAGATGGGTATTCTACTTGAACTTACCCATCGGCGGCGTTGCCCTGGTTTTTCTATTCTTATTCCTCAACGTACATTACGACAAGGAAACGCATCTTATGGATCGGCTCAAACGTATCGATTGGATTGGCAACATTATTTTTGTCCTTGCTATGGTATCGATTTTGATAGCTCTTTCATGGGCTGGATCCAAGTACCCCTGGTCATCGTTCCGGATCTTGGTTCCTCTCATCCTTGGCCTTTTGGGTCTGGTCGGTTTCCTCGCCTACGAAGCTTCGCCTTGGTGTGTGGAGCCAACTATGCCTCTGCATCTCTTCACAAACAGAACTTCGACTACAGCATACGCCCTTACTTTCCTCCATAGTATTGCCACGATCAGCGCTATATACTTCCTTCCAATCTACTTTCAAGGTGTACGAAGTGCTTCTCCAGCACGCTCTGGAGTCGATCTTCTTCCTACTATTCTCTTTTTGATTCCAGCAGCCATTACAGCTGGAGGGCTCCTGTCGACTTTTGGTCGTTATCGTCCTCTTCATCATGCTGGCTTTGCGATCATGGTGATTGGGTTCGGACTCTTCAGTTTGTTAAATGCGAATTCTTCGACTGCTGCGTGGGTTATATTTCAAGCTATTGAAGCTTGTGGAGCTGGCGTTGTCTTACCAGGTCCGTGAAAACAACCCTTATTTTCCTGCTCTTGAAATCCACGTTCCAAGTTGAACAGCGTCTTCTTCCGGCATATATCAAACCCCCCACAACTTTCAAAATAACCTTAAAGCCTTATACTAACTTGCTTTCAGTCCTCCTCCCCGCCGTCCAGGCAGCACTCACCGACGCCGACACCGCACTCGCAACCGCGACATGGGCATTCGTCCGCAGCTTCGGCTTAATATGGGGTGCCACTATCCCCGCCGCCGTATTCAACACGCGGTTCGCCGCTCTGCAAAATACCATCACCGATCCCGCAGTCGTCGCCCAACTCTCAGGCGGCCAGGCTTATCAACGAGCAACCAAAAAGTTCTTAGACACAATTACAGATCCTGTAGTCAAAGGAGAGGTTATTGAGGTGTTTTCCAAAACATTGAAGACCATTTGGTATGTTTCTATTGCGTTTGTGGCGCTGGGGTTTGTGCTTGTGAATTTTGAGAAGGAGATTCCGCTGAGAAAGGAGTTGGATACTGACTTTGGGATGGTGGAGAAGAAGAAGGCAGATGGAGATCAACCTGTTTCGCAGCCTGAGGGGGTGGTTGAGAATAAAAGGCCTGAGGAAAATCAGGCGGCAGCTTCGGAGGTGTGATTTCTCACATAAGAGTGAGAGGTAAACTGACATCTTCGGGGACGTGTGTAAAGTATAGAATCTCTTTCTTTCACATGTACAACAAAGTCATTCTTTCAAATGACATTAATTACACTGACATCCATCCTACTTGCTTCTTTCACAATATGCAAGAAACTTCCTACCTCATTGCAACTCTTTCCATACTTAATCTCCGGCCCCCCATAAGCTCCCTCCGCCAAATCTAAATGTCTACCCCGCCAACCCCCTCACCGCAGCTACAACTATAACCCCACATCCCACAACATCTACGTGCATCAATCTCTCCTTATTAACCCTCACAAAACCACTCAATAACTCTTGAACCTCTCTCTCCGTCATCGCCCTCCATTCATCTTCTTTAAACCCCATAAATTTCAATCCCATTCTCCAGGGATACGCATGTCCAATCGCAAAAGCCAATCCAGCGACCCATAACCACTTACTTTCATTTGAATATACGATATGGAAGAGACAGGAGAGCATAGTAGTGACGTGACAAGAAGCAGAGAAATAGACTATTTTTTTGAAGTGTTGGAGCCAGGATGCGTAGATGAAGGGAAGTGGGGAGGAGGAGGGCGTTGTGGTGGATGTTTTAGAGGAGGAGGAGGAGAACGGGGGGGTGAGGAAGAAGGCTGAGTAGGCGTATTGTTGGGTTATGGAGCATGAGAGCCTGTTTAGGTTTAGTTTGTACAAATTTGATGATGGTGGAGGAAGGAGGGGAGACTGACGCTGCGGAAGAAGAAGCCACCGGAAGTAGCAAGGCAAAAGTTGATAGTAGTGTAGCTGGAAACATCGCTGATACTGTAATTGATCACTAAGGAAGTCAAGACTATGGCAGTACTTGGGAATTCATTTTATGGACAGACCTAGGAAGGTATGTTGTTCATCGAGGCGGACTTGCTCGTCGTTATCGAACGACAAGCATCTCTCATGGTTCGATCACTGCAGTGTCCACCGTTCCGAAAGCCGATGTTGAGAAATTTGACAAAGCATCTCGAAATTCTCGTCGTTGAAGATAATGCCGACCGAAGTATGGCAATGTCCCGAAAACGAAAGTGGGGACGATCGAAAGTACCGAAACCGAAACAGGTCTAACCAACCACGGTGCACATACCGTAGTCAGTATCGGCATTCATCCTCGGCCTTGGTCCTCAGTATTGAAACAACCGCAAATGTGTCGAAATCGTCTTGTAAGTAAAGCAGAAGAAGAACATTACACACGTTGCTGCACTCAGCACTCCTCCCACGGCACTCCTCCAGACACTTCATGTGGACCACCATCAAATCCTACCTCTTCTCCCTAGTCGAGATTCTCGCCGACCAACGACCACCATTCTATCTAAAATCCTATCCAACAATCAACATGTACTCAATCTTCCCCTCCTCCACCATCTTCAGTTTCGAACTTACCCGTTTGCTTGGTTCAACACCCAACTCTGGCTGCGACATCGCCGAATTCCTATCCGCCGTGTCAAAAATCAAGAAAAATAACCCCGATTCATGGTTTTCGGCTTGGACGGAACAAGCTATTCGTGCAGAGAAAATTGCGGAGGATGCTGCAACTGCAGGATATGGAGTGCTAGCGAGAAATGCGTATTTAAGAGCATGCAATTATCATCGTGCGAGTCATTTCATGCTGATTCATCCTGACGAACGGATTTTACCTTCTGCGCAAAGATCGATTGGCAATTTTCAGAAGGCGATTCCGTTGATGGAGGGTAGGGTCTTGAAAGTTAGCATTCCGTATGAGAAGGGATTGGATTTACCGGGGTATTTGTATCTTCCGCCAGCTTCCAGCACTCGATTACAAGCTGGAGGAAGAAAGAGTCCTGTGCTTGTGGTTCTTTGTGGAGCCGATTCGACGAAAGAAGAGATGCATTTTATGTTTGCTGACGGGGCAATACAGATGGGGTATGCTGTTCTTGTTTTCGAAGGACCGGGTCAAGGACATGTTTTGAAGAGGAAAGAAATCCCGCTCCGTCCTGACTTTGAGGTTTGTACTAGCAAAGCCCTTGATTACTTGCATGCTATTTCGAAGAAAGATGAAAGTCTTGGGTTGGATGTGGATATAATTGCGGTGGTGGGTGCAAGTTTAGGAGCGTATTATGCGCTTCGGGCAGCTACGGATTCTAGAATCAAAGCTTGTGTTTCTATTGATCCTTTTTTTAGCTTGTGGGAAGTTGCGGAGAGTCGATCGCCGAAAGCGGTGTTTGATTTGTGGGTTAATGGGTGGCTGTCAGATGGGTTTTGGAATTGGTCTATTGAGACGCATTGCAAGGTGAATTTTCCTACTCGTTGGGAATTTGGGTTGGGGAAATGGATGACGGGATATAAAGAGCCGGCAGATGTTTTGAGGAGGTTTAGAGACTTCTCGTTGGACACGACGATTGATGGGAATATTTTGGAGAAGGTGAAGTGTCCGGTATTGATTACGAGTGCGGATCAGGCTATGTATACGTCGGCGGAAACGAGCGCGTTGAGGATTCATAGATCTCTTACGAATGTGACCGAGGATTGTAAAGAGGTTTGGGCACCCAAGGATGCTGCGGATGGTGGGTTGACAGGGAAAGTAGGGGCGTGGCCTTTGATGTTGCAGAAGTCATTTGAATTCTTGGACAAGCATTTCGAGGTCAAGAGAACTCTTCTTCTTGACCCCCCAAGTAGTAGGGAACAAGGCAGCTGAGGATTAAGAATAATATAGTTTGGATTTTAAATACCAAAATTGAATCGGAAACTAGCGGATGGCAACTCGACGTTTCTAATTGGTACAATATTATTCTTGCTTCATTGCAAGCAATTTTTGACATCAGTGCACTGGGAACCATAGATCCGATCTTAAAGCAAGCTGTATATACTCCCGAAACAGATGGGGGGCGCGTAGTTTCTCAGACTAACCTTTGTTGTTTCAAATATCATATTTTAGATTGTGCATGGACCATTCTAACACAACTCACAGAAAATACAAAGTGCTGTCTGTGTTTCATTCAGTCTCTTCGGGCTTCTATTTCCTTATATTATAAGTCCCATCGTGATAATCATCTCATTCGTTCTCGAGCCAATCTGGAGCTATTTGCACCGACGAGGTAAACATAATAATTACGCGGTCCTGGAGTGGAATATCAATGCTACCCTAAAGCTCCATCGATTGACACAAGGCGAGTTGGGCTTCGGGTCTTGGGAAGGATGCATGGATATGGTACCAACTACTCAGATAGGAGAAATGATGGCATCTCTTAACATTGAGCATTTGGAGCATCCGAAACTCTTCAGACACATCGAGAAAAGCGATGAAAAGGAGAACAAAAATGCTGCAGAGTGTCTACTTCGTCAACTGAGACACTAATTCACCAATCACCAGGGGGTGCAGTAATTGAGTGACCATCTGCAATTCAGTCGAAATTATCAAAAAGTGGTTTAAAATCGATATTATTTAGCAACGGATTGTAGAATCGCTGGCTCTTTCCGGTCGTATATTCGCAGGGTATTACTTTATTAGTAGATATAATCTTATATCTTGTAAGCCTAGTATTGACCATATTTAATGTGGTTGATTAAAGAGTGTTGGTAGTTAGAAATGAGGGCATTCGCTTACAATTTGGTCACTCAGTTAGTACACCCCCTGGTGAATGACCCGGTCCGGTACTTTAACTGAGAGCCATGCTGTTGGGGACATTGTTGTTAGCGTTACAACGGGGATGGGCATTTACCGCATTCTGGCCGTGTTCCTGGGGTAGGAGATTATAATATTGGTACACTTGGTCAAAGTCATGTTTTGGAGCCTGATTGCTCTAGGATTTGTTGACAGAAGAAGACAACCACACGTCTCCGCAAGAGCATATTAATGGAGGTAATACAATCAGAACACCGTTCATGATATGGCTCACGACGAAGATATTCGGATGAATGCTCCTGTTCCAGATGCTCACAGACTTGATTAAGAAAGGATCTAACTTTGGTTGTTGGTAAATACGGAGGTGCTTTCGGCTAGCTGAAAATATTATTCTCTCTCTTGGAAGGCATTGACAATCACACTGTCTCGGAAACTTCATGCTACGTAAGTTTAAAATCATGTTTTCATTCCAGATGGGTGGAGAAATTAGAAGGGAAAGAAGCCCCCAGTCTATGCTTCCATTGGCTCTTCGACAGCAAACATGCATCAAGTTTTATCTAATGTCTTCTATTGGCTATTCAAGTATTCGACTGCGCCCCAGCCACCGCGGCAAGACATGGGTCTGCTGACTGATATAGTGCCGCTATAGACATGGGCTCATATATGAAGCCTTTGCGATTAAAGATCTGTAAGGTTAACACTCAAATTTCAATCAAGCGTGTTTCCAAGAACTATCTCATTATGATTTGATCCACATGCTTTTCCGGGTCCGTCCGCTCACCTACATGTTGCAGCCTTCCATTACCACGGCGGAGTGTGGCGATACATAGAATTCGGTCGGACTTCTCTTGAGCCTCTATACCTGGAAATCATGGAGCCAGGGCTAGAAGACCCTTCGTTTCCTGCCGAAAGTGCCATCGTGGCTGGTGCGGATATCGCTTAACTGCTTGGAGTTCGATACAAGCGACCGCTTTGTGATCGTTTAGGCGCAGAGTTGATGATTGTCACGGAGTACCTTGAAAGTGCTAGCCTGAATAAAGACCGGCTGCGGTTACGAATCACAAAGTTGCTGAGGAATATTGAAATGATCTGTAGTGTAAGTAGACAGATAGTGATTGTGCCAACTGGACTTTAGCTATATAGAACAATAGTGTCTTCCCCACCACAATGCTGATCATTGCACAATGGCCCTCGTATGGCCGAAAAAACGGCTATCCACTCCTGGAAGCTATAGCAGGAGCCTCACCAATCTCATCAGAGTATCAAAATGTGTATTCAAGAATCGAACAGGGTGTGCTCAACATTACATCGCACAAAGGCCCCGAAGCGGAGAAGGCTATTCTTCACATCCAGAGATTTATGAAGAGCAGCAAGAGGAACCAATACAAGCCGGAAGACGATATAACCCAAAACTGCAAATGGAGACAAGTGAACCATTTCTGCAAAACCAATGAACCATCCTGCGGTCCCCCGGACAAGCGATGCCACTCAACTCTTCGGTAGTATCATTTCCGCCTCTTTCTGATGTGCACACCTTGCTCATTAGTCGGTCTTCGTTTTTTGACTTTCTCCTTGACGGATGTGGCTGCATCGAACTTTAACCTGACTGCTATCTCGGAAGCTTCAGCTGTCTTATCCGTTCGCTTCTGCGTGGCGGTAAAACAACTGCGTCTTGAGCAACACTCGGCAGTCTGCGAGGGCGTTGAGAGCTGGATTTTGGTTTTGTGTTGGCTTTCGCCTGCGATTCCAGCTTTTTCGTAGCATTTCCCTTACCCTTGCCCTTGCCCTTGGGTTTTTGTGGACGTGGAGCTTTTAATGGGTTCTTGGTAGCTGCCGTGGATTTCTTTCTCGGTCGATCTGATTCGGGAGGTGAGTCTCCCGCGTTCGTTGATTGCCCTTCTTCACTCGCAGGTCTCTTATTCGGTGATGATGATCCTCCTTCTGTTATGGGACGAATAACCTCCTTCCCTTTTTGCGAAAGAGATGGCTCTTGTAGGACAGTGTCATCGGGATCCGGTGACGGAACTCTCATAGGAGAAGGGGTGTTAGGCTTCGAGTCCCATTCCCTCTCATAGCGTTCATGTTTCCAGTTCATCCCAGGCATCACCCCCCATCTGTGGTCCCATATTCCCCACTCCTTCCAGGTGTCTCTGACTTTGTTGTACGCCCTTGTATTAATGTCGTGTAAGCTCTCATTTTTCAAATCTGCAGAGCCTTTAACAATGTAAGACCGCTCAGTCGAAATTTGATAGATGAATTGATAAAGGGGACGCGAGGCATCTCTCCTGCGTCGTGCTGCTCGAAATTTTGCTGCTCTTTTTTTCTCCTCTTCGCTCTTTGGACGCCAATTATCAAAAACGACATTGTTCAGATCTATTGATGTTGACTCTCCTTGGTTCATTTCTGTATCAGGTTCCGATAGTGCATATTTCCATGCTTCGGCAACCTTCTTCGGATTGGGAGGCCGTTGAAGTTCGTGCTTCCATCTTAAACCATAATCCCTATAATTTCCAGCCACTAAACGTTTCCATGTCTCTTGATCATCCCGCCAAATCCCTTGGTCGACCCAACGCTCTACTACCTTGTCTCTTGCACGGCGTTCTAAGTCAAGTACGGAGGTTATCGGCCGGCCACTTTCAGCAAGTTGTCTCATCACACTGTCTGTGTTCCAGATACGATCTCGTTCCTGCATTACTTGGTGCTTGAATTGGTGTTTGGGTTCTGATTCATATCTGCCCCACCTTCTTTTCCTGTCCTTCTCTCTTTTCTTGTCCGAGGAGGTTGGTGAAGGGCTGCGAAGTTCACTACCTATTGAGAAATCGGGTGACCAGGACCTGATCGGCTCTAATAGTCTAGCCTGTTGGAATGCGAAATCGCGTGTCTCGATGCCAGGCCGCGGTGTATTAAGATCGAAACCCCCCACATCCGTTGCTTCAATACTTTCAGTACTTTCACTGAGCTCCGCCATCTCCTATTCGGTCACTTTCTTTTCCTTTCCCTAATTTTTGTTGTGCTACCTCCCAGCCAAAGATAGTTCGAATGGCTTCGTAGATGGCAAAATGTATCGGCGCAATTCGTTGATGTTGTAGATATTTTTGGTGAACACTGTTTCCAAGCGCAATCTCGACTGATGCAGGAAAAATGATCGTGGTAGGAGTGTTTTTGAGAGTCCTGAGTTTTGGATAGAAAGTGTATGTCGTGGGGAGAAGAGGGAATAGTCGGTGTGAAAGAAAATGTATAAACAAAGCTGCAAACAAACGAAATATGATAGCAACCGGAATTGGTTTTCTTTTTTGTGGCCATCAAAGAAATCTCTCAGTCATTGGTCAACACAGCCTGAATTTCTCAACGAATCAACTAATACTACCAACGAGCTCATGTATCTGTACCGAAAGTTCTTGCTTGTAACCGAGCCCCTGTTTGTAAGGGCTGCGCTGTTATGATTTTGAAGTGATCTTTAAGATGGCTATTTTTCTAAACCACAACTTGTCAACCTTCTTCGACTGCTCTATCATTGACGTCCCAAGAAAAGCTCATCATCGAAGGACTTCTTGCCAGAAAATTCCAGTCATTTGTTGATTTTTCATCCCTGATTTCAGTCAGCTACCCCAGCTTTCATAACCATTCTGTTCTTGGAGCCGCGAAAATATCTCGCTATTTTCCGACCAACGGCGCAAAGTACTTGCAAACAAAATCATCACCTCCTTACGCTCCGGCTCTCTATGTGGCCCAGCTCAAAGATCTGAAACCTGATTTCCTTCGATCCGTCTTCGTACACGTCGATTTGCTACTGCTCGACGCTTCTATCATCCCACCGGTCAACATCCAGTGCCTACCATGTCGGCGCGTCCAGACGGGATACTCTTAAACCCACGAACCAAAAATCCAAAATTGGGATTACGAACGGAAGGATTGTATCGGTGGAGGAGCATTCGGAATGGTTTATGAATGCCGCAACCAGGAAAAGGAAAGAGATATGGCCGTCAAAATTGTGGATCCCGTAAGGTGTCACTTGCCGCTAGAAGAGATCGAGGAAGAAGTAAAATGCATGGGCAAGGCCGCACATGTAAGACGCACCTTTAGCTTTGTCGTTATGAACATTCCAGCTGACGGGAAAAACAGCCGCATGTAGTGAGGTTTCTCTGCGCCAGATGGAATAATTCAAAAATGGAGATATTCATGGACATTCAAAACAGCAGTTTGGAAGACTTGCTAGGCAAGCGTACTGATCCGGCCTTCCTTCAGTCATTAGCACATGCTGTTGTGGTGCAGATGCTTTTTGTTCTACACCATTTGGAGGTTGCGAGAAATATTTTGCACAGAGATATCAAACCGGCAAATATTCTTTACACTATAGAAGAAGGTAAGTACATATTCCGACTAGCAGACTTTGGTTTGAGTAAAGGATGCGACGACGCAAGCGCCAAGAGTGATCTCGGTACGGAATTTTACAAAGCTCCGAAAGTTGGCAATGATGTTAGGCAAACTCCTAAGATGGATATCTATTCGCTCTATATAACTCTTGTCAATATACTGAACGTCGAAAACTGCCGCACGCATCACGTCAACGACATTTCTGCTATCCTCAAAACAGCACGGGCAAATGGATATCCTATACTTAAGGAGTATCGTGAAATGTCTGAGATCTGGTACCTCCGAGGGGGTTATTTTCCCATAGCCCTATAGGAGCTCCCATAGGCCTATGGGATGTCCTATAGACCTATCGTCAAGCCACCTTACTATAGCCCTATGGGAGTGGCTTTTAAGCCATGCCGCCGCCACCCATGCCGCCGCCAAGCCACGCCGCCGCCATCAACGCCATAAAGCCATCATATATCCCTTGCTGCACAGGCAACCACGTCGGCGCCACTGTCTCTCCCTTGCTTCGTAGCTGATACAATGGTTTTTAGTTATACTTTCTCTCTCCCACATCTAGTTGCACTTGTAGTTACACTTGCACTTACACACTTATACTTACACTTATTGCATCTCAATACGATTAGTACTACATTCTCCATCATGGCTATCCCTCTTCCTGCTCAGTTTACCCCTCGGAATCGTATCTATGGGACTCTAAACCAGTACTTAGACCCAACAAGTCCATCTGCTCGAACAACAGGTGCTACATTTATTGCTTCATCTCCATTACCCCAGCCAGGAGTACCCAATATCGACAACTGGTCACTTGAGATTGAGCAGGAGTTTGATGCTCGGTTGAACCGAGGGGAGGGTTCCAAGTTCATCCTAAGTGCTACGAAGCGTACGGATTATCGACGGTATCTATGGAATCCTAAAGCACCACCTATTGGAGACACAAAAGAAGCCATTGCTAGAGATCGAAGTACGAAAAATCTCTGTCTACGCAAGTTCGAGCTTCAGGATGACCAGGTCTACCGTAAGGCAGAGCTCAATAAGACTACAGGAGAGATGCTACCAGCTAGATACGCCGCTACATGGTCCGATGCCTTCGAAAACATCACCAGTACATATGAAGTACTATACCATTTCGCTGTCAACAAGACGTACAAACGTTTGAACACTCTGTACTATGGGATTACTCGTGATGATGTTAAATAGGTACTGGATCGCTGTCGCCATTGCAATAAAGAAGCAACTCAAAAGGAGAAAGGCAAAGTGAAGCCGATCCTTTCCGAAGCACCAAGAGAGCGTATGTATCTTGATCTAATGGACTTTCGTGCTACCCCTGATGGGGAGTATTGTTGGATCTGGCAACTGAAATGTCATTACTCGAGATATGTTTGGATCGAAGCACTCAAATCGAAGACCGCCAGGGAGGTTGCCGAGAAGCTACAGGAGTGGTATAATGAGAATGGACATTTCCCGAACCTATGTTGTGATAATGGATCTGAGTTTAAAGGGGCAGTGGAAGACCTATACGCCAAGTACGACATCAACATCATTCATGGTGCAGCATACCACCCCGAATCTCAGGGATCTGTGGAAGTCGCCAATAAAACCTTCAAAGCACGTCTACGTGCTGCTATAGCGCATCAAGGTCCTACTCAAGGCTGGGTACATCTTATCCCTCCTATTGCTTGGGTAATCAACACTACACGTCCTGAATCTCTCCCTCCTGGAGTTACTCCGTACGAGGTCTGGTTCGGCCGCAAACCCCCTCATATGCTCCCTCAAGTACTCCCTCAAGTGCCCCATCAAGTACTTGAAGAGGAGCAGCATGGCCATGAAGCGGAACAGGAAGCAGATGAGGAGGCAGATGAGGAGGTAGATGAGGAGGCAGATGAGGAGGTAGATAAGGGGGATGATAATCAGGAAGGGGATAATGAAGTGGAAGAGCCTACTCTTAATCAGCGAGTGACTGCCCATATCAAGAAATCCAACACTAGCATGCTCAAGAAAAAGGGGGGCAAATCGATTCAGTACGAGCTACAGGAGGTTGCAACACTCAAAATCCCCCCTAAGCTGACGGTTGGACCTGAGCTCCGTCGGCTACCAGTGAGAATCCTTGAGGTACAAGAGAAAGGCTACAGATTAGTCAGTCAGTACGGCGAGTTGACCTGCCTCCATAGCTCAGGAGTACTCAACAAGCTCGCCTCTCAAGCCATTTACGCTGATCTTCCGACAACAGGTGCACTTAAGCTGAATATGCGAATCAGTTTGAACAAAGCTATACAGTTGATGAACAACAGGGGACCAGTAAGTGCTCGTCAGAAAGCTGGTCGAAGGGGGGAACAAGCCAAAAGAAAGGGGGATGGTACTAATACAACTCAAGTACCGGCAAAAAGAAGTAAAGGTGATGGCGATAATAGCAGGGCAACTCTGGCGCCAGCGAGGGCTAAAGCTTGGGAGAATGTACCTATAAATAGTGGAGTAACCACTAGAGCAAGAGGTACGAAGATATAGTTGGATTCGGATCTCTTATTAATGTATTTGTACTCAAATAAATCTCATCTCAATCTTATATTCTTATAATCCTCACAATTGCCTAATTAGGAAGTTCAAAGTTTGTATGTACTATGCACCTTAACCTTAATCTCAGCCCAGCTTTTAGCTTATTCTTTGCATGAAGCTAACCTATTCGAACTTTTGAGGAGATTTAAAAAAGCTTCCTATAGAGCTATTGAGTCCGATAGGTCTATGGAGGTATCCCATAGGTCTATTGGACGTCCGCGGGGGCTGTTCTCCCATAGGCCTATAGGGTATTCCCATAGGTCTATAGGACATCCCCATAGGCCTATAGGAAGCTCCTATAGGGCTATGGGAAAATAGCCCCCTCGGAGGTACCAGATCGACCCGGTGGAACGTGCTTCAGCCACAGATATGCTGTTTAAGCTTCTGCCAGAAGTTTACATGGCTTCCGATCCAGCAAGAGAGGCTGCAGCACCAGATAATACGCCCGAGATCCAGGCGTACAGCTACAATGAAGATCAAATAAAATTGGGGAGACGTCGCGTCCCAATAAGCTTTCCGAAGATGAAAGCTATGTAGAGGAATCCAGCAAAGAGCCTAGCAACCACAACTACTCCGAACGCGAGAGTAACATACGAAACGACGGTTTGAGAGTTGAGAGTCCACCGCGTCCCCAAAAGCGTTCCAGAGAGACGAGCGAGGAAAAGGAAAATGCCAAAAAGGCTAAGACCGACAACTACCCCGTATCCTCTAGAACACGAACTGAAACCACAGAGACCGAACACGGAGAGGAAGTTGAGTCGTCCAGCATGAACGAAAGCTTTCCTAGTCGTTCGCAATCAACTCAGCAGAACCTGTCGATCCGCGGCAAGCCACCAAACGCGGGCAGATAACGGAGAAAGATAATTAATGCGGTACGACACCCAGTCGTACTCCGCGCTTGGCTTCACAGCTCTGGGGGTGGGGAGGGGGGATGGCTGGATTTTAATTTCTCGTTAGATTACGTGCAATTATTTGGTTTGGATGTCTCTTGGGCGGATCACCTCTCGTTTGCATCTGAATGTATATTTGAATTTGCGTATCTACCACATCTCGATGTTCCTTGGCATCAAAACTTTCGCTTACTTTCTCGTCGATACAAAGGATGTGGGATGTCTTTATTCCTCTCGCTTACACACACTCTCTCTCCTCCTTCTTCAGTTTCACGCGTTGTTTTGGTTTTCTTTCTCGTTGATGGACATATCTTCTTCTCTTATTTCATGTCAATGGAGTTAGTTAGAAGTACAAATGGGTGGATTGGCACATGGATAGATGGATACATGGATAGGTGGATGGATATATGGATGGATAGACATATGGACACAGATTGGCGAGCGAGTTGTTCAGTTGTTTTACTTTTTCTCGTTCAGGGTTCAATTAAACTGTGTTTTATGATGCAATGCATTAACTACAGTGTAAAGGGGTTTTCTTAGCAGGTTACTTCAATATAGAATTGGTTGATATTTTTCAAAAGGCGTGTATATTTCTTCGCGGGCGATGATCCTCAACTCAATCTTCCACTGATTTAAGTGATTTACAGGTTCTCCCTTCCCCCTTCTTCTATATATTGCAGATTCCTTACTCCTAACTGTGATGTAGATAGTACAGCCACTTGGCATTCTTCGGAACATAGCACTTGATGCTTTCCCTACTTATATCCTTGGAGTTGGGTCACTCCTCACAAGCTGTCTTCAGTTTCACTACTAGGCGAGGGGCTTCGGTGATAAACTCGTCCCTACGTCCAAAGAGTCTCGATCACATGTCTCTTGCTACTTGGTGGTAATACATGTTCGCACGGGGAATGAGTGGTGTCTTTTGACTTCCTAGAGGACCCCCGCTCTGATGATGAGGAAAGTTCTGCTGGGTTACCATTCTCGTAGGCCTCTTCTGACTTTGAGATCTGCCACCACTGTAAATCCGTCGTCAAGTTCGAATTTTTCCTCTGATCATTTGCTAGAGGTCTTACATTCTTTCATCTCATTCAGGCATCTTACACCCCTCCAGTGCCCCATGTATCCACCCCGCCTTTCCCATCTGCCTTGCACACTTTCATTCGCCTTCATGTTGATTTTGGACGCACTTGCTACAACACCTCAGCAATCAGCAGTATCCGCATACATTTGCACTCCGCTGCAACCCAATACACAAGTTGGTGATATCGGGGCGTACTTCATATTCGCCGACGGGCCTGTTGTTCGACCTCCACCACGCTCCCAGTCCTGATCTTCAGCCTCCATGGAAGCATATCAGTTATTTTGGCATTAAAAGCTCCAGAATAAATTGTGCTACCTCTGTTTAGAAACTATACCTTTGGTTCTTTCGAGTCATCATGTGCCCATATGATGTCCTCACATACTCTCACTTCTTCCCTGTTCTCTCTTCCCTCCCAAGCATCTTACCATCACTGATATCTGCGCCACCAAAATCCCACATTCGACTCAACAACCACCTCATACGCTCTCTAACCTTGCCTTAATTTAGCGAGTCCATCACAGCAGCCACATCGCTACCCTTCGCTACAAATTGCTGCATATGTGGTTTGATTTGGCAGATTCTCATTCTCATTCTCCAGGGCGTAATACCACCACTAAGCAAACCTTATCAAACATCTCCGACTTCACACTGATGCTTCTTTCTTGCTTTTGCTCAGCTATCGTAAGTGTTGAACACAAGATCAGAAGTACGTTTATTTGAGTGAATGGATGTAATGGTTTCAATCCGTGGTGTTGGTCTTGGCTCTTCGTTTGCGACATCGTGGAGTGGTATATCACGTTATGGGAGAGTGATGTTGGCATCATTATCGTTCTCTAGACTGCAATCTACAGGAGAGTTGTGGTTGTGATGCTTGTATGTTACTGTCTGTAGGTTTCTGGATATGCTGCAATATATCATGACATCGCCCCTGCTTGAGCGGTCCTCAGCTGTGATTGATGCACCAGACCAAGAAGGATATGAGAATAAATATGAATTCTCATACAAATTCAATCCATCTCCGAACCGCAGTAAAGATGATTCAACGGTTCTGGGAATTCTCGAGGGATTGAGTCAGTCCTTGGCCTTTCTTCAACATGAATATAGAACCAAGAGTGGTAACCAAGTGCGAGTAACCACTAATATAGTTTTGAGAACGAAAAGTCTGTATGTATAATTGGAACGGCCCGCGTTTATTAGTAGACTTCCAGAGAATGGACCATCGGTAGGATTTGCGGGACAGGAGTATGGTCGATGATATGGTGGAAGGAGATTGAGGTTAGGATGGATGGATCTCCAAGTTTAGTGTGAACAATCGTTTCGTGAGTGAGTGTTCTATTTATACATGAATTCCATGGCGGCGAATGAGCTGTGAAGACGGAAGAACTAGCGAGGTATTGAGTGGAGGTAGTTTTGTTCTGGGCAGACTTCTCGGTCGGTGTCGGGAGTATGTATACCGAGACTCATCAAGCCAGCAGCCACTACTCTACCCACTCAGCCTCCAACTACCGCACTATTCTTCCTCACGTCAAGTCCAATACTAGGTATCATGAAGCTTTTTAACCACATCCCAATCTCACTACAAGCGTTCACACAACAGCCATTTAAATGATTGAAAGTCATTATATCATTCGTTCTCATCAAAGAAACTGATAAATAAACATCAAGCCTCCCTACGAATGGCCACCCATCTTCTACTCTGTATCCAATCTGCAGTTGACAAACATCCACTGCTGCGACCTCGTCGAAGAACAAATGCCTAACTAAAACTCCTTTTCATGCAAAAAAAAATGTGACGGTTTCTCATCTCATCTTCCAACACACCGCGCTATAGAAGTCCGTCTCCGAGCCAAATCGAGATAGCTGTGCTGATTGAGGTTTGAGGAGAATGCGTGTGCGGAGAAAGAGAGATAGGAATGAGAAGGGTTTCAGTGCTGTATGCTGTTAATATATTCCTACACTATACGAAGCGAAATGACTGCACATACTTTGCAGCACGAGCATTCCTTCGTGCAAGTCTCAGACAAGCCATGAACGCAGCAAGTGCAAGGCTCCATGATGAAGATGAGGGACTAGGAATAGATGTATCGCTGGGAAAGAATTTTTTTTTTGTATGACTTGACTTTTTATCGAAATGAACTTTCAAATTTGATGTCTTGGACTGATGATGGCCGAGGAAAGAAAGGAAAGAAAGGAAAGAAAGCTGTGACAGGATATTATACTTATAGCAATCACCATCACACCCCACCGAGACGAAGGTGGGAGCACGAAGCACACTAGGAGACTTGATATAGAGGTTCATTTGGAAGAAGCCATGGTGGCGGGGATTATTCGGCGTGAACGAAACGAATATGTCGATTCATTACACAGCATGTGGGAGTATGCAGATGATCAAGCGTCCTTCAATGAGATGGCTCGAAACATAGCATACCGAAAAAGCAATTGGTGTATCGTTTTCCACCACTTTCCCGTGCTTACGGGCGATATCTCCGCTGCAAATCGGCAGAATTTTGTCGAGAGCAGACGACGACATGTGTCGTACGAAACGACAAGCAGTGGTTGGGAAGGGCTGCAACTACAACCCGATGAAGTCAGGAAATATGACCTATCTGTTCTTGGGCAGCGACGGGGAGGTTGAGACTAGGCCGGCGGAAGGCATGGTTGATAGATAAGGAAACTTGGAAGACGTGGCTGTGATGCTGTGGAGGCTTGTCAGAGAAGAAATGATGGACGAGAAAGGTCGATGCGGGATGAGATCTCGAGCTGAAAAAATTACAGGCGAGAAGTAGAGTTATGGGAAGTGCCGTCAGTTGATCATTCGCCACTATGATTCCATGGGAGGAGATCTGGGAGATGCTCGAGAATGCATCGGGAACGGGTAGGACAACGATATACACGTATTTAGGTAGTAAGCACATCGCGATCGACTGCGACGGAATCACGGTCACGATAAGAAGCGGAATGAGTCCGCCTGTCACTATAAATGTCTGCACAGAAGCAAATTATCTCCTCGTGTCAACTTTAAATTGATAACAATGTACCCGGATGTATCACAGTATCTCTCCGTCCCATCAGCGTATCAAATCCATACTTCCACAACCATCCCGTCTGCCCCAAATAACCATAATACGTCCGTCAAGAATTCGAGATCAACCGCCCAAAAAGGTCCATATTGCAATGCGTCGATGAATCGAAAAAGATGTGGCAAGAGAAGATGGTCAAGACTTCAAGGAAAGGCCATGGAAAATATGGTGGTTTGGAAGTAGCTCTAGCATTTGCATTCGCCTGGTTTACATCCGCCTATTGAGAAAATGTCAGTCTCACTTTGTTCCGGGTATGATCGATATTCGCCAACGCGCTGCAGGAATTTAGGAACTTACAGCTCTCGCCACATGCACATGAAGTAGAACCACAGTCTCCCATTATGACTAGTAGTTGCTTTGTGTTGTGGTGTGTTTGGGTGCTTGTTGATGAGTTGCTGTTGAGATTCGATTTGCGTTTGTTCGTGGTTGAGAAGAGCTAAACACAAAGAGGGGAACTGAGCCTCTTAAGTACCTTCAAGATCTTATCTGCCAGGATACTTCGCCCGTATTCCATTAGTCATTCGGATACCAGCATGACCAATGAGAAGAAGAAAGGTGCGTTCTTTGTGCGCAGTTCACCTATATGCTGAGCGCTTTGTGCGGCGTATAGTCTTACAGCGGGGTCATCTTTCCCACTTGAAAAGAGGGGTCAAGGAGAACTGGGTGGTGGAGCAGTCGGCAGCCAATCAACAAATTACAAGAAGTTTCACCTGAGGGGGGATGATCGGCTATACTCGTTTAGGATCTAGATTGCAAAGGGTCCATGTCTAGTATCAATTCCCGAAGCAAAGAGAACCACTACACGACCGCGACCCGTCCTCGTTTCTAATCACAAGCATCTATCACAAGAGTCTTGAAGTCAAGCTCTAGAAGTGAATTATCGATAAGCTCGCTGAAGATATTCTGGAAAGTCTAAGCCTTCCGCTGTCTAAGTGAAAGTGCACGCTAAGATTTCAATTCGATGTCTGATGAACATCAATACGCTCTGCGGTGCCCCCTTCACCAATCGCTAGATATGCAGTATTGTACATAGAGAGTGTCATGCATACAAGCAAGTATTGTTGCTTTTGCCCATCGGCAAAACGTGCCACCAGCCAATTAAAAAGTGCTCACTCTCTCGATTGCAAGATACGGTACGGTGGCGTTGCTACCATTCGAGCCGTCAGGGAGGACATATGAGCAGGATTTTCTTCTTCCATTCATTCAGTGAACTGCTTTGTATGACGAGCCTGCCCGTTTCACCTATTAGATCACTGCTTCACAATCGTCTGGTCCGTAGGATCGGCGTAAACCGACACGGCTTGTGTATGTGCTCTTACGTGATGGATGAATGATGCTAGGGAGCGGGATATGCCCTTTAGAAAGTTCTTCTGTGCTTTTCCGTGGCTCTAGATTTTTCTACAAAGTATACAACAGATAACTAGAATCGTCGGAACTTTTCTCGGGATACTTCAAACTCTATACCCCCACGTCGGCTTGGCTAGGTTGAAGTCACATGGGGATACTAGAATGTATGTTCTGCGAGCTTGCACACGTTACAGCCCGCAGTTTGCGAAGATGCCGTTAATTATTCATTACTGGGGCTATCATTGCCATTTTCATCGTGATTCGACTCGTTCGAACTGTGTTGAATTAGCTCGAAGTCATGTGATTATTCTTGTCAGTCTAACATCTCTCTCGATGCCGAGTGGTAGATTCTTCCCGCGAGAACTTTCATGTACTAAATCTTGGGAAGCCTTTCGAGTGACTATTCGTAGTTCATGAAGGAGCGTCGTGTCCAAATAGCTCATCGTAATGCATTGTGTTTCGCCTGAGCAGTCCACGTTGCACATGACGTATAACCCGAGATAGCATCCGCTTGCACACACAGTTGGGTTGTGTTGGTTACTACGAAGAACAACGAATGTAATAGGATAGGTAAACTGACTTCATCGAAGTTATCGTGTTCGTGGAAACAAATTCCCGATATGCCACCTCATTCCTAGTTCCTAGAATTGCGTTAATGAAGCTCGAGAGAGCTCTGCAAGGTGTTGTATACTCTGCGGCAGCGACACAGGTCGGAAGAGACATACATTGTTGCTGGAAACTTTGTTCAACCATGTTACTTGTTTTCTCCCTAGTCTTAATGAGACCAAATCGAGCGAGGAAGTCCTATGCAGCATGGCTGGCTGCGTTCTAGTCTACCAAGTATGTTCAGCCAGCCCCTCAAACCGGGGAACGTCGTTCTAGAACGACAGTTTGCAGCTGTCTTACAGTAGAGATGATGGCCATCTGCGCAAGGATCCCCCCATGAACCTCGCGAGGGCTTCTTCCCTGTTCTCTCCGCTTGCGATACAGTCAGATCGGTGCGAAGTCATTTGATCTGAACTTCACCCAAGACTAGATAACAGTTACTCAAGAGCTGGTTAAAGTATTACTAATAGCTTTAAGAACCAGAAATTGAGAGATGATGTTCCCATGAATAAAAAATCTCTTGTTTGACGGAAACCACGGGAACGGATCTCAAACTAAAGTATACGAAAGCATCAAGTAGCGAGGATTCTTCCTCCATAGGCCAAGGCCCGCTGATTTTGCATATGAATACTTATATAATATCGAGGGATAACCTATTTCTCGCATCCGAGGTAGTGCACAGAGCCGATCAGTGCTTTCTTGTCCCAAGTGAAATCCATAGAGTTGTATTCTACCCGGTCCCCAAGTTCATTCCTACATTTGCTGGTAAGACAACCCACCTAAACCGAGCTTATGCGAGACAATCAAGATGGGATGATTGGTATGGATAGGTAGATAAGCCAGTATCACAGCTGCCGCCCTCTCTACAATATCGCCACGACATAGGTTGAACATCCATAAACCAGATTGCCTTGGCTTAACCATCCATTCCACACTGTGTGATCTATAGGCTCTCCCGTTCCAATATGTATTACACAGAGGTGAATTCTAAACCCCATCCCTCATCTACCGCGCTAGCATTCCAACAATGCAACTCCAAGCCATCCCGACCCAGCTCGCCATCCTCAAGGTATCCACCCACGCAATCAACATAATCAGCAAAACCCATTCTCAATACACAATCAAGCTCGCTCTCACACAACTCATTAGATTGTCCCTCTAGGCAACACCTCCTAGCTCCTCGACTTCATCAACAAATTCATGTAAACCTATTCGCCGGGCTCCATCGTCGGGGCTAAACGCAAAAGACGCCGGAATGTAGAACATGGCTAATTGCAATGTTGCCGTTGGATTCATCACGGCGGAGTTTGTGAATCCCGCGGGGTGGTATGAAGTTCCCGCAGATTCGGCCTGTGTGTACAGGGAGGGGTTATGGGCTCGGCTGCATGTGGATTATTGAAGAAAAGAAAGGAAGAAAGAATGGTGCGGCCTTTGGCTGATTTGCTTTCATTAAGAGAGCAGATTAGTGCCCCCGTCGTAGAGGAAACCCAGTGTAGAGGCTGATCTCACTTGTAGTTCTTAGGATGCTGTACGATCTGTGTCGCGGGTTTTCTTCTCCCGTACTGTCCGTATGATGGTATAGTCATGACGCGGTGCATGTTGCCTCACTTCTATGGGTAGCTAGCCAGCTTCACTTAGGAGAGGGCGTTTGTTCCCCTTCTATCGATCTATTGTTTTTGCGTAACGTCAAACTGGGTATCATATCTTGCCTCTATCTGCCCCCGAATTTTCTCGCAACCCATGCACTCCCATACTCGTCGTACTCTTGCTTCGTCACCGACAAACTCCTCAGAAGGTCTGGCTCTTTCGCTAATGCTGCCCCGCCGTTCCACGTACTAATAATAGGATGCTCCGGTCTTGCGCATCGAACATAACATTCGGCTGGAGCTAGAGCCTTGATCTCAAGCTGAAGCCGTAGAATGAACCCTTCTATCTTGGAGCTGCCTCCGACCACAATTATATTTGCGAGGAGCGCAGGCCATAAACCCATCGGTAGACAGGACAGACTTTCCATGACTAGCTGAGCGACACCAGACTGTCGCATGCCGATATCTGACGGATTGAAAAGCAATTCTGGAACAGTAAAGCGCTCGTTCCGTAAGGTTAATATGTCTTCTGCAGCCTCGGCCGGCTTCCCAGTTACTAACTTCTTCAGTTTGCTCGCTTGTAGCGGATCGTGGTCTCGCACGAAGCCTTGTGTTCGCGTGTGGTAGTCGGGAAGGACGTAATCTTTCGCTATACCGCCGCCTGTCTCGTATATCTCTCTTCGATCCCCTCTTGTGCCTTTCCAGGTCTTTTCCATGTCACCATTAAAGTCCCTTGAGACGTAGCAAGCAGCTTCCTTGATCTCATTAACTAAATATGTATCATTGCGCATATCGTATTGCCGTAGAGATATCAAGCGAGTCAGGTAATTCGTCATCAGCTTGCCTCCTACTTCGAGTCTGCGGATCGCTGATTGAATTGGTCGACCTTGGAGAACAGGAGTAATTGTAGTATGTGAATATCCTGCATCGATGAGGAGAATGACCTCAGCAGGTACGAGTGATTTGGTCGGATCTCGAGCCGGCCCTTTAAAGATGCCTTGAATATCGTTATATGCGTTCAATATTGGACCTGTGTTCAACCGTTTAGCATGTCCCCAACAGCTCAAGCAAAGGCTAGCATACCAGGACAGCGGTAGTAGCTAGCAAACCCGAACTCTTCGAATATCATTTGATCGCAATTCGTCTGTAAAGCCGGCAAAGCATTGGGCGCCTCCGTCAGAATCAATCCTGTCTCCCGCGGATCGCAATGCAGCGGTGCTTTCTTGTCGAAGAATTCATGTTCCCATATCTCCTTCTCCGCTTCCCAATTCACCAGATATCCTTTCTCTACCGGACGCCGAAATACAATCTCTCCAAAGTCCTTGCAGTTTTCGAGCTGCGATCCAATGTAGACTTTCTTGTCTCGGTCGCGGGCCATGCAATTCGGTATGATTCGCGGCGCGTCGGTGGATTCTGGGCTGGAGAATCCAGCTTTTATGGTGTAAGCTCCATTGTCGACGACCAAAGTTTTGGCAGGTAATACCTGCTCGCTCGAAGTAGCTTCTCGGTTTCCAGACATTGATTGAGAGATTCCGCCAGAAGTTGGCGTTTGGATTTAGGACATTATGACAAATGTGTAATTGCGCTACGGAAGGTTCATTCTCGCATTGTATTTACAGTTGTAACTCCCTGGAAATTTGCAGGGTGTTACGTCGCGTTGCACAAGCTCACCCCACCAACAGAAAAAAATACAATTTCTAGATTTCAAAAAATTGACCAACTACAACTGCAGCAAATTTCAACATCAACGCCATGGCCGAGGCTGCGCAAAAGAAAGCAAATGACCTGTCGGCTTTGAGGACTACCGTCGAAACGACCGAGAGTCTAATTCAACAATTACTGCAGGCTGCAAAGGCACCACAGGAACCGAAAGAGGGGTCTTCTACGCAATCGAGCCAACAAAGTGATGTGGACGCTATCAACCTGGCTCATGATTCCGCGAGCCTTATAAAGGCGCATTCGACAAAGCTATCCTTATTGATTATAAATAAACCGTTTACGGCTTCTGCGATCACCAAAGTATTGCGAGAACTTATAGCTGGGCCTCTACCGGGGTTAGCTTCAGCAGTCGAGATTTGCAATGCGGCGAAATATACCAAGACGATGAGCGAGGAACTGCAATGGAGAGCGAATAAAGTCCTCTCAGAGTTTGCTACATTAGTACATGAAATACCTGTAGATGGGAACATTGTTAGCGACGACCAGAAGAATGGCACTGGGAAATCAAATAGAAAAGGCAGCCTAGCGTCTACCGGCGTTGTGTGGGATGCTTGTGATTCGGTTATGGCATTGAAGACACTCGGAGTTGCAGGATTAGCCATCAAGAGAGCAGAAGAATATCGCGATTTGCTTAAGGATGCGCTGGAAGAGTTACAGGGCTGGGCGGAAGAAGAGTCGGACGAAGAAGATGATGCTGAGCATAGTGGCGGCGAAAACGATGGGGAAAAGGATGCGCAAGATGAACTAGACGATATGTTCGGATCTCAACGCCACATCCCCAAGGAAGACCCGGACAAGATTCGTGAGCGTCTCGAATCTTCGTTGAAAAAACTCAGACTGCTCATCTTGATGTATCAGGCGGTCGTAAAGAGAAGATTTAAGACCCTGCCGCATTTGCCACATCCACAGTTACCCGCTCAGCTCAAAGAGCAGTCTGCGGAAGATCCAGGCATCGTAGAAAGTCTTGATGAAGTGTTGGTAAGGATGAAGAAAATCACCAATCTCGCAGATGACCTAGCGAGTGCTTTCTACGATCTTGATTGTCCTGCAATTGACAAGCTTATGGACGAAACGTGGTTTACTGGGTTTGCTACGGTTGCACTGTTGATTAACAACTGGGAAGGCCAGAAAGATGATTTCACTACTTGGGTTTGTTGTCCTTATTCCGATTTTGAATCTGTTGCTGACATATCTTTCTAGGCGTATAAATTCCAGCTTGCCTTGAAAAAGGGTTGGTGATGTAGTTGAGAGTATAATAATAAAATCGATTCTGGTCATTCTAGACCATTGCTATCCTGTGTATCATCGATTATGCCATGTGGTCGCGTCTCACCATGGGAAGAAAAGTACCTCCTGTCTATTGCGACCTCTTTGCTTCTTGTTGTTCTCTCTTTTGAATGAAGTTTGGGCTGATCCTTCGAATAATGTAAGTTTTCAGAATGTGGGTCGTCAGATGGCCTCGTTATTGGAAAGACGGCCAGCTATCTCGCGCAATTGTGATCCGATTGAAAGAATGAGAAAACTAATCGTCAGCATTACGGTGCACTCCTACGGAAAGCTTCGCTCCGCCAAGATTGGCCATCTATATTCATCGGATCCTTCCGGTAAAATTTCGATACATTACGAGGTCGTCGTCTCTCTGCATCTCTTTCGGCGAATCCGTATGTTTGTCAGCAAGTGGCGGGTAAGATGCTGGGAGAACTACATATCCTTAACGGATTCATATGGTCTGCTGTATGACAAAATCTACCTTCTATGTCAAAGTTCTTACTCTCCTTGGTCATGCTCGCATCTTGGCCTTCCATATATATTTGCTTACTCCAACTTTTGTAGCACAATATCCTCGGGGCGGTGTGATACGAGATACACCGAGAGCTGGTGCCAAGTGATGAGCGTGGGGTACCCCGCACAATCATGAGCTTCCCCATGGGATGAAAGGACGGATTAATCTCGCTCCGGGTTTATCGATGGCGACGCTATCGATGATCATGCATATGCCCATGCACACGGCCAGTGTGATAACCAGATACTTATGTGTGCGTGCTTGCTCATGTCGCTTCGATGTAGGATTCCCAATCATTTACTTCACGGATGATCCTCCGGTACCTCGTTTTGCGATTCATACCATACCTTGAGACAAGATGACTTCGACCGGTGGCATCGAAGAACATACCCAGCAGTCTCGGGACTCGAAGGGGACCAAATCACATCCCTATACTCATTCGGAGCCAGATATCTCGACCATCGAAAATGTGCTTTCTTTGGGACCAGAGAAACCAGATCACATGGACTATGACCGTGTTGATGCTGAAGTTGCAAAGTATACCAGCGACGCGATTGTCCATATCAGTGACGATGAGAACAAACGTCTTCGAAAACTTATCGATAAAAGAGTGCTGGTCATAATGATCTTGACGTATTTCCTACAGGCAATCGATAAGGGCACATTAGCCTTTACATCGATTATGGGCATCAAGAAGGATGCGAACTTGGTTGGCCAACAAGTACGGATCCGATCTCTGAACTCAGAAGCCGATGGTTGCTAACATAAGTATAGTATTCCTGGCTCACGACTTGTATCTATATTGCTATCTTGGTCATCGAATACCCCACGAATTGGATCATCCAGCGCGTCCCAATCGCCAAATACCTGGGTCTAAATGTGTGTATCTGGAGTATTATACTTGCGATGCATGCGCTGTGCCATAATTTCGAGGGCCTTGTTGTCGTCCGGACACTTCTTGGTATTTTCGAGGCTGCTTGTCAACCTATTTTTGGTGAGCTATAACCATAATCCCCCCCCCCCGCCCCCCCTTTTCCCCCCTGTTTGTTTTAAGCGTTTGGCTGATCAGTCGACACTCAGTGGTCCTGTCTAGTATGTGGTACAAGAGAGAAGAACAAGCCGGTATCGTCACATATTGGTACATGATGAATGTGAGTTTCCTCCGCATATCTTTCACTGGGCCGTGCTTATGACTCCAGGGTGCCCAACAAATTGTTGGTGGTCTTCTTGCGTATTGTTTCTCCCTCATCAAACATGGACCACTCAAATCATGGCAAGCTATCTTCATAGCATATGGATGCATATCTTTCTTATGGGGTCTCTTCATTCTCTTTTATATGCCGGACTCTCCCATGCGAGCAAAATGCTTCACCGAAAACGACAAGAAACTCATGGTTGAGCGTGTACGATCCAATCAAACGGGTATGCAGAACCGCAGGTTCCGTAAGGAGCACATTAGGGATGCATTTACGGATCCCCAAATGTACTGTTATTGCTTAATCGCCATATGCACGACATTGCCAACTAGCGGATTGGGAGCCTTTGCAAATATTATTATTACGGGCTTCCACTTCACTGTCTTGCAGACGCAACTTCTCGCCATGGTATTGGGTTTCTACATCATCATTGTGTTGATGTCAAGTCACTTCTTGGTAAAGAGGTACAATCAGAGCATCCTCGTTATGGGTGCATTTCTTCTTCCGTGGGTTTCCCTTACCCTGGTGAAAGTATTATCAATCATACTAACAATCGCACAGGTCATTCGTAGGCACCATAATTCTGATGACAGTCCGCAACACCAACTTCAGTACCAAAGTCGGCCTTCTAATATCCTACTATCTCACCCTTTCATTCTGGTCCGCACAAACCCTTTCCATCACACTTATTTCTCGAAATGTCGCTGGCCAAACAAAGAAAACCATTGTTGTAGCGGCAAACTTCATATCCTGGGCAGCAGGAAACGCCGTCGGGCCTCAAGTCTTCTTAGAAAGAGACGCTCCGCGCTATTTCATAGCGTTTGCAACCCATCTCGGCTGTTATAGTCTACTTCTTCTTGTTCTCGTCTTTTTGCGTTGGCATCTTATGAGGGAGAACCGAAAGCGGGATGAACTAGCAGCGGCAGGCATTAGGCAGGCAAATGACGCGGACATGATTCATGCATTTGATGATTTGACTGATAGAGAGAACGTGAACTTTAGATATGTCTACTAGTTTTCGAGATAGGAGGGGGCTATATAGAAGATTGTTAGCGAATAACTATTCTGCAGTTAGAGATTACAAAACTTTTGACGCTCCATTGAATTCTATGTCTCGAAGAACGAAATATCCGATCCACGCTCCTTAGATTCATCTCCACACGTAGTGGGGTACCCGATGGACAGCGTACTAGATTCTGGGTGGGGGAAAGAAAGTCCCAGCGATTATACCTCAGAGTCTGGAGCAATACTGTATGCCTGTCACTGGTTGTGACAGTATATAACCCAGGAATTAGGAAGGCTGGGACAGCTGAAACCTCTGAAAGCTGGCTTGAACAGTAAGCCGAAGAACCTCAGCCAATTCAACCTAGAGCAAATGGCTGCGTAAGGATATCAGCCTTCGAAAATAATTGCCATGAGGGATTTGCCGTAACTCTATGTGCGCCGCTTCGAGAGGCGTGCGAAGAACCCGTATTGTGAAGAAGCGACGTGGAATCTCCATCTACATGGGTTCATCAATACACGAAAGCAACAGCCTGTGGGTTCCACCAATACTTAATGTATAGTTCGGACTTAGCTACTCTGAATACTTTAACGTTATTTTCAAGTATCTCAACATCTTGTGCACCCTAGAAATATTGCCAACATCTTAGGAAAATATAGACCAGCTCCTCACTTCGTATATACGAGCGAATGATGATACCAGTATCTTGCCATGTACCTGAGGAAACGTGGACAATGCAAGCTATATGCTAGCAGGTAAGATAGCTCCAACAACGTTATCATTCAAGGACCAATTGATGAGTCTGTCTGTGGCATGGCGAGCATGGACGAAGATTATGCAGCGTTAGCGTACATCGGACAAAGGCGTAAGGCTGTTGGAACTTGGAACGCAAATTGAACGCCCAAGCAACTCCGAGTTTCCAACAGATCACCCTCGTCAGGAGAGTATTTCCAATTGGGATTGACAGCCGGTCCGCGGTCAATTAACCTTAGTTCCCCTCGAGTTGGTGCTGATGTTACTATCAAGACTACGCTAATGCCAAAATAGTGCTAGTGTCTCGAAAGAGTTTCGCGACGTCTTTCGCGGTAGTGAATCATTGATACATTCCCCAGTCGAGATATATACAAAGAGCCTTCACTAGCATGGAATCCTCTCTCGATATTTGCTACTTGTCATTGCAGCCTAGTTCCCGAGGAGTCCGGCATGCCATTGTCGACTTCGTCTCATAGTACTAGTCATGCGAGCTTTCTGTTACGATGCTGTGCCGCGAGACATGGCGTCGTGTCTCTTTATCTTTCTGTCAGCTTACTAACGCCTAGGACACAAACAGGCGATTTGTCCCGGAGCTTGCCTCCTTCTCTCAGTCTAGAAAATGCGAGATATCACGATACCGGTGCGGAGATAGGTCTAGGTCTACCAACATTTGCATTGTGGTTCAATAGTCTTGGAAATATTGGCTACTCACTGGCTTTCGATGGGATCAATATAAAGGTCATGGCAGCCAATACGGCCTGGATGCAGCTGTATTGTGTTCATCTTTCATTGATTTGACAAAAATTTGGGTAGCTGTTCAACAAGCTTCAACCCTTCGCATGATCCAAATGGCCGATGCACAAGCCGCAGCATCTCAAGATGGCCACAGGGTCATTCTATTTGGTGGACAAGGCTCTACCTCTGTCTTTTCGTCTGCTACTTTTTTAATTACTGAGCAAGATGCAAAACTGTATCCTGCGTGCACAATTCTCCTTTCTCGATACCATGCAGCATTTTTGGAGGAAATATCATCTCTGGATGTGAAGACGATTGGGCTGCTTGGTATCGATGTTAACCAGTTTAGAACACCAAGGGATTTATTAGCACCTCCCGTTATCCTGCAGAATCATGGAATCATCCAAGCGACCACCATTTATGTGCATCAGACTCTACATTACTTGGCGCAGGTCCATCGCTCTGGTACTAGCTTCTCGTCTTTCTATCGCGAGATTGTTGAAGCATCGGGTTTTTGTTCGGGCATGATACCTGCAGCAGTTGTATCAGCTTCGCCGGAGCTGGAAGACTTTATGAGAATATCAACTGAGGGCTTCCGCCTCGTCTTCTGGATAGCTTGTCGGTCGGTTCTACATAGCAAGGCGTTTGATCGAATTGATTCCAGGAATCTAAAAGCATCTTGGTCTCTGGTAATACTCGGTTTGAGCCAATTGGAAGTGGAGAATCGACTGCACCGTTTTAATCGAGTTAGTAGCTAAAATTTCAGCTGAACGGCTCCCGATAAATGCAAGTGATGTGGCTGACAAGCATCTACTAGGAACGGGAACCTAATGTACGAATTTCTGCAATCACTGGCGTCAAGACAATATCCCTTTCGGGTCCCGAGGCTGATCTTGCCGAATTCAAAGACTTCTTGGGGCCGGAAACAGTCTCCAAATTCGCACATGTTCATACTTGGTAGCCATCCTCCACCTTTCATCTCGCTAGCGACTAACTTTCCAAGGTATCATGGGGGAGCCCAGTTTGAAAACATTGTTGCACTGGTATGCAAAGACACTGAACGACGCCACATTCTCTTTCCTTCCGTGTCCAGTCTTAAGAAACCTATACGTTCAACACTTGATGGAACCAAGCTCGAAATCGAAGGGGGGCTGATATCTTGGATTGCGCGGCATTTACTGGTCCATCAGGTCGACTGGGTAAAGACCATCCAGGAAATCTCGAAGACCATAAATGAAGTGGTTGAGGGCGCGCCGGGAACGATTGTTGAACTGACATCTTTCGGCCCAGGATCAGAATTATTGATTCCAAAGTCTAATCTGCACCATCCAAATATACGCATTATAGATAATTCCTCATTCAAGGTAAGCAGGCACGCCGAGCCGTATGTCCAAGATGGTATTGCTATTGTTGGGATGGGAGTCAACCTCCCCAAGGGCACAAATATGGAAGAGTTATGGCAGACAATTTCCGGTGGTTTAAGCGCTGTTTCTGTGATACCAGAGTCTCGTTTTCAACTATCAAACTACTATTCTACGCAGGACACCATGCAATCCACGCGGACGATGCAGGCTAGACACGGAGCTTTCTTGGACGATCCATACTGTTTTGACAATGATTTCTTCAATATTTCTCCACGAGAAGCCAAGTCTATGGATCCTCAACAACGAATTCTACTACATACTACCCAAGCCGCCCTTGAAGATGCTGGCTATGTTGGGGATGCTACCGCTTCTTTCCAACGTGCTTCTATGGGATGCTATATCGGTGTAGCAACCGGTGACTACACCGACAACCTCAGGAATGATATTGATGTATTTTATTCCCCGGGTAATCTGAGAGCCTTTCACAGTGGGCGGATCTCTTACATTTACAAGCTCAGCGGGCCCTCCATCGTTACTGACACTGCTTGCTCGAGCTCTGCTGTATCTATATACCAAGCCTGTCGAGCACTTCAGACTGGAGAGTGTTCTGCCGCTATAGCTGGAGGTGTCAACGTCATATCCAGTCCTGATGTGAGTAATTTTTCGGGGCGCTTTCACCCTTCGAACTAACACTTCGTTAGATGTACCTTGGCTTGGCGCGAGGACATTTTCTCAGTCCTACCGGTGGTTGTAAACCATTTGATGCTCTAGCGGATGGGTACTGTCGAGCCGAAGGAAGTTGCATATTTGTATTGAAGCGTTTGTCGGATGCAGTAGCAGAAAATGATCGAATTCATGGAGTGATCCGAGATGTTGTTATCAACCAAAGTGGTAATGCTCATTCAATAACTCACCCCCACAGCGAAACACAGGTATCTCTATTCAAGCAATTACTCCATAAGAATGCAGTAGATCCTGCTTCCGTGGGAGTGATTGAAGCCCATGGTACTGGCACTCAGGTAGATTAACCACGTGGTATCATACCTTCTACACATGGGCTGACAAAAACTGACAGGCGGGAGATGCTCGTGAAATTGAAAGCCTAAAAATCGTGTTTGGAGAGGGCCATTCACAGCATAATCCTCTCTTTGTCAGCTCAATTAAAGGAAACATTGGGCACTGTGAGGCAGCATCGGGTGCTGCGGGGCTCGCAAAACTCTTACTGATGCTTAAGAAAAAGCAAGTACCGATGCAAACGGGCTTCAGCACCTTAAATCCAAAGTTGGTCGGTCTAAAGGGATCCGGCATAATCATACCTAGGGAAACTGTCGAATGGCGACATGCAGGCAATGCCCCAAGACGCGCCATGCTCAACAACTTTGGTGCTGCCGGCTCGAATACTGCATTGCTGCTCGAAGAGCTAAGTACGACTTCGGAACCCACCAAGGGCTCAGAACGTTCTGCGTACGTTTTCAATATCTCAGCAAAGTCCCGAAATGCCCTTGAACAATCAATCCAGCAATACCAGCTACTTTTGAATCACAACGGAGGGGCACGTTTATCTTTGCAGGATATCAGCTACACTGCAACAGCACGGCGGCAAGAATACTATCATCGTGTCTCGGTTTCCTGCACATCAGTTGAAGATCTCCTCTCAAAACTAAAGTCGATCAATGTGTCGAGTCTGGTGCCGTCCAAGAATAGCCAATCAATAGTTTTCGTTTTTTCTGGGCAGGGCTCTACGTACAAGGGAATGGGAGAAGAGCTGATGGATACCTGTCCCCTATTCAGAGACATAATTGGAGAAGCAAATGAGATCGTGACAAGCATGGGATACCCCAGCTTTTTGGAGTACTTCCACAAGAAAGAGGATAACATGGAAGCGCCGGAGGCCAATCATCAAGTCATAACATCTCAATGTGCCTGTGTAGCGATGGAATACGCACTAGCGAAATTGCTGATTTCTTGGAATATCACACCCAGTTACGTGGTGGGCCACTCTCTCGGTGAGTATGCTGCACTATGTATAGCTGGTAAGTCTTCCTTTATTGGGAATGTTTTATATCTGTTCTTTTTGATATCTCAATGGCTATCGCAAGATGTCTTTGTCACTACTAACGCTCTCGTCTCAATTTAGGAGCGATCACACTGGAAGAAACACTCAGGATCATTGCTTGCAGAGCTCAGTTGATGGTCAGCAATTGTGCACCGCAAACATCCGGCATGCTCGCCTGCAGAGTACCTCAAGCACGCGCGGAAGCGATGATAGGCAGTGGTGATCAATTCTCAAGTCTTTCTGTGTCATGCCAGAACAGCATTGACGATTGCGTTGTTGGGGGAAGTAAAGAGGAACTTGAGGTTTTTGCCGCAACCTGCAGATCATCAAATATCAAGACTAAAATTCTTGATGTTCCATATGCATTCCACTCGAGGTACATGGATCCCATCTTGGAAGCTCTGAACCACCTTGGCCAGTCTGTCAACTGGAAATCTCCAACAATTCCTGTGCTCTCAAATGTGCTTGGTCGGCTATTCGAGGAGGGAGATCTTAAAGCAGATTATTTTTCTCGACATGCACGATCGACCGTACTATTTAGTGACGGTATTGAGAGGCTAAAGCATGATGGGCTAATTGACGATAAAACGACGTTTCTCGAACTTGGCCCTCATCCAATAACGTTAGCCATGGTTCGCAATACCCTCGAGTCGTCCTCCACATGCTGCACATATCTTCCCGCCCTCCAGAAAGATCGAAGCTCATGGATCTCAATATGTTCTGCGCTGAGCCAAATGTGGTTGGACAAACAATCGATTAGTTGGCGGAACGTCTTTCTCGACAGTGGGGCAAAGATGATCGATCTACCAGGCCACCCCTTGATAGGAAAGTCGTTTGTGGTTCCATTTCAAGAGTCACCCGCACCTTCTGGTAACATGGACGGTGCGGTCCTCTTGTCTCGTAAGAGCACAGGCTTCGTCTTACTGCCGTGGCTCTTAACATCTGAAGCTACGGACGACAGTTTCATTTTTGAAACTTCGACTTCTATTCTTGGTCCACTGATAATTGGACATCGCGTTGGAGGCACCGCTATTTGTCCGGCATCCGTATTCCATGAGCTTGTTCTAGAGGGCGCTCAACTAGCGTTCAATTTTACCAACCCAAACGAGGTCTTCATAGTTCATGATACGGCCTTCGTCAATTCGCTCATTTACAGTTCCGACGAAGATGTCAAGTTGATCTTTGTACAGATAACGAAGCGCCTAAACAATTTAGAGAGCTCAGCTGGGTTTATCATCAAATTTCAGGGTTCTGTCCACCAAACCGAGACAGTGTGTTGCACTGGAACTGTTTCTCTCAGACCTATGAAGTCAGTTTCGGCTCCGTTTGTGAAAGAAGCTTCGATGGTAAAGAGACAAAGTAAATACATCTTGGGTATGGAAAATGTTAACGTTAACCGATTTTCGAAGAGAATGCTGTACCAAAATATCTTCGCTCGCGTTGTCGACTACTCTGCGACTTATCAAACATTAAACAGCTTCAGTGTGTCGGACTCCAGCCTGGAAGGTATTGGCTCCTTCAGACTGCCTCCTGATTCTCATATTAAACACTACGTATCTCCTCCAACCTTTACCGACACCCTTCTCCATGCGGCTGGCTTCATCGCGAATGTACTTGTTGGTTCAGAGGATATCTGTATTTGCGCAAATGTCGAGTCATACGAAATACTATATGGAAGAATCAACTATGAAGACACATTCACCATCTATTGCAGTCTAGTAGAAATCAAGGGTGCTATGCTGGCTGATGCTTTCGCACTCACTTCAGCTGGGGAAATGGTAGCCGTCATTCGAGGTATGGAATTCAAGAAACTGCGTTTATCGGCATTTCAAAGACTACTCAACCGCCAGGCGGATGATTCGCGATCAAAGAAATTCATGTATACCTTGGATGATCTGCCCGCACCGAAGCTCTCCAGTAACCCTAGCACTCTCGTGAGCCCCACCACTGGAAGCCTCTTCGCAAATGAAGGTGCAAACATTGCAACGATGGATCAGAGAAGCACTTCAAACATCAAGCACACCCTAATCAGAACTGTTGTGGATGTTTCAGGTTTTTCGGAAGAAGAGCTAGATAATACCAGAGCGATGGATGAGCTAGGCATTGATTCGTTAATGCAGATTGAAATTGCATCGAAACTGACGCGAGCTTTTCCGGAGTGCAAATTGGATCACAATACCTTTGCAGAATGCGAGACGCTTCAGTCGCTAGAAAATATGCTTTCTTCGGTGCTGTTTGGAATGACAAACGACCTGGAAACGTCGCAACCGCTAGGATTAGTCCCTGATTTAGAAGGCAAGGACCCAGAGCTTATGGTAACGTCGATTCCTACATCTCGCACAAATCCTGCAGTTTTGAGTACTTCATCAGGTGGGACAAGCTCGTTGTACCTATTTCACGACGGCTCAGGACAAGTTAGCATGTATAAGTCCATACGAGATAACAGACACAGCACATTCGGATTCTTCGATCCCCTTTTTGGAGACGAACAACATTCGTTTAGAAGTCTAGTAGAGATGGCCGGATATTATATATCCCTTCTTCCAGAATCTTTAGACTTCTCTTCTACAGTCCTTGGCGGTGAGAAGTTCAACCCACAGTGATGATTGACACACTGCTAATCCATCAACAGGTTGGTCATTTGGAGGTGTCGTCGCATTTGAAGCTGCTAGGCAGATCCTCGAACAGCGGGGAGTAAGAGTAAAAGGGTTGATACTTATAGACTCGCCATATCCTATCAACCACGAGCCTTTACCGAAGCAAGTCATTCATCATATTCTCCGACCTAATTTTACAACGAAAATCCATGATCTTCCTGCAAATGATGTTTTACTCGAAGAATTCCAACGTAATGCCGCGTTACTAGGAGACTATGCACCAACCGAGCTAACTGGGAGGAAAGCGTTTGGGGTTCCTACGGTTATGCTGCAGAGTAAGGATTCGTTTGATACTGTAGCTCTATGTGGGGTGGAATATCCATGGTTGAGCAGCCAGTCTGCTCGTGATGACGCGGTGATCTCGTGGGAGGGACTAGTTGGGGATAAACTGGAGGTTTTTTCCATTCCAGGAAATCACTTTGAGGCATTCTCGCCAAACATGGTACGTCCTACCCACCGAAATGCAGGGCCTCAATTTAGCATGATATTAATTGCACTTTGGTGCCTAGGTTAATGAGACTTCACAACGTATTCTCGATTCTCTCAACCATCTTGAAGCGAAGCAGACGCTTTAGAGTTGGAATTCCCCGGTGAACTAATACTAGTGGACATCGCTGAAAGCATTTGTATCATCTGTGTATGTACCAACTACTACCAAATCTCAATACGAATGACCCAGAAGTATTATCAAATAGCTGTTTTATGTTGAACTGATTAGTCCTCATCAACCCGAGTGATCCAAGCCCAGTAAACAGCTGCTCCACCAAAGGTGTTGCGCTGATTCAATGGCTATTTTGAAATTTATAATTTTACGTACCATGCACTATTTGAGGTTTTGACTCTCGGTCGAGGAGTGCGTTCTTTTGGAATTTCGAGGGGACTCGCTTGGCGAAGCAAATGCCAACGACGAGACCAACGAGCGTTTGACGGGAGCCTCCTAGCCGACCCCCTTTACGACCCCCCGGCCCCAAGGCAGCATTGAAGCGCAGTTGTTCGGAAGCGGAACGTTGACCAAGTCCTGTCCGCACGATTATTTTGAGATGCTTGAATATAGATGCCTAGCAAAAAGCTCACGATGTTGGGGGTTGAATGTGAAGTGGCCTGAATCAATCACAAAAGTAGGGACTTGCGTCCTTGAGGACCGCCAAAGACCAAGAGGTTTTTATCAGAAAATTTGTTACTGGAACTGCCTAGTCTAGGCAGTTGTATTGAGATTTCTATATTAACCAGGAGAGAGGTGTGAGCTTTGGAGCTATCCATTCATCACAATATTCTCAAACAAACACAACTTATCCACACAACCACACAACCACTCAACCTCAACTTCATTTTTGCCAGAAATTATCTCATAAATATGGCTAACCGTCGTGGAAGCAGGTACGATGATCGACTCGAAGAAGAGCCTGCAGGCCGTCGCGAGCGACGCGGATCTAAAGTCCCACGTGAAGAGGAATATTCTGATTATTCGGGAGATGATAGAAGTATATATTCTGAACGGACTCATACATCTCGCCACTCCGCGCCGTCGGTACGTGGAAGATCAAATACATCACGCGTCTCCGCTGGTAAAGGCGGTGGCCACAAAAGCAGACCTGAAGTCGTTGAAGAGGAATCGCATTCTGATTATTCAGGAGATGATAAAAGTATATATTCTGAACGGACTCGTATGTCTCGCTCCCCCGAACCGCCAGCTCCTCGAAGAGCAAATATAGATACCGTCCCCGACAGGCCTCGACACTCACAACCCGGTAGTCAGACAGGTCGTGGCGGCAAGGAAATAATTGGGGATGCCGATCAGTATGATCAAGGGCCCAGTTCCAAACGGCAGGTTCTTAAATTACCACCCACAACCTCCGCCCAAAGAGATACTCCGGATGTAATGGTTCCGCTTCGGCCCTTTCTCGGTTCAACTAATCTCTCGGGATTCAGCGTGGCTCGTCAAGTACGTAGAAAGGAGGAGAAGAGGAGGAAGGAAAATGACAAGGCGTTTGTGAGGCCTCATGCTAATCGCCCAGTGCGTGTGAACTCTCTTGATCATACGAATGTCGACAATGGTGAAGTAAGTAAACTGAGCGCGACTCTACCCGATAAGCACCGAAAAGATAATAGCTCAAATCGACAAAGTCCAGGTGCCGACCCTTCAAGTGTGAAGCCTTCAGAGGCCCATAATCCAAAGCATCGTTCTTCAGGTTCAGGAGGTCAGCGTCCAGAGCACCAGCCTTCAGAAAATAGACGTGAAAGTCGATCCGCCAGTGTTCAAGATCAACGCGCTACTCCAGAGCATCGTTCTTCAGGGGGTCAGCCTTCAAAGCATCGTCCTTCAGGTTCAAGGAGTCATCATTCAGGGCACGAGCCTTCAGGGAGCCATCATTCAGAAAGGAGACGCGAAAGCAGACGCGAAAGCAGACGCGAAAGCAGATCCGCCGGTCTTCCAGATGGTGATCTTCCTGAGACCTACGATCTTCTAAATACCCGCGGGATTGAGGAAGATCTCGGAGCCTTGAATCTGGGCCAGATGGATGATGACAGAGCAGCTATCAGGTCTGTTTACGACAGTGAGACCGAAAGCGACATTGGGAGCGAGTACAACACTGCACCTTCGAGGACGAGCGCACATAAGCTGCCACCTGTCCGTGGAAGTCAAAGAGGGGGGAGCAGACGAGAAAGTTTGTCGCCTGTCCGTGAAAGACAAAGAGGGGAAAGCGTGTCACCTGTCCGTGAAAGACGAGTAAGGGGAAGCACCCACGGAAGTGTTTCAACAGGCGGGCGTCGGAAAAAATAAAGGATAAGAGCAACGGAGGGCTGGACAAGTTTCGGATGTAGTTTTCTCATCATGGGAATGGAAGTGTTTATGTTTGATCTTTGGCGTTTGCGGATCAGCGTTTGGGATAGGTGTTTCTGGTTTGGTTTGTACTGCGATTGATAGAGAAGCGCAGCGCACACAGCAAGAAAAGAACAATAAACATAAAGAAATAGTTATAGTATTTTAGATTAGATGAATGGAATCGGCGTTTTGTATTTGATGTTTGATTCCGTCGCAAATGCGAGTCCTGTTTCTGTGGTTGTGGACTGATCAGGTTGATATGAACAATATGAATATTATTCCGACTAGACAAGAAGCTGGCCAAATGACTAACTGCAAACTGCAAACTGGTTCTAAAGTTTTAGACAGCAGATCGTAGTTACCAGTTACAATTATAAAAATGATGTTAGAAGAACAATAACTAAAGCACACTTTGGTTACAATAACGAATGGGTGCACCTGATGAGTAGTAGAACTTTTGGTATTCTGTGGGAACAGAGTATGTGATTACATTAAATTATATGATATAATAAAGAATCCTACACCACTTAACAGCTCAAATCGTAGATGAGCTTTCCGTTGGCATCAACAACTCCAAAGTTGGGGCTGGCATAGTAATCCTGGAGAGAGTACCAGAAAGTGTGACCCTCCTTGAACGCCTCACAAGCAACCTCCTTCCAATAAGTCTGCGCATTCGCAACAGAAGCAACCGCATTTCCAGACTGCGGTCCAGAGCTAGGCCATCCACTCTCAGTAACCCAAACCCAAGCACCGCTTTGAGCATTCTGAACAGTACTCCTGACTGCATTGACAGACTGCCAGAAGAGATCGTACGCAACGCCGATGTCGTTCTCTTGCGTGTTTTGGAAATATGGGTATCCATCCAAGCCAATGAAGTCGCATGCCTTAATGACTTCTGTGTTCGCACCATCCACCCACATTGTCCAGGTGTCGACGTGTCCGACCTGGATCGCGGTGCTGTATCCTTTAACTGTCGACAACATTCCCCTCACATCGTAGATCTGCTGGGCGAGTTTGTCCGCATTCGTGTCTTTTCTGTATAGATCCTCGCTGCCTACACTGACAGCGACCATCCAGTCGAAGCCATATGTCTGTGTGGCAGCCAACAAGGCCTGCTTCTCAGCATTGAAATGCGCATCGTCCTCGGTCCATACACCGGCCAGGACCTTCATCTCGGTAGCAATGGCTGCAGGGACGACATTCGCGAGGGTGTTGCAGTCGCTGGAGGCGTAGACTCGGATACTGTCGAAGTTGCCGGGGAAGGACTTGATGAGGTTGAAGTCGTTTTCCCAGTCGGCTTGGGTTTTGCACTGGCCGTTGGCGAGGGTTGCTTGAACATTGAATCCCTTCCAGTATGCGTTTGCGCCGGTGGCGGTTGCCGCAAGGGCGAGTGCGAGGGAAGTCGTCTTCATTTTGAGAAGGTTTGGAATGGAAAAGTAACGATCGTGGGGGTGTATTACTGGAATTAGAAGTAGACGAACGATGAAGGAAGCAAAAAGTAAGGAAATATCAGCAATACTTATCCTGTATTTTCCTGTTGCCAAGAATGACCCATAGTTCTTGCAGATACGATATATGATTCATTGTATGCATCTTACGGAGATACTCCGTACATACTTTCTCGTATTCGACGCCGTCCAAATTCCGATCAGGCATTATTAACGTCATTTTTTATGAGATGGAGAAGTTTTCTAGAAGATGCCTGTCAACCCACTTGGCAGCACTATATTTAGCGACTCCCATACTCTTAGCCAATTGGAACAGGTTGGAACATCAGGGCAAATTGAAAAGGAAAGTGATCGGCAACGTTAATTTTAGAGTTGTATAGGACGTTCAGATGATGTTTTCATGCTGTATTTCTCATGGTACGAAATCTACTGTACATGTCTGATGATGCATTGCAATGGACTCTTGACATGTTCCTCGGTGTAACAGAATGGAGCAGCTTGCTAATTCTGATCTGATAGACTATGCTACCTTCCCGCCGATGCCCAAGTCGTATGAGCAGATATTATGTAAAAATATCGAGTCTTTGCCACCAAGTTATGTCATGTGGAATTGTACCGTCTGACGGGTACAAGCAGGGGCATCTGTGAGGTAAAACAGACAACGCTTTCCGTTCTATCCCAGAAACCGGAACGTCGAAGAGAGATTGAATTGTCTCTGCTTTGATTGCGGCTCTGAGGTTCCGAGGCTATTTTCTATGCTATGTTTAGAACCTCATTCTAGATCTCCCAGATCCCCTTCTATCAGCTTCGACAATTCTAGCAGTTGTCCATCAAGGCCCGTTCCCGCAAGTACCGTAATGCCGAATGGCAATCGCACTCCTTTTTCTTCATAAGTCCCACACGGAACGGCAACTCCGACCAGATCTAGCACATTCGCAAAATGTGCAAATGCTCCTAATCGTAAATTTATGCCGATCGGATCTTTCGATACCTCCTCGATTGTTGGGTGGAACGGTGCACTAGGCACAATCATAACGGTGATTCCATCCTTTTCATCATATGTGAGAATATCTTCGACGAGTCGTTTGTATTCGGCTTGTTTGTGCAGATCACGGAAAACATCGACAGCAGAACTCTTACGGGCTAGGACGCCTTCAAAAACTTCTCGGATAGTAGGATGGAGTAAGTCTTTGTTCTTGTCGAACCAGCCCTCCGGGAGCGTGGTAAGACGTTCGAGAACAAATGTACCATTATACAACAAGTCGTTCGCTAACGCGAATGGTGACCAGTCGATTTCGATTGCTTTTCCCCCTAATGATTTTAAGACTGAGACAGCTGCAGCGAACTGTCTTCGGTAGATAGAACTGCATGCCTCAAGTGCAGACGCTGGTGGGGTACCAAACCGGAAAGCAGTTTTTCCATTCGACAATGACAGAGGCAAAACTGGTTGCCGTAGGTGTGATGGTTTTGCGAAGAAATCGGCCTTATCGTAACCCTCGCATACTTTCCAAACGGTTTCGGCATCCTCTGTGGTCACAGCTAGAAAAGAAACGGCATCTTGATGGAGGCAAGCAGGACTAACTCCACGAGCTGAAACAGTTCCTTTGGTAGGCTTGAAACCCACAAGACCATTGAATAGAGCTGGTACACGAATTGAACCAGCTGTATCGCTGCCCAAGGAGAATGAAACTAAATTTTCACTAACACTTACAGCACTGCCACTGCTAGAGCCACCCACGATATGGGATCTGCTGAACGTAGAATGAAGGGTACCAAACGGAGATCTACATCCAGTCATACCTGTAGCTAATTGCTCCATGTTTGTTTTGCCAATGAAGAGACCGCCGGCATCAATGCAGTGCTGGAAGACAGGGGCGGAGGAAGTTGGAGTGAAGGCTAGTGCGGGACATCCGGTAGTGGTAGGAATACCAGCTACATTGATGCTATCTTTGACACTGAATGGAACGCCCCATAATGGTGGTCTGTTTGACGCATCGGGCCACCGTGTATAGAGTGCGTGAGCTGCTTGCATAACCTCGCCGATCGGATGTAGGTATATCCATACGCATGACTGTAATTCTTTGTAAGCTTCAATTCGATCGTAGATTGCTTGCACCACAAGCTGAGGCGTGATTCCGACTTCATAATCCATTAGTAGACTTGGGATATTGAGGCTCGAGTCCCATCTGTCCATGCCCTCCTCAATATCCCACCTTCGAACCATACACAATTCTTCGTAAATATATGGCTGGCCATCAGTTCCCGTTCCAGGCAGAGCTAGAGAGAATCCATCTTCAGTAACAAAACCCAGCTTCCGATATAGACGTGATGCAGGAACTGTGCTTTCTAAGTAAAGAGGCAGGTTTTCCTTTTTGGCTTTCGAAAGTCCCCATTTAACCAATAGGGTCGCTGCACCGCGCCCGCGATGCTCAGCACGTGTACCCACGAAAGTCATACCTAATAGGCTACTATATCAGTCATCCATTGTAGTGTAATGTGGTGAGATATCAGCTGTTGCTCTGATAAAATCACCAGGCAATGACCGATGTGATGGCGAAGGAAGAATGAGACAAAGCTTACGATAACATGGATTGACACCCAAGACTCTCTTCTTCGCAGCTTCAGCCGTTGTAGCATACTTCTCAAGAAGATCCCGACGAGATTCCTTGGGAGGCCACAATTCAGAAAAGGCATGATCGTCGCCAATCACAGATATTGATGGCAAATCATACTTCGCAAACGAAATAATTTGATCGATCTCTGTATCTCGTACGACTAGATCAATCTTGTCAGGATTTCCTGTCTTCACTGTTTCTATGACATCCTGCTTAAGACATTCATGTAGACTTGCAAGACTAACTTCCGTTGGGAACTGGGCGTGTAATAGGACGTTCCCGTCAAAAGTTGCGAGGTGAATGCTGGCTATTTCTTCAGCATCGTCTGCCGTTGCTACTGATAGTTGAAGCACCATGATCTCGCAGTGATAGAAAGCGACAACTGCAAAATATCGGTTGTCGGGCTTTTGACCACCGTTACTCGAGTGTAACTTTGCAGATATGTATCAAGATGCACTCAGCCGCTCTGGTAGGATAACTGATGAGTAAAGACTGTAGCCACGTAAGGCAACGTATGGACTGAGGTCACCAGAGGTCATCAGTCAGTTCGACCGATTTTGCAGAGCAGACTTGTCTCAATTTTATCAATATTTTCGATCTGTTGTGCAACGAAGACTTTGCAAGTTGGATATTGGTCATGGAAGAATGGTTGTAGGGTTGTCGGAGGGTGGGGGAGCTATTTTTAGAAACAAAAGGGCCAAACCAAACTAAACTCCAGACTTCGACCGGAGCATCAAGTGAACGATGTGATATCTTCGACCACCCATATTATCGCCAATCCATTAGCAACACCCACCATCAACACCACCTTCTTGGAAATATATTTTCAGATGCCAGTGAGCTGATAGGTCTTGTGGCTTGGGCAATGATCCTTCCAGCCTCTTTCTGACGCGATGCACTCTACCACATGTGCCGTAACTGTACTGCGGCTTTTACCCATTCCGAGGGAATTGTTTCTTCAATGCAGGTGAGAAATGCTTGGTTCGCCAAACGGAACTCTTTTGTTATTGGTGAGGAAACAACGTCAGCAGCATCAATGGCGTCGATCTATTTTCGATATCCAGCCTTACAATCATTACAAACAAATGAGGGGAACCCCGAGTGTTTCCGCTCAGCTCACTACTTATATGAAGAGAGAAAATAGAAGGTAGGTGGGTTCTGGAAGGCTTGGTGTCCTTTCACAGCTTTTCTTTCATTCTATCCTTATACTCACATCTGCGAACTAATGGCGTAATGATGCCTACTACAAGTAAGGACATATTCACTCCAAGCGACTTTGAACCAGAGATCATTGACCAATTTAGACTCAGCCTTGAGCCTACAGGAAGTCGCTATTCCTCCGCCGGCGGCTTATTCTCGACAGATATCCTACGGTCGTACCACAAGCACAATTTCTCATGAAGACATAGCGGACGAATATGTAGTTCCACCTACACATGCTGTGGCAGAGAATCCCGAAGCAGGATCGTCGCAGACGAGTTTCACGGAAATTTCCTTGGAAGATGGAAAGAAAGCTTTGAAAGACAAATGTACTTCTTCGACAAAACCTCGATGGCCAATAATCCGCTGGCTCTCCAGTTCGCGATTTTATATACGGGGCTTCGCTATCATGGTCATGATGGCATCATTCGCCTTGATTCTTACAGCTGTCATCATGTTCGAGAAGCATGGCCAGAGAGCCACCGGCGCAGCTTTCGTGACGGACTACCCGTGTCAGGTTTTCGTAGGAATAGCAACTATGAATTTGGTGTTGAGCATTACATTTTTGTTCCTGTCCTGTATCTCAAGCAAAGTAAGTGTGGAGGCGGGCAGGATTATACTTCAAATTCAGACTGATAGATGGTTGTAGTTTAGAAAGAGCAACAATGCTGTGAATGCTATGTTCACTCTCATCGCTGCTGTGGGCTTTGCGTCGTCGATGGGGGCGTGCTTCTTCCTCAACAGAGAGAACACTCTAAAACAAGATTTATGGTAAGTTTCCCAGCACCATTTTCGCCATGGGGTCTAATTGATGCAAATCAGGCGGTGGTCATGCACAAACCATGAGAATGGAGTGAATTCTGACGACATCAATTTCAATTTAGTCTGCAATATCATCACTCAGGGCTGGAAGCTCGGTATCGTTCAAGCGAGTTTCGAACTTCTCACGTTTCTGATTAGTATCATGGTTTGGATATGGCTTCGGTGGACATATTTAAGCCGATACGGTATTTTTGGTGTCAAATTGTTCTGATCCTTTTCATGTAGTCTCCTTCGTTCATGTTATTTTCTTCATTTTTGTCGCATGTTCCTAGTAATTTGGTTGTTTCACCTAAATCTTGTGCAATGTTAACTTTCTTATCCTATACTCACTTCGACCTCTGCGTTGTTAAAGTCCAATAGCCCGATTCAGCCGTTCGTGTTGCTGTAGCACAGCATATATTGACGGCAACCTGCATGTCGAGATTGGTCTGCAGGAAATAAGTGTACGATTTATGTAGGTCAAAATCACAGTGGCTCCATTTTTCAGGAATACCATTGACCGCATAGTTCGGAGCCTCCTTCAACATCCAATTTTATCCGACGCATGCGTCATTTAACGGTTCTATAACGACTTGAGATTACATCTGGACTTCCCACGAGTTGACCGGGAAATCTACGAACCGTGTGGTTGTCGGATAAAAGGGCTCGTGAAAACTGATCAGCTCGTACGGTTTATTTCGGTTTATTTCAAAGACGACGTATCAAAATCTAGCAAGAGACTTACCCCAATGACGAGTAAGTTCCGCGTCAATATTTCACTTTTGTGACGGTAGCTCACTTGTATGCATCTTGTACCTAAAGCTAGAACGCATATTGGTCAGTCGAGAGGTAATTTCGAGGTAGTATCATGAATCCGAATGGTGCTGGACACAACCATCGATTCTTCTCATCGAATGTCATTCTCACATTTTCTTTGTTACATACGGAAAATGCAGCTCGTGAGCAAAGCATGTCCCAATATCTTTTGTATTTCACGGGTATGCGCAGCATTTCATCCCCTTCGAAGTCCTCGACCTTGGAATCGAGATTGACGACACGAATTCTCCGTTTTCCAATTTCTTTTCCAGATACATCATAATAGAGAGCATTCAGTTTATTCTCTGTTAGTCTGCTCAGCAAACCTCTATTCCCAAACACCGTAGTTGAGAAGACACCAGAATCGGACGTGAGGATGGCAATACTCCCCGCGGCATTACTCCTGGCCCTGGTCGGTTATGCGACTGCTCAGTATTATCCAATCAATGGACTAACAACGGGAGTTAATCCGACAACAAAGGCAAGACCTCTCAGAGTAAACATACTAGATCTGGAGAATGACATACCCAAATTGTGAGTGCCCAACATGGGTTGAAGTTCTACAAATCAGCAGCTTATGAATTACCATATCCAGCTCACTCTATATTCAAGCACTTGCTGCTATGCAAACCATGGACGAAAGCAATGTACTTTCATATTTTCAAATAGCTGGTAGGAGCTCTATTGACTGCACGGGTTTAACAATATTTATTCTTGATAGGTATACATGGGAGGCCTTACCTGCCTTGGGATGGCGTGGATACAGTCCCAGGTGCTCCAAGCACAGGATACTGTACTCATGGTAAGTTCTTGAATCCATTAACAACCCAGTTGCCTAATTCTTCAGATTCTGTATTGTTTGCCCCATGGCACCGACCTTATCTGGCAATTTTTGAAGTGAGCATCTCGATTTTCCTTCGGCCCTCGACCCTAACCTAACACTTTTTCAACAGCAAGTTCTAGCCAGCCACGCCCAAGAGATTGCAAAGACATATCCATCTACGATGTACCCAACATATCAAGCTGCAGCAGACCAACTCCGTATCCCATACTGGGATTGGGCATCTGATGCTGAGATACCAAGTGTAGTCAGTGCTCAAACTGTTAAAATTACTACGCCATCTGGCGTCCAAACTGTCAAAAATCCTCTGTATCAATACAACTTCCAGCATGTGCCACTTGATCCAAATACTTTCCCAACCGGGGATTATGATGGCGAGCTGGCGACATACAATTTTACAGTGCGGTTTCCGGATTATGTTGGTAGTGGAGATGATATCGATGCTGCGAACACTTACTTGACGAGTGCAGGACTCACTGAGCAAGTGGTAAGTCATCATAATACCCTTTGTGCTGGAAGATTCATTGGTCTCTCACTAAAGGGAAGTTGTAGTGGACGGCACTCATGAAATCTGAGACTTTCAACAATTTCGTTACAATGGCTAGTGCAGGATCGAGTATTGAATCTCCACATGGAACGGTACATGTCTATGTGGGAGGTGCTTACGGCCATATGTCAATGTTAAGTTATTCTGCATTTGATCCGATATTGTATGTGATTGCCTCCACCCAAATTTCAGAACACAGGTCTTCTACAACAACCCACACAGTTTTTTGACTAACCGTTCTTACTCAATCAGTTGGCTCCATCATGCAAACGTCGACCGCATAACGGCCCTTTACCAAGCCATGTATCCCGGCAAGTATATATCCGCCATGGCAGACGCGTACGGAACCTACACTATTCCTCCCAACACTATCGACACCCAACTGTCCCCTCTCAAACCATTCGCCATTTCCTCCACCACCTTCCACACCTCAACTTCTGCTCGTTCCCTCTCAGCCTTTGGGTACAGTTACCCTGAGATAACTGATTGGAATCAGACAGCTTCTCAATTGACAAGTTATGTTACAGGCAGAGTAAACGCACTTTACAGTATCGGTGGAGCGAACAGCAAGAGGATGGTTAGGAGAAACGGAAGATTACATTCTAGCCTGGGTGTCGAGGGAGGACATCAAGGGAAGGATAATACTAAACTTAGGGAATGGTCGGCTTCCATTAGTGTCTCGAAGTTCGATTTGCAAGGACAAAGATTTATCGTACGTCTGTTTTGTGGAAGTATTCCTGAGAAGCCCGAAGATTGGGCGACAAGTTCGAGTTTGCTGGGAAGTGTGGTTATTTTGCCACCACCTGTTGCTTATGATGGAGCAGACAAGATGGCGCATGACGAGATTGTGTTGTTGCGGGAGGATTCTAATCATGCACATGGTGGATATGCTGTTCCAGATGAAGAGGGGGATGGAGAGGGTACAGTTGAATACCTGAAGGAGAATTTAAGATGGAGAGTTCAGTTTGTGAGTACTTTCTTTTATCGTTATTCTCGTACTGCGCTAGCTTCATTGTTGTTTAATATTGCTCCTATTCATCTCCCATAACTACTTGGTTATCCCAAACATCTCTATATCCTCTCCGGCTCCTCCCCCACATCAATCTATTCCAACTCTTCCACCCCACTCCTCTCCTCTCCTCTCCTCATCCCCTCACCTGACCTCTTCCTCCTCCCTACCACACTCATTAAAACCACTAACAGCCTATCCTCCACCAGCTCAACCACACTCTCCCATCATCCACCCTCCGCACCCTCCAAATTGTTGTCGCCGAGCAACTTGTCACTATACCCAATGACCCAAGCCAACGACCCGTCTACGGTCCCAAGACACTTCATCCTGAGATCGTTGTTCGAGGATATTAGACCTGCGGTGAGACACAAGGGCTGCAGTGGGGGAAGAAAAAGGGAAGATGCAAGGCAAGAAGAGAAGATGAGACGAAAGTGGATGATATGAAATACATGGAAAAGAAGGAGTAGGAGATGAAATAGTACTATATTCACATTGCTTCTAAATCGCGAGTCTTAATCCGAATTCCTGGAACATACTCCTAGAAAAACAGCACAGAAATCCCTAAATCTCCAATCTCCATCCTGAGTGTATGATAGACATCTCATCCTCCACCACAATACTGATCTCCCCCACCTCCTCCACCACAATACTAACCTCCTCCGCCTTCCCCAACCTTAATCCCAAGCTCCAACCTCGACCCCGCCGCATCATACATAACAAACTAGCAATACTTAGATAGCTACCAAGCACTAGCTACTTATTAGACCAAACCTTCTTTCAATCTGCCCCGCACACATATATACAAGCCCTTCACGTCATCGATACTGCGGGGTACAGAAACTGCAGCCGGACGGAGCATTACCATATCAATATTCTCTCTTGCTGTCGCTCCAGTTCAGGAATACTCGAGGATTCGTTAAGTAAGATTATACGATGCGATGCATACTCCCAATGCAGATACAGACAAGTCTTTGAAGCAAAAAAGAGAATGAATGATGCGGTTCAAGAAGCTGTGTTCACACATTTATACCTCCTCATCAAGAAAGCTTAACAAACCCCTCTCTACCTGCTGCAGCTCGCGGGGAAAGTTTATTCGTGTTCAGTGTTTTATGTTATACTTGTATCTTTCTTGTTTATGTATGTATGTAGAACTCTCTTTAACCTTAAGCTTTCCTGCCGGAACTTAATCATTCCAGTTGGTCATTTTAGGCGTCACCGACGCCGATACTGAGCGAAACAGGGTGAGTAAAGTAAGGTGAAGTAAGTTTGTTCACTTATTTCGGTTATCTGAAAGGGACAATGACGGTTATATCATGATGAAGTGAGAATGAAGTTTAGGTAGGTTGTATGCATTTGAGTATGCGTCTATTATACTCCTTCTCATCTCATCCCACTCAGCTGAAATGAAGTGAAGTGAATGAGGAGTGAAGGGGAGTAAAATGTATTCTGATTAAATTATCGATTATATAAATCCTCACTCCTTTTCTCACTTACCAAGCCAAATTTTCATATGCCCATAACATCTCACCCCTTGCCTACCATATTCACTTACTCCCATAACATCCCTCCCGCTCCCCTAACATCACAACCCTAAAGCCTCTTTCTCCCCCAACCCGGTCCTAAATATCAACCTGATATATTATCTCGCTACCCATCCATCATCCCGCACTCCATACATCATCCCGCTATATATCCACATATCATCCCACTACCATATATACATCATCCCGCAATCCACCATCCGTCTCCCCCGATCGATCAACCCGCAACTCCATAGATTAGCTCGATCTCACCTACTGCACTATACTATACCCGTAACAGACTTTATTATTACTTACTAAACTATATCTATCGATCTATTTGTGTAAGTTTGTGCTAAGTTTAGGGGGTTGAGGTGTGATCGGTACTTAGTAGGGACGAAGTACTTGTAGGGAGAGCGAAGAAAATCCGGTAGGGAGGGTGTTGGAGGGGGAGGTGTGTATTTTGGGTGAGAAGAAGAGGAGAAGGAGGGGAAAGGGGGAAGGGGAAGAAAGTATAAGCAAAGGAAATATAGAAGTAAACAACAACCAAGAGAAAGCGAGGGGGGAAAGTGAATAAATTCTTTATATTATATTATACTAGATTGAAATCTGTACCTAGAACAAGATAAGAGAGAGGAGAGAAGATAGATTTTATCATTCTCTTCTCTAAATACGTAGATGTATCTTTTCTCTGTTGCATCGAAGTCAAGCAAGCAAAAAGAGAAATTGAGAGAGGGAGAAAAGAATACCAACCCTGATAGGTCGATCATAACATAACTAGGACCAGAACCGGGATATAGCAAAGATTAAAAACATAACAAGACGCGAAACCCGCCGCATTCCATTCATTAAACATTTTTAACACACCCCATCCATTCCAGTCCATTAGACCTCCCTCCCCACCCCATCACCAGCATATCACAGCCCTCCCCACCCTACTCCACCCAAATCTTCTCCCCCGCATACCCCCTCGCCCCCTCCAACCCCTCCTTCCTCAACCTCTCCTCCTCCCTCCCCTCCACCACTTCCCTATCCGCGCCCTCCCTCAGTAGCCCCACCCTCCCCTCCCCCCTCCCCACCACATCAAACGGGAACCACTCCGGCCTCACAATAACATACGCCGTATAATCAAACCACTTAACCTCCATTTCCCTACCCGTCTTCGGATCGATCTTCCTCCTCACATCCACGCTCCACAGGATCGTCGCGATAACTGTTATCAGCACCGTCTCGGTATGGTCTTGCCCGATGCAGGCGCGGCGGCCCCAGCCGAAGCCGCTGTGCGATTTGACCGAGGGGTAGTGTGTGAGCGGCTCGCGGTAGCTGGGCCATGAGGGATCGAGCCAGCGCTCGGGGTGGAAGTTTTCGGGGTCCGGGTATAGAGCCGGGTCGCGTTGGAGGGTCCATTCGAAGGCGAGGCAGGTGCTGCCGGCGGGGATGTGGTAGCCTTCGTAGACGTCGTCTTGGAGGACGACGTGGGGGACGCCTAGGAGGGGGGAGTTAGTTTTGTGGGTGAGGACGGGGGACGTGAATGGGTTTATGATTGGGAGGGAGGGATAGCTCAAGGGATTAGCCTCGCAAATATCTATCCCAAGCTGGAAGGGTGAAGATAGATGAAGAATATGAAGATAAACATGAACTCACCAGCAGGAGCCGGACTTCTCCATCTGAAAATCTCTCGGATAATCGCTCTCACAATCGGCAGATTCTGAATATCATCCATATGGGGCTGTCTCTCCCCACACACACGATCAACCTCCTCCTGAGCCTTTTTCTGCCACTCCGGCGCAAACAACATAGCCGAGAAGAAGCTCTGAATCGGCGAACTGGTAAGAACGCCTCCGATCAACGCCAACATGCCGACCGAATACGTATTATCCTCGTCAATCTCAGGGCTCGCGGGAGTCTTAGACGTCAAATACCTTCCCATCCACGACGGCGGCGCCGGCTTCTCGCCCGAAGTGACCTCCCGACGCACGGCCTCTTTCTGACCGAACCAGAAGTTGCGCTCGCGCTGGAAGCGGGCGAGTTCGGCGGCGTGCCATGGCTGCAGGAAGTGCGGGACCCAGGAGGGGATGGAGCGCAGCAGCGGGATTTTGTTCTGGATGTCGCCGTCGCCGGAGATGCGGCGGAGGAGCGTGTTGGCGCGCATGACGGTTTCCTTGGCGGTAGAGAGACGCGCGTCGCCCCAGGCCATTTGCGAGGAGATGCCTGCGGTGCATTCTTCGCAGAATTGCTTGAAGAGATGTGGTTCGGCGATGAGGCGGGTGATGAAGGTGGCGGCGCCTTTTTGGGAGAGGTCTTTGAGTCGTTCGGCGGGCATGTTGGACATGGTGTTTTTCATCCATGCTTTGATTCTTTTCATGTCGTCTGGTGGATGGTTAATATGATGGTTGTGTGTGTTTGGAGGAGTGTTCGATGGCGGAACTTACCTGTGTAGGTCACCAAAGGGATGTAACGATTGCTGAAGCGACAATCCGCTCCAATGGCTGGTATCCATGGTCGATGCGAGTAGATGGCACCTCTCTTCACAAACAGGTCCTCGCAGATTTTGTTTGATGTGATCCAGATGGTATTGTCTCCATTGAGGTTGACTTGAACGATCGGGCCATACTCCTGAGCCCATTCATGTACTTTTAACCATGGATTCTTAGGAGCGAGGTCAGGTACGGATCCGACGATTGGGTAGCCTAAGATGAGATTGTTAGTATCACAAAGATAAAGAAAGCTCATGCAGGAGTTGTTAATACCTTTAGGACCCGGTAGGGGCTTGGTTCCAGGAGGCAAATGCTTCTTCGATTTAAAGAGACGCTCGAAAGTGACATAACATAACAAGACTACAAGCGAGCCAAGGATCAACAATGATGTGTACGCCATGTTCGTAGACTCGAATGGGAATCAATCTATAAGTGCTTCGGTGATCTCTAGAAGAAAGAGAAAGGTCTGGAAATGAACTTGAAAATGGACTTGTTGTTTGACAGGTCCCTTCCTCAAGTACTTAAACATGTCACTGCACCAACTACAACCTCCAACCCAACGAAAAAAAAGCATCTTAGCTCAACAAGCACATGAGAAAATGAATCAGAGCTTGAGATTATCACGTAAGAGAGCAATAGTTTCCATTGATGAAACGGAAGAAAGCAACTATTTTGGGTAACACGGACACAAGAAGACTTTGGGAGCACTTTAGTAGCTACTAGTGCTCCCTCGATGGAACTAACTTCGTATACGATTTCCCAATGGAATCATATAAGCATGCTTTGCGTCAAGCTTTTACACCTAACGTCAGTGTTTACTACTGAAAGAAGTAAGCAGACAGCCTTAAGCTAACGGTCAATAGCCCAGAGTAGTACCCGCTCCTTATCATCTTGGTTCCATTCTGGCTGAGATCGACATTCACAGCACAAGAATGACAATCGCAAGGAGGAAGCTTGCCTGGAATTTTTTTTGGATGATCAAGGAAGAGCCGCCACGAGTAACCAAGACGTTCTGTCCGATTATCAGTTGCAGCAATGCACGGTTCTTTCTCGACTCAATTGCAGAATTTAGCGTACCTAAAGTACTACCCCGCGGGCCACTCTGAATCTAAAGCACATGGCAAACTTAACAGCCCGCCACATAAGCCACCACACGGTAAGATTTCGTAAGATATAACCGAGATATAACCGTACATCACGGGCAGTCAGATAAGACTCCTCGGGTGAAGAAGGGGTTAGAAACGCCGCAACTGTGCAGGAATTCATGTTGGACTTAGGTGAGCATTGCAGATAGAAATAGCCTACGAGATATGATAGGCACATGTCACTTGAAACTTTCGAGGACGATTGGAATGACAAAACATCGGATTCTTCAATTTACTCTGTCATCCCGTGTAGCGCACAGATTGTTTGTAGATATCGTGAGACTTTCAAGGAAGTCAACTTGGATTAAGCGAAAGGCCGAAGAGCGAGAGTTAGATGCTGCGTTGGACAGCCTCCATCTGATATGGGTATGTATCCCGCGACATTGTACCCCGAAAAGTTTGTGTGATGATATTCCAAACCAGCGGGTACAATGTATACAAGAAAGTCTCTGCTAGACCAACAAAAATGCAGAGGTGGTAGCGAACATTTGGGAACCAATTAGATATTGGTCCCTGATAAAGATGACATGAAATAAACCGATGATCTCGGGAGAACACTTGAATTGTATTTCTGATTGGTTGTTAAGTCCCCTAAAATTTCCCACATCCGTCCATTTGGGATCGACTTCAGGCCTCCAAAGTATATCAAAAAGCCATGCAAATCGGCCCAGTGGGAAAGTATCATCACTGTCATAGTAATCGTACCGCCTTCACTGATGCTGCGAGTCTCAAATTTTCAAGACGGACAGATCTAGCCATGAAAATGATCAGGAAAGTTGGTACGATCAACCTTGCAATGACTAGACAGTGTGAGACGGAACCCGTGAAAACGTAAATGTCGGCAAAATGTCTCAAACCCTCGTCTTTAAACCTCGTCACATTTTGATGGAAAGCATGACGATGTAGGCACCTCCACAATTGGTGTCCTGCATCAGATCTTGGAGTTTTGGACATCGTCTAAAGTTGGCTGAAAAAAACAGAGCTTCGGTCGTCCTCTAACAGAGCTGCCGCCACTAACTGTTTGCAAAAGCTCGTATTCTGCCCCGTATCTGGTGTACCTTACTGTTGATTACGCTGCTGCCTGCTGCTTCACTAGAGGTCTTGAAGCTATAAATTTGACCCAATGTTGGAGATAAGCTTCCGATAAACAGCCCAAGACGATATTCTATCCATCTTTCTGGATATGTCGCGACCCCCAATACCTCTTATTGGGAGGGCTGCCGTTGCATGTTGTGAGGAAAATTATGACTAGGAACAATTGTGACATCTCAACACTTGTGGACATCTGCCAATCGCCAATCGCCAATTAGTGTGGGATTTCTGAGAATGGATGCTGGAGTCCGAGGGTAGTATGTGATCATCAGATATGCTGCGGCACTAGCTCGCAAGATCTAAGCTGGTCAGCCAAGCGTGTAGATAGCCCGGAGGACAAAACTGTATATCAAGCCCACTTGATGACCAAAGTAGAAAGCAAATCAAGAACAGTTAATAAGTGACAGTTTTCCAGCCATTTCTTGCCTTGGTAAGATTTGAAAAGGATAACCCCGAAGCGTGCTTATGACAATCTCGGGCAGTGTCATGCAGCTCACAGTGCTTAGCATTTGCTGAACTCTAATCTGAACAGTGAGTCCGTGGAAGTACACATACGAATTGTAGGGTAGTTATCAGTTATCAGTTATCAAATGAAGAATTGTGTAGAAGAGCAGTAGACAAGCCCGACAAGTTGTCGACTGGGAGGACCTGCGAAGCTCACATAGGTGGTGCGCATTTTTCCAGCCCCCTTGGCGAAGGAATAGTATTAGATGTGATTTGCATCCCAACTGAGCCACGCTCAATTCGATATGAGAATCGTGAGGATCATTGTAAGACTATTATCAGCATAATTCATAAATCGAAGCGTGTTTGCACGGAAAATGGTGCAGTTAATGCGGGAGGACTAAAGTGAGAGAAGATGGAATGAGTGAAAAAGGCACCGGATCCCCAACTTTCTGCGACTTGGCATCTGCTGTCAAACTGACAGATTCTCAAACCTTTATCTTCAAGGTTTATCTTGGACGCGGACATGATCATACGTAGATCGTGGCAAGTTGTTATTGGAGACAAGAGAATGTCGTCGCCATCCTGCTGTTTGGTTGAGGTTGAATTATTGAAAGTCAAGCCAGTCTTGAGATACTGAGGATTACTTGAGGTATGAGATATTGAGTAAGGAAGCGAGCGAATGTGAACGGATATTTGAGTGCACGGCGGCAGGGATAAATTAGACAACCTTCTATGCGATAATGAATTAAACATTGAAAAGAATTCAAGAAACCCATTAAGCAAATTGGCGTCGTGGTCCATAAGAGGGCCATGGAAGGTCTAGATAGATCTAGATTATTGCGGGTTCTGTTGAAGGCTCGAGGGTGGAAGAAGAAAAAAAGAAGTTCTTGATGTTATTCCTTGTCCGTCCGTGAAGCGAAATAAGAGATGGAGACCTCCGACGATGCCTGCCTATCGAACTATCCGCAAATCTGGAAATCGCCCGCGCGTTCCTGTCGCTATGCCACGTGATGATCTGAGACGAGATCCTCCAAAAGGCTGGGCTCGGAGGAGGCTCAAAAGGCTCAAAAGGCTCAAAAAGCTCCAAATGTTTCAGGATAGTTGAGCTTATTAAGATCATTCCAGAAATTTCCCCTTTGTTCTCAAGTTACTGAGGGTAGTCGTACTCAACGAGGCTCATCAAGTGGGAGTTCGGATTGGATTCGGAAGATCTACGTACACAAGAAAACAAGCATTGAGGAACTCCCCAAAAATAACTACGAGGTAAGGATACAATGGAAAGCGATGCGCTGCACTACGCAGCATACGGTTACTGTTGTTCCTCCTAGATGTCTGCGGAGTATCGCCTGTGTTGGTAGAGCACGAAACGGCTCAAGTCTACGTCGCATGTTACAAATCCCAAACTCTGCTACAGTACGGCACTGCTCGAGTAGTTCACTACTCCGTCCCTGGCAATGTTGACATTTACTTGGCATTCATCTGACAGAACGGCCGAGAAAGAGAAGGCGAAGGGGAAAGGGAGCGGGAAGGGAAAAGGGCCTCGGGTCTTCAACGTCTATTATCCGTAATTTGATGTCAGCCCAGCCCCGCTCCCTGCCAAGGGATAGGGAGGATGGAAAGGATGAAGGGATGAGTGTTATGAAATTCAGCCACAATAATAAGGTAGCATCTGTATCATTCGTCAACCTTCCCCAGGTATATCTTCAACCCTTCTGCCCATTGCAATCGATTGGTTAAGAAGAATTAAGTGGACAGCGCCATCGCACGGAGGCAGCACACGGAAAAGCAGCAAATCTCCTGCGATGCTGAATGACGATTGTGCTTAAGAGGAGTTGCTTAAGAGGAAACTAGTGTGCCGGTAGTTGGCTAGAATCTCGATGGATGAAGAAACATGGAAGAAGAGGTACAAAATCTTGGACACTTACCGTCTTCTGCGTTCTAACTACAAGTACCTTCTTTGAGTCTTGACGTAGAGGGCATGCACATGATGCACAACAACTGTCACCGCATATTTAAAGTACAGGAAACCTGGCTGGTATACGCTGCTCCGTCCTCCGTCCTGCACGAGTATGCAACTAAGATTCGTGTACCTGACGCTATCCGACTAGCGACGATGATCTATCACGCTCATAAACTCATAAACGCCAATTACATGTTATGATTTGTATAAGCTGTGTGCATAACCTTGGGATAGCTTGGATAACCTTGTCGCAAGGCTGGAACGCCTATCGATCGGACGCTGCCTATCGTTGAAGAAGAGTAAAGCACAGGAGCAATCGCGAAATAGCGAAATGGCCGAAAGACGAGCGATGCACAATACAAACAGTGCAATGCCTCCTTCAACAACAATACAGACCGCGACGTCGCGACTACTCTCATCCTTAAGGATTCCCCTTCCGCGGGCTTCCCGGACGGCTGTGGACGGCGACGCACTTCTGTCCCGGCGAAGAAGAGCGAGCGATCTCGACGTTTGGATGATGCAGCACAACACAGCACAGCAGCATGAGAAACGTACGGAAAACAGAGTTTTCATTATGATAATGGATAGTATCATATCATATCAACGCATATCAACGACGCAACCCGCCTTGGTTTCCACTAGAAGAAGATCCATCCAGCTTTCATCCTCCATCAGAGTCAGGGGAACTTCCTTCCTCTCGCGATTCCCCCGGTTTGTTTAATTTTCTTTCTGACCTGGGTGGTGACTGGGCCACCGAGTCCCCACACTCCTAATTCCAGTCGTCCAAGTCAATCCAAATCGGCAAAACCCACTCGAACTTTGGCAGACTCGCAGATCCACGCCAACCCATCCATCACCAATCTTCCAAGTTACCAGGTACCGTTGTAATCTCGTAGTTGTCGGACTGCTCCTTGCCCTGTGAATTGTGAATTGTGGATGCGCTCTCCTCCTGCTCTTTTCCTCTTTTCCTCTTCCAGTCGCTTTAAAGATTGTTTTGTCGATAACCGATCCCGCCGAAGAAGCTCGAATGTGAAGTTCCAATGTTCTACTCTGCCCATTATTAACTTAACTTATCCCAACTCCTTTCTTTCCCTTTATGAATGAACTGAATGAACGAACGAACATCAGACGAAAATCTTTTTCCCCAAGACCTTTCTCAACTTCATCATCATCTTCAATTCATGATCCTTTTCTCTCCAAAAGTGGCCTCACTAATACACAGCTTCTACAGCACTTCTTATTCTCAAAATTAATATTCTTTTTCTCTTTCTCTACGAAGTATTCTCTCTTTATTTCTCTCTTTTGAAATTCCTCACGAAAAACGATCCATCACCGACATCCTCGACGCATTCATTACAATTTCATAATTCCGACAATTTCTATTGACGCCTGTCGACTCCCACTCATTCCAACCCAGCCTTCGATCAGGCAAAGCACGCAAAGCAAGAAGTCTTCGCAACCACCTCTCAGACTGAGCTGGTCATTTCTCGATTCCAAATACAAAAAAACCTTCGCAAACGGCCATTCCAAAAACCAGTTATCCATTCCAGGTTCTCAGGAAAAGCATATTTTCGAATAAGCTCTCTGGGTTCATTCGAAACGAACCCCAGACCGACAATCCCACCCCAGGTCTGTACATATCTAGGGCCATAATCAAGGAGGACGGTATCATCTCATCTTTTTCGAAACATCATATCACATCATCAAACTGAATTGAATTGAATTCAATTCAGTCCGTTCACCCAGTCTATCGAGAGGATCGATAGATACAAATTCAATCTTTCAACAACACCAAGAACCGCCAAAATAGCTACCTTACAGAGATCCAACTTTCCCCAACTTCCATCTTTCGAAGATGCGAATAGGATGATTTATTCAAATGATTCGGGCTACCAATCTTCAATGCCTGGTTCACCTCCCGAGCTAACGGGCTCGAAATCCTCCAAATCGTCCTCGATTCATTCTTCCTACCAATCTGACAATGACGATTTCCTTTCCGATGCGAACAATTTCGAGGAGATTGGACTCGACGATGAGTCCAGAACGGATGCTGAGATTGGAGAGTTTGCTGTGAAGATGTCGACCAATCCATATTCCTCTACATTCACGACCGATCTGCGATCACAAGCCAAGCAACAAACCCGACCACCAATGTCAGCGCTCCAGACAAACAGTAGAGTGCCAAGGGACCTAACAGCAGCAACGAAGGGGAGATCAGGATATCCGACATTGAGGTCGCAGATAAGGAATGCACCATCAGATGGATTGGCAATTGTGCCTGTACCAACGACGTCGTCCAAGAATAAAAGAGGTTTCACCAGTCCCAGCACTCCCTCGCTATCTACGACACTCCCTCGACAGCGAAGTTTGAGCCCGGGGCTTCAGAAAAGTCCAAGAAGCAGCCTATCAATACGAAGTGCCAGCAAAGGAAGAAGAGAGAGCTGGAACTCAAATCGAGAACGGAAATCTATAAAGGAGCTGGAGAAGGAATGCGATGATGATGATGGAGACGATGTGCCTGATGAATGTTTTTTGGAAAATGTGCCAATATCACCACGACCTCCACAAGAGCGAGCCGCCAGCGCAGCGCCATCTGCATCTACGAGCCCCGAGAGACCCGCAAAAGAAAAGACCAAACCTCTTGGGAACGGGACAGGCGCCAAACCGGCGGAACAGGGAGAACTTAGATCACCAAGATCAACGATGACACGAGGAGCTACTACCGGTCAATACTCAATTAATGCTAATAATTATTCGAAACCACGAGCGAAGAGCTGGAATGAAGCTTTGTCTGAGCTGAGCCCGGAAGCGAAGGCTTTGACGGAAGCTTTGGAGGCACACGCAGAAGATGAAGAAAGGAGAGAACTGGATCCGAGCAATCCGCGCAGCTACATTCGCCCAGCCAATTCTAAGCCAAACAGAGTCCAATCATCTTTCGCCGAACTACCGCCTCTACGAAGAGGTGAGCTGATGATTGATCCTCTACCTATATCGGAAGCAAAAGAGGCCGTCCTATCAAGAACGAGACCATCTTGGCTTCCTCCGAAGGATCCGGCTGAAGAAAGGAGACATCTGAAGCAATATCAAAAGATGATGGCCATAGCTGCTAAAGCTGATCGTAATAGAGAATCAGTGCAGAGAAGCAGATCAACCTGCAGAGATGACACTGCAAGTTCATTACTACGAATCTGGGAAGAACATGTCCTACCAAATTGGGACGACGTAATTCGACAGCGAAGAACAAGGGAGCTCTGGTGGAGAGGAATCGCGCCAAGAAGTCGTGGAGCGGTATGGACTAAAGCGATAGGAAACCCACTGGGACTGTCAGACTCGTCATACACAGCTGCTCTTCGAAGAGCCCAAGCTTTGGAAGCGACCATCAAGAGCGGTTCTCAGTTGAATGCGGAGGAACAGAGGAAAAAGAGTTGGCTGGACCAGATTGAAAGGGACGTCAAGCAGACCTACGCGGAACTGAGAATATTCCAACCCGAGGGTCCTTTACATGGGCCTTTGACCGATGTCCTCAAAGCTTATTCCATGTACAGAAGCGACGTGGGATATGTTCCCGGAACAAGCGTAAGTCATCATTCATCCACAAATTCTAGCTCAGTAAACTAACAGTAACAGACTATCGCTGCGATCCTCCTTCTCAACCTTCCTTCCGCATCGGCATCCTTCCAAGCCCTCTCTAACATCCTCAACCGTTCTCTCCCGCTCTCCTTCCACACCAACGACTCTGGCGCCATCTCCCGCGTCTATGACCTCTTCCTATCAACCCTGTCGCAAAAATCCCCTCGTCTCCACGCCCACCTTACTTCTCAATCTCTCAATCTCAACCCAGATTTCTATCTCCGTGATCTCTTCACCAGCATGTTCACCAACGCCATCTCCCTCGATAACGCAACCAGACTTTGGGACGTCGTCGTTTTCGAGGGTGATGCTATCCTTGTCCGGGCGGCAGTAGCGTTACTAACGCATCTGGAAAGTAAATTATTTAGCGCGAAGAGTAATGAAGAGGTGCTTGGCGTATTAAGAGTCAAAGTTGAGGATTGGAATGAGGAGGACTGGATCGCTAGTGTTAGAGGAGCGGGAAAATCTTCCTCTTCTTCATGATGAGTTGTGGATGTGTATATGTGGATTTTCTTAATTTTAATAAAACGGCTTTTGGGAAAAGGGAAAGGAATGAAATGGAATGGAAAAAAGGTGGTTTTTTGGAGATCAGATGGAAGGGCTTGTAGTTCAGATGGGTGTAGAGTTTGGTTTGGTGCAAATACCATATGATGGTAATGGATGGATGGGTGGGATAGATGATTGAGTTATCCCATACTATACCTAGTAGCAAACGGAATGGAAGATGTCTTGTCCGGTGAATAAGCTATGTGCATTTAATTGTGTGTTTGATCTTATATGATGTCTTGAGGGGTCTATGTCTACTGGATCACGAATAAATAGGTAAATGTCCAAAATATATATAATTGTAATAATCATTATTCCAAAATAATGTAAGAAGGGGAAGATATCAATCTAACTATACATTTATTTGTCATCTCATAAAATCTCTCGATATATTGAGAGTATAGAGAGAGAATACTGTATATAAGAAAGGAGATGATTGAAAGCGAAGAGAAGAGAGCGGCTTACCTAATCCAACCCCCTACCCCTCCCTCCTCTATCTCTCTACAACAGAAGCCCATCATTATTCCAAACTCTCTCTCCCATAAACTTATCAAAACAGATCTACTCTGCTCTATTCCATATCTAGACCATATCTCCGCGTTCTATACCAAGCAAGCGCGAGAAGAAAACAAAACAAAAGGAAAGGAAAATAAAACGTCGGTGAGTATTGTCTAAGTGGACTGCGCTGGACGGTTTCATCTGTCTCTCTTGCGACGAATCGCATTTTGGGATTTTCGTTCGGTTGTTGCTTGGGTTTGGGTTTGGGGGGGAGTTGTTTTTTTTTTTTTTCCGATTGCTGGGCTTGGGAGTGTTCGATTGCTATCCGGTAGTTGCTGTTTTGGGGGGTGGATAGTATAGTATGTGTATGGATTGGATTGAGAATGATATCTACTTTTCTGGAAGAGGTATGATTTTGGGGTTCTATATATATGTACTTGGGAATTTGGAAGCGGGGAGAGTTGATCCATTCTTCTATTCTGGAAAAAGTGCTGCTTTTAAGTCCAAGTCGACTCTTCCATTCCATCTTCCATCAAGTAATCACAGAAGCAAGTTCTTCTCCCTTCCCCTTCCATAAATCGGGGCCCAAATCTCTTAACCGCACAGTTGACAATCCCCAAAACAATCCAGCCCTAACCCTCCATCACTCTTTGCATCATCACCATCCCAACCCCCCCCGATCTCACCTCTCCATCCGGTGTTTCTATCCCAATTCATTTACCTCGGTATCTATGACGCTGGGTGCTGTCCGGTATGGTATGGTGCGGAAGTTGAGACGAGTTTCATCCCTTACGCTTTGCGCTTCAGCCTCCTCCTCGCTCGCAACTTCATCTCATCTTGTCATGAACAAGACCCAAGATGGAGAATTTTTAGCCAATCGCATGGGAGTTGCGGTTTTTGCTTGTGGACAGCCGGTGTGGTTCTGCGGTTCTTGTGTGTATCATTGCATAGTCTTGGTACTGAGGGAGCTGAGGGTATAAGTTGGATGGGTGGTCTCGTGGTGATGGATGTATTTTGGAATTGTTCTGTAGATTGGGATTGCTTTTTTTTTTCTTCTTCTTTTTGATTATTTGGTTATCGATCTATTCATATATACATCATCATCATCATATATACACAAAACTCCCCACCACAACCACAACCCAACCATGAAATCCTCTCCCACCCACTCCCACTCCCTCCCTCTCCTCCTCCTTCTCCTCCTCCTCCCTCTCTGCACCTCCCTCCCCCTCTCCGCCCCCACCGGCCAAAACATCACCTCCTCCAACTTCCAAGACAGCAAGCCCGCCTCCAAAGCCGCCGCCGGCGCTGCCGGCGCCTGCACCGCCATGACGGTGATCTTCGCGCGCGGCACCACCGAGCCCGGCACGCTCGGCACGCTCACCGGCCCCCCCTTCATCGCCGCTCTCTCGGCAGCCGTCGGGGCCTCCCAGATGTCCGTCCAGGGCGTGCCGTATCCGGCGGATGTGCCGGGGTTCTTGGCTGGGGGGGACAAGGGGGGGAGTGCGATGATGTGAGTTGTTTTTTCATTTTCTTTTCATTTTCAAGAGGGTTGCATGCATACTAGAAGAGGAACAAAATGTTTAAAGTTGTGGAGTGTGCTTTGGAGTAGAGATACTGATCGGAGCGGATAATCCAGGGCATCTATGATATCCCAAACCCTCGCATCCTGCCCAGACACCAAAGTCGTCATGTCCGGATACTCGCAGGGTGGACAGCTGGTGCATAATGCGGCGAAGATGTTGCCTGCGGCGACGATGGCGAAGGTTAGCTCGGTGGTGATTTTTGGGGATCCGGGTATGTTTTTTTTTATCTTTCCCTTTCCCGTTCTCCTCCCCCTTTCTCCTCTTTTATTTCTTTCCTTTCCTTTCCTTCCCGTCCAGTACAGTACAGTACTGGAACAGCACAGCACAGCACAGCACAGTATCGGAGAAAAAAACGGTCCTAATATACCATCTATCGGAACAGACAACGGCACCCCCGTGGCCGGCGCCTCGGCCGCAAACACCAAAGTCATCTGCCACGCCGGCGACAACATCTGCGCGCACGGCGACCTGATCCTCACGCCGCATCTGACGTACTCGACGGATGCGGGGGCCGCGGCGGCGTTTGTGAAGGGGGTTGCGGGGATGTGAGGAGGAGCAGAAGCAGGAGCAGTATCAGAAGAAGGGGGGAATGGGGAATTTGGGGGGAAAGGGGAGAGCAGGAAAGGAGAAGGAGAGATAATTGCATTTCTACTATCGATGTCATAGGATGTGCGGCTTAATATAAGAGAGGGGATATGCGATCGTGGGGAACTATAGGGACTGGGGCAAAAGGGAGAAGAAAGAAGAAAAGAAAAGATGATTATAGGAAAAGGGATAAAGAGTATATTATTGCAACACCAATCTACTCTTTAAAAAAATAAATATCTCATCTCGAATCTAACTAATCATCTAAAACACCAAAACCATTTCCCCAACCATATAAATAAACCCAACCCTTTACTTATCCCCCTCTCCTCCTTTCCCCTCCCTCTCTCCCCCTACCTTCCCCTTCCCCCCCAAACCCCCCCCTCCACTTCTCCCCCCAAAAAATCAAACTCCCCACCGGCAAAAAGAACAAAAACAACACCACGGCAAACGTAAACCAGGACCAGAGAAAAGAAACATGCTCCGCGAACGGCAAGGCAAAGTATCCGACTACGAAGGAGAGGCCGCGCGAGAGGTTGAACAGCGCGCCGCTTTCGGGGGTGCGCGTCGAATAGCAGTCGGAGGTGTAGGCGTAGAGGGTGGTGGAGGCGATTTGGAGGCCGAATACACCTAGGGCGGTTTTAGCGGAGGTGGGGTTAAATATAGAGGGAGGGGAAGGGGGAAAAGGTGGGGGATGTTAAGGAGGGGGAGTGGGAGGGGAAAGAAAATGGGCAAGAAATAGTGAAAAGAGCAAGAGGAAAGATCTCGGTAGGGTTGTGTGGGGAAAAGGGGGGAGTAGAAGTAGAAAAAGATTAGGTTTTGTGGCGGAGAGAGTGTGGGAAGGAAGAGGTGTGTTTGTGTATGTACATTGATGGAGTGGGGAAAGTAGACAATGGGGAAAGTAGGCATGGGAGATAGTAACGAGGTGATGTGTTTTGCAAAAGGACAGGGCTGTAAAAAAGACGAAACTTCATCTACCGACCAAGAAAAGTGCGGTGCACAAAACAAACATACCTATAGCAAGTCCTATCAATGGAACCACATAATGTGACTTCCCCACCGCCGCGCCAAAAACTATCAACCCAGCCGGCATAAACACTGCCGAAAGAACACAGAGATATAATCTATACTCCGGTTTTCTCACATCCCCCCTCGCACGCGCCATCCTATACATAACATAATCGCTTGCCTTCCCCGCACTGAACTCCCCCAGAATACTCCCAATCATGAGCGAAACACCCAAACAAGCACCGATCGGACCGCTCTTCATATTATAGTACTCGGTGTAGATAGTAGCCAGAGTGATAGCCGGGAGCACATTGATAAACGTCCACGCCCACGTGTAGTACCAGAATGGGAAGACGATGCTGGGATACTTGAGCATTTTGAAGGACTCGAGGAAATGCGAGAAGCGGAGTGAGTGGTTTGGGAGGACGTTGCCCCGGAAATCGAAGAGCAGTTGCATGTATGTGCGGGTGGTGGTGCGGGTGGAGAGGTAGACGGGGTCGCGGGAGAAGAGCGTTTCGGGGAAGAGGAAGATGGCGACGAAGAGGGATATGCTGGTGCTGATTGCGCCGATCCAGTAATCCCAGCGCCATCCTAGTGATTGTCCTAGGTAGCCGCCAACTGAACAGTAGGTGGTTAGTGAGGGATTGTAGAAGGATGGTTGTTTGGATATACTCACTTATGGCAGCGACGTGAGCGCCATTCGTGACGAAAACGGAGTAGATCCCCGTGGCTTCTCCGCGCTGATGGAAAAAGAACATATCGTTCACACATGATGTGCCAACAGACATCATACCACCGAATCCGATACCACAAATGGCGCGTGTGCCAACAAGGGCAGGGAAGGTAGAGACACGTGCTGATGCAATACCTCCAACGATAGTCAACACTATAGCAAACAGGGTGATTGGTCTACGACCGTAGATATTCGTAAGTGGCGTATATATGAACGGAGAGAGACCTCCTAGAATGATAGATGTAGTTGTGGCATATGCCGCCGTTTTGGGATCGACATTCAGAGCATCAGAGAGGAGAACCAGACTCGGGTTGATAAGAGCGGAATTGTATGGTCCGAGAAAGGCCATGAAGCCTACCTGGATGAGAACCGCCCATTTGAGCCATGTTGGCCAATTCTATCATCGATGATCAGATCAGTAAGGATATGAGATTCCGATGGAGGGAAAGGAAAGGAAAGGGTTCGGTCGGCAATTGCGGGAGAAACACGAAAACCAAACCACTCACCAATGGATCATCTTTAAATTGACTCGGTTGTGGCACCAACGGAAATCCATGTTGATCTAGCTTGATCTCCGTGGAGCTGCTGTCTTCGTCCTTTTCATAAATGGAAAGCTTTTGAGGCTCAACGTCGAATTGGTCGATGGTTGAATTGTTCGTTGACATGTTGTTGGAGTGGCAAGTCGAGATACTTCACCTTTGAATCACCCACCACACACGATGTACTGCACCCCTGAATGAATGGTTGTTGGAGGAAAGTGAGCTTGAAAGCAATGTTGTGAAAATGAAGTTAAAGGGGTAGTTGAGCTACGTGCTCATCTCATCATAAAGTACTATGAGTCTCTACGCGTCAGGATTACTCATGTTCCTCTTGAGTTTGTTTGTCACAGTACAGTGAATGTACTGTACAACTGCAATGTTGTATCTTGCAGTTACGGACTCTGACTGGTCCCAGGAAGGAAAGAGCGTATCATATAACGAGAGTGAACTTTGAAGAGCAGGATACTGTATGCACCTGGTCAGAATTGGAGACTCGGGAGGGGGACGGCACGCCCACATACCTCTTTGAGAGATCCGATCTCAAAAGGACCCGAGGAATTGGTCGAGTGAGACCGATGAGGTACTTGATGTATGTACCGGACGGAGGATTCAAAACAAGCGGGACGGGACGAACGGTATGAACGGTACGGCAACAACGGTATTGCAAGTAAGATTACCGATATGTACTTGGTAGTAGGGCGAGACAAGGGGATTGTGAGGGTGAGCACCTTTTTTTTCTATGTGGAGTTATGCCGACTTTAGTGCATGTGTGTGCAGTAGGTATAAAGAGATGGGGAGAGGTCGTTCTCGAACAGTCGAATTGTGTGAGTGTTTGAATGGGCTCATTCCATCAGTTAGTTCTATAGTTCTAAGGGATGGGAAGGGAAGGAAGGGAGGGGAAGGGATGTTAGGGTTGAGACAAGTTTTATCTCTCCGATTTCCACCTTTATTTTGCCAGAATGCCAATATGCCAATATCTGCTAAGTTATGATTTCCATGCCCAAGACTTTTTTCCAAGTTTTGCCCTACGACACGAAGCACAAGCACTGCAACTTACGGAAGGACCAGAAGAGAAGTTACTATGCAGACTGCAGATGTGAGCTTGTCTGTTATTGCGGCAACTGGGCGTTCCTGGTGAAGAAATGGTTGAAATGAATAAATTGGGGGCCGTCGGGGCATCGATCTCCAGGCGATTCTCAGGAATTGTGGCCAAGCCCCGAGCTGATTTGCTCATGGATGCAAATTTTTGGAAAATACTTTAAAGAAGAAAGGGCCTGCGCACACGCTGTGGAGCTTGCCAAGGGACTGACGGTCGGTCTTGGGAGAAAAAGCAGCGAGAGGCTAAAAGCGGCGGGAATTAGAAATCTTGATTGCTTTTTTGCGAGCATCAAGGTATCAGGTGCGGTGCTGGGCCGGGGTCGAGGCCAGAGAGGCAGGCATCGAGGCAGGGTCAGCATGTTTGCCCCAAGCTGTCGGTAACGGTCGCCGGTACTTTGGAGGACGCATTCCATTCATTCCATTCATTCCATTCATTCCCTTTCTCCGCTGATTCGGAAGGGAGAAAGCAGACACAAGTGGAGAGACGGCCGGATATAATTCCTACAAGAAGATAATACCCGGCAACTGAGGAAGAATCAATTTTCTGCTCGGCAAAAAATACCACATCTATCCATAGCGTGAGAGTAATAAAGTACAATAATGCCTTCCTTCCTGATTGGCCCGAGGGAAAGGCCTGGCTTGCTTTTGGCGTTCTTGTCGGGGGACCTTGGCTAGAGCCTAGATGGCGAAGATAGAGGATGGGCGATGGGCGATGGACGATGGACGATGGACGATGGCGCCATGGTTAGGTTTGGCTAGGATACGTCAAGCACTTCATCTCTGAGGACGGCGCCAATCAATGTTTGATGCAAGCAGCTGGCGTATCGATAGTTGAGTATATACTTCTTCGTGTAGCTATTTGCAGCACAGCCGCACCTGATTTTGACTTCTGTGGTTGCTGGTGGTGGTGCTCACTTCAACCCTGACGAGCGCTATGCTTTCCCGTAGTCAGAACCCAGAACCTCAGAACCTGGAAATCCCCAACTTTCCAGCTCCCAGGGAAAACATTGCGAACCCTCTCGCCAACTCCCAGCTCCCAGCTCCCAACTCCCAGTGGTATTTCAGTCCTTCCGTATCGGTGTGCATGATTGCATGCATGCGTGGTGGAATAACCCAATCAGCAGCGATCGACCCCAACTCCACTTCTTTCCCCGGCCTTGTCCATTTCCCATTTGCATCTTAAAAGTGCCCTCGCACGGTTAAAGGGTCTGCATGCGAATTGCCTATGGGTACTCCTAAGTCCTGATAATCTTGATCTCGAAACTTGCCGACGGAAACATCTGCCTGCAACGGGAAACTCTGCGCCTACTCCTAATAAACCCATAGACACTACCAGAGCCAAAGTCCATCCATTGATACTCGATACTCGATACTCGATACTCGATACTTACCTCCCTCTGGACCCTGCTTTGTACTTCACACTCCCTACCGCAACCTGAACCTGTCTTCTGGACACTACGAGTACACTCCTAACCAAAGTACTCTGTGCGAGTACACTCCTTACCACAGTCGAGCTGGCGCTTCAGCCGCGCAATCGCATTTAAGCTTTCAACATTTCATCATCAATGATCCGGGGTCCTTTGGACTGACTTTGAGGCTTCATGGATTATTCATCGTATTGATTCATTGTCTCATCGCGGCTTTCACTGCTTGTCGATGCTGTGAACCTCGATCTCCACTTCACCATCACCATCACCTTTATCTCCATTCACCACAACGCCACCACGCCACCGACGTTGTCCGAAGCCGGCTTACCGTACAACCTTAACTCGGCCGTAGGAAAATACAAGCTTTTCCAAAATCTGATGATCAACAACTTCATCAATACCGCTTTTTAATTTCCACATACCTCAAACCGCCCATACGATACCCACCCAGTTGGACCACCTGGACCACCGGGACCACCGCTTCAATGGACCAGTCCAAGAAGAAAAAGCCCGGCAAGGTTCGAATCCCTGATCACCTTCGTCGCCGGGCCCTCGTCTCTTGTGACCGCTGTAAGAAGCGGAGAATACGATGTTCGCGATCATCCAACTCCGACGGCCAGGAAGCTTGTCGAAATTGTTTGGATGCCGGCGTGGATTGTGAATCAACTTTACCTCGGAAGACGCGGATTTATGGGAGTGTGGAAACGTTGAGTCTTCGCTATCGCGTTCTGGATGCTTTAGTGAAAGGCCTCTATCCAAATAGCGACACCACCAACATCGATGTTTTATATGAACTCGCCGCAGCTCAGGGAATAGCCATACCGGATCTCAGTGGTGACTATCGAGTGGAAGAAGTCTTCGACAAAGTACCACCTGCTCTCGCGACATCCCCGCTCCATTCGGAAGGTAGTCCGAATGGAATGGAGAAAATTAAGGAAGAACCGGCTCCCACTGAAAAGGCACCCGTTGCGGCTGAGGAAAGACTGGTCCCAACCCCTCAAGGAGGTCAATCGCATTATATTGGCCCCTCGTCAAGTTTTGGTTTTGTGCTTACCTGTCGCAAAATGGTGGCGGAATACAACGCGGCGTTGAGCGCCGCACGACCAGACGATGAGCGCCTCAAATTATCTTCCGATTTCGCCAGATCGAGATGGAGTAAGGCATTGGAACCGAAAATCGCTGAAGAGAAGCATACTGCGCCAGGTCCAGCGGATCTCGAGCAGAACAACAACCACATGCAAGTACGGTCTCACGTGATCTCAGTTGTGCCGAGCAAAGATCAATCGGGGAAATCACCTCTATCTCTACTTTTACCTAATAAAGAGGTTGCTGATGTCTTAATCGAGTCATTTTTCGATCGCGTCCATCCGAACTTTATGCTTTTTCATCGCACCTCTTTTCTACAGCGATACGAAATAATGTGGAGCCAGCGTAATTTACTACAACAAGACTTCGAAGCCGGATGGTTATGCTGCGTCTTGATGGCATTAGTCCTCGGAGCCCAGGCTCTAGAACAGCATGAAGATGCATATGTCGAACCCCAGCGCCGCCATGTCGAGTGGGTAGAGTCACGCGTATATCAATTATTAAGTTCAAGTAGCTTGGTCAACATCCAAGCGCTACTTCTACTCCAATTACACCAACATAACTTCTCAGAACGAAACACGGCCTTCATGTTGCTAGGCGCGGCGTCAAGAATGGCGATGAATCTCGGCATGCATCGTGAAGGAGCCACGGAAACGCTCGACCCAATAGAGAGGGAGGTGCGTCGGAGGGTGTGGTGGACGATTTACCTCTTTGAGCAGAATCAATGCACTATCCTCGGCAGACCGTGCGCGATAGATGACACGGAAATAAGTGTCAGGTTTCCGGATGAGAATGCATTGGATGGTGGCACATGTGTTCCTCTAGGATATGTTGAACACATGGTTCGTCTGATGAAATTAATGTCTGAAATTAGAAGAAAGATGTATCCTTCGTCGACAAGCCACCATACCGAACAACCAAGAATCCGTGTTGCTATGCAACTCTTATTAGATCTCGATTCATGGCACCATAGCCTCCCTCCTAATCTTCGACTCGAATTCCAGTCGCTATCACCCGTCCACGGACGCGCAGTCCTCCTTTTACACCTCCAATTCCACCTCACCCAGGCCTTAGTCACCCGACCATTCATCCTCCGCAAAGTTGCCGTGCAACTCGCACGCCGCCTCGGAAAACACGTCCGCTCACAAGACCTCGACGAAGAAGAACTCAAACTCAGCTCCTCATGCGGTCTCTACTCCAAACAAGCCGTCCTAATCGTCCACCAACTCATCCTCAGTGGCCAATTCAACGGCGTCACTTGGATGGACCCCTATTACATCTACCACAGCGTCTTTGTACTCGCCCTCGACTTCCTCGCCCGCCCCACCGACGAACCAGATACCCCCGAAGACCTCTCCCGCAAGAAAGTCATCCTCGATATCATCGCCGCCATGAACAACATCCGCCTCTGTCCGCTCTTCGTCATCCTCACCCAAGTCGCCTTCCAACTCGTCAAAATCGTCGGCATCCTCGACCCCGCCCCTTCTCAGGATTCTAATCATAACCCCCACCCGCACCCCTCCCTCTCCCCCAAATCCTCCCTCCCTCCTCCCCAACACCTCCCGCCCCAGCCCCTCGTCCCAGACATCGACTTCGGCCTCGAAGCCTCCCAGGCCGGCATGCCCAACGTCGTCGACTTCTGGATGCAGGGCTCCAATCTCCAGCTGCCGTGGAAAGTGCAGCCGGACGCGAACGGCTTCCCGCAGGTCTCGGCGCCCATGATCGGGACGTTTGTGAATCGCGTGCCGATTATGGATGACGCGTTGGTGGGGGGGCATTTGTCGCCGTATAATATGAATTGGGAGACGGGCGGGTTTGATGTGCAGTATGCGCATCAGCATCAGCATCAGGGGTCGGGAGTTGGGGGGTTTGGGGTTTGAAGAGGGGAGTGGTGGATGGGGTGAGAGGTGAAGGTTGTGGGGTGAGAGGTGGTGGGATGGGGCTGTGGGCGTTTAGGCTTGGTGTGGGGATTATGATATCATGGAGAATGGGTATATAGATGGATGCACGGATAGGTGAATAGATAGGAACGGGAAAGCAAAAGGAAACGCCATAACATAAATACATACTCGTTAATGTTAGTATCAATGATAGGATATGATCAGAATCAGAATCAAAATCAAAAACCAATCTGTGCTGTGCTGTGCTGTGCTGTGCTGTGCTGTGCTGTGCTGTGCTGTGCCATACAGAGCCTGCATCCGCTGCGATTTTTCAACAGGCTCGTGGTAGTAGAGTATATATGTATGTATGTATGTATGTGGTGAGGGGGGTTAGATAGATAAATAGAACGCGAAGAACGATAGTAGATATTAGATGCAGTGTCGCTTCGCTATTAGTTCACTGGTAGGGGGAGGAAGGGGTGGGCGGAATATGGATGTGGTGGATAGTTATGTTATGTAAGATTACAGTAGTAGTGGTCTATTTATTAGGGAGGAGAGGGAGATCTTACTTTGTTCGTTTTCTGTGCTGGAGTGTAGTGTAGTGTAGTAACTTGGCTGTTTTGTATCGAGGGGGGGTTGTGTTTGAGCGGTGGTAGGGTGATGGGTGATGGGTGATGGGTTTGGGGGGTGGAGGGATGGGAGGTGGTGTAGGTTGGGTTGGATTGGGTTGGGTTTAATAGGATTGTTGGGCTTGAGTTTATAGGTGGGAGAGGAGAGGAGAGGATAGGGTAGGTTGGGGTGGTTTAGATTAGCTTAGTGTGAGATACGATACAATATAATAGCTTTACACTTCAATCGATATTATTAGAGTTTAATAAGTTATTTATATTTTATTATTTAGCCAGGATTTTTTTTATTGATACTTTTGTTTTCGCTTTCTGTTCTCCTTCGCTAAACATGCATTTTGCCTTCTTCCTCTTTATGAATTAGCTATTGCATTTCCTCTGTATCTCGAATCCTCCTACTTTGTATACCCTCTGATTTTACCTCTCACTTACCTCCCCTCTCCCTTTCTCATTCCTTACTTCCCCACCCCTTCCTCTCCCTCTCCCTCTCCTCTTCCCACCTCTCTCTATACCACCTCCTAACCCCTCCTCCCTCCTCACCTCCTCCAACCACTCAATCACCCCTCCGTACCCCGTCCGTTTCCTCCGCAGCACCCCCAAAAAAGCATCTACACCTAGCCTCCTTACATCTCTCCTGCTTACCGAGCAAGTGAATCGCTGACCCCCTCCTCCCCCCCCTTCCCCTGTTTCCCCTGCTCCTCCACCCCGCTTACCACCATCCCCCTCAACCCCCCTATCCCCCCTCCCACGACAACACACCCCCCACCCCACATCCAAAACCCCCCCCACCGCCCTCCTCATCACCCCGGTCCTCGGCCTCTTCCCCACCGGCAACGCCCTAATATACGCCAGCATCTTGGTTGCCGTCTCCGTGAACGCGGTATACAGATTATTATGTACTGTTTGTAGCGAGTTGTGCGCGGTGTCGAGGTACATGGGGTGGGATTGGATGTGGAAGGAGTCTGTTTGGTGTAGGTTAGGGAAGGAAGAAAAAATAAATAAATAAGGAGGAAGTGGAATTTGGAGGAAGGAGGGTTTGGAAAGGAGATAAATGGATGGAGGGAGGGAGGTGAGATGGGAGGGGAAGAAAAAATGACAAAAAACATACAACAGTGGGGATTCGCTGGTGGTCACCCACCCAACTACTAATCCACCGATTCAAGGCTTGTGTATGGCAGAGCGGACGGGATGCCCAATTCTCCTTGATCTATGGTCGTATGTGACAGAAGTGTGTTTGTTTGGGTATATAACGGGTAAAATGGGGTGTGTAATGGTTGGGAATGGAGATTTTGGTGCTGGTTGTGGTGGAGATAGGTGAGGTGAGGGGATGTAGCGATGAACGCAGCGCGGAATGCGCGAAGAAAAATATAAGAGAAAAATGCGCACAAAACACAAAAAGAACAAAACTTACTTATAACTTTCCGACAAAACGTCTTCCCCGGGACTCTCCAGTATTCCACCGTCAGCGAATCTTCAATTGCTAATTCTCAAATTAGCAACGTCCCTGCACATCTCATCCACGAATTCGACTCGGATAAATATCCCCAACTCACCTAACTCCCTCTTCCTCTCCCTATCCCTCGAAATACTCAAACTCTTCACATCAATAAAATTCCCACAATAAGGAAACCCGCGCTGCGCCACCAACCTCCTAACTTTCCTCCCCTCAACACAAACCTCGAAGTTCGTAAGCGTCTTCTCCGGATTCACAGTCACGCCATATTCCGGTACTCCGGCATGCATAACTTGAAGAAAGCGTTTCGCATGCGCGGGATTAGTTGTGATGAGCAGGAAATCATCAATAAGTCTCAGAAGCAGGCTTTCGCCAGATTGTAGAAAGGAGAGGTGTTTCGCTTCCAGGTCCGCGTAGAAGTAATTGCACAGTAAAGAAGAGACGACGGAGCCCTGCGGGATACCTTCTTTTTGCCGGTAGAAGCGCTTGCCGATTTGGACCATGTTGCGGGAGATGTGCTCGGTGAGGAGGTCGAGGAGGGAGTTGGTGTCGCGGATTTGGTTGACGACGGTTTCGACGAAGATGGTGTTCTTTTTTCCTACGGCAAGGTCGTGTTCGAGGTCTTCGTCGAAGTCGTCGATGTGGTGGAGGGGCTTGGCAAGGGTTTTCCAGCGGCGGATGGGCTTTTTGACGGCGGTGAGATTGGAGTTGTAGGCGTCGGTGGGTTTGATCTCGACGTGTTTTGCGATGCGGTATTCGGACTCGCGGGGTATTGAATGCATGAGTTTTATGACGGCTGATTGAGGTATAGTATCGAATGCAGCTTGGACGTCGACTTTGGCAAAGTATAGTGGTTGGGTTGGTGAAGTAAGGGTGTTTTTGAAATTTTTAATTTTCTGGTAGAGATCACCGACTGAGAATAGAGCTGAGCCAAGGCGTCCTGGGTTAGTTGCCTAGAAAGTCAGCAGCGTCCGATATGAATTCCACAATGTTCCTTACCTTCTCGTGAGTGAGAATACTGTGAATTGGACCCAGTACACTATTGATACTGCTACCTAGCAACTTGCTCTTCTTTTGCAGAACTCTTCTTCGGAGATTCATGATTGGTCGGACACCGGTTTCCTTGGGCAATAATCGGATTTGACTGAAACCTAGTGCTCGTGAATCCAGTATCTTGTGAGCTTCATCCGGCTTGATTTCCTCGAACATTTTTAGTTTCAGGGAAGCCAGAGCTGGCTCAGCTAATGACCTCCAGGTATCATGACGAAAGTAGAACAATCTTTGACGATGAACATTCGTTTCAGTGACATGAAAATGTGCTCTAATTAGAGGTAAGACGACGGAGTCAAAGAGGTAATAGAGAAACTCGAGGAAGATTTCGCGACATTTGTTCAAATCAGTTTGTGACAACTTTTGATTCGCGGTATTTGGAGACCTTAACCATTCGATGTCTGCGATCTGCACACTTTATTTAGTACTATATATTGACATTGAAGCATATAATTACCTTGATATCTTGAGATACTTCATGCAGAGAAAGAACCTCAAATCTTCTCATCTGAATAAATCTGTCCACATTTCTGTGAAATACTTTTTCATTGTGTGATTGCACGTCTTGAGCCCCCCAGAAGTCATGAGGGATTATATTACGAAGAACTGCACGGACGAAAGCGGAAACATCAGCAGTCGGCGTGGCGTGGTCCATCAGTGTCAGCTTTCGAGGAGGAATCGAAGCTACGCTGGAAGGTATAATTACAGACTCATGGCTAGTCTTCGAACTCTGCGTTTCAAGAATTGTCGAAACAGAAATATCTCCTTCCGGAACATCATCCACGGCGTCACGTTGGTGCTTTGAGGACTAGGAAAGTTAGTCCTGACTCGTATCATTTGCTAATAGAATACATACCGAGCAATAGTATGCTAACAATTTGTTGTAGGAGCATCTAGAATGTAGCACCTGCAACTTGTGCACCAGACTTTTAGCCCTTCCACGGAGCCGCTTAGGTAATTTCACTTTCTCATCTAGTGTGTATTTTGTGTTGATTTCTTCTTCTCGATGTGTGTAATCTTTGAAAGGCTGTACGGTTTCTCGAGGATTCACACTAGACGTGAACACGTTATGCAGACCAAATTGCCGTGGAAATATGTACATCATGAGGCGGATGGTGTTTGGGTGTGTTTTTTGGTGAAGAGATTCTTGATCGGTATTGCCTTGACTGGTATTCTTTACATATGGGTAGCGATTGAGGGCGTCTATACATGTGAGTGAAGATACACGATCATGATATAAGTGACATACGGATGTGTAGTAACCCTGACTTTACTTCACCTCGCGCATTCAAAGCGGCTTTTCCGTAGAGCATCCTATTCCTCACAAAGATAATTTCTGAAGCGGTACGAGACTGGGCTATCTGCCCTCTGCTGTCTTTCTCATCATTTCTTGCTGGACCCGCTTTTCCTGGAGGCTCTGGAACTGAGAGCGGTCGGAGCTCGCTCAGTGGTTGACCTTTTCTTCCATTAAAACTATGCAAGGTGTTCTGAGGGTTGCCACTCACCGCTGAGTTGATGATAACTACCACTCGCATTCTCTATGGGGAGGAATATCCCACAGTCCAGAATAAGATCAACCATGATACGTTCTCCAGCCTGTCCCAGCAGTCCTAAGACTTGGGGCCATGGCCAACCCTTTATGGACGTTACATGGCTGTTGGGATAAGTCAAATTAACACCAGGTATAGTCATAGAAAAGTTCTCGTCTCGACGAACTGAATGAGAACTGACATCCTTACGATACCCCTGGCAAAGCAAATGCTGCAGTCTTCCATTCATTGAAGTTGACTTCTGGAACAATAACCAGATAGTAAAATCAACGATCTGGTAATGTTTTTAGTGAGACTAAATATTTGAGATTTTAAAACACTCACATCAGATTGAGAAAACAACCCTCCGCCACTTAGATTACCAATAGTTGAGATAGAAGTATCTCCTCGTTGTGAAAAGGTATTCCATCCTTCTGCCCTGTCCTCCTGCGATATCTCATATGTCGAGACACCTACCAATGTTCGATCAAGGAAATCAGCCAGCACACCGTCATCATCTGTGTCATCTGGGAAATCACCAGTCTCGGCGGACTTTTTTCGACCAACGCCTAGAATTTTCTTCTTGCGAATCTTCGAAGATGCTGGAAGTTTGGATAGCAGATATCCGCGCAGGCTCAAAACACTTGGATAATACTGAGCAAGCAAAGCGTCTTTTACAGGAGGTTCGCTGCCGCGCAAGCTTCCCGTGACTTTTTGACGTTTAGTGAATTCTGCAGCTTCTTTGCTCCCACGATCCCGTTTTCTTTTCCCGCGCATTTTGAACAATTGCACGGTTTCAAGAAAAATGGTTAGAAGTTATGCAAGGCGACGAGTATGTGGCCTAACATAAAGGAGTGAAAGCTGAGTTACGCGACGTGCTCATTGAGACTTCAATCCATCGCTTGGTTTGGGGATCACGACAAACAAATTGGTGGATGTAGTCGCGACTGAAGCACCCCGGAGGATTTTGATACGCGAAAGATGAGTTTAGGGAGGGAGTTGTATTGCAAGAAATCCAGCGTTGTCGCTCATTGGCTGGGACATACTTCCGCGTCGCGTATATGATTGACTGGATAATAGTGGGTCTAGCTACCGGATATCATCCCGTACCGTACCCCAACATTAGAAGGTTGTGACGAAAAACGAGCAGTTGAGATTCAGCTTAAACGTTGATCTAGGGTGCAACTACATCATTGATCCAACAGGATCTCATTACAAGGTGTAGTCCAGGCTTCGAAAGATGTTTTGTTATCAGTTTACAACCAAGGCCTTCTTGACAAGGTTGGTTATTTCGCGGGTTTGGTTCAGAAGCAGGTGAGACCAGATATTTTGAAGTTAGATGAAAATGCAGACTTCTATCGGTGGATTACTTTCATATCCCAGCCTTCATGCCGACAGCTAATGAAAAGTCTAGGGAAGTCCGTACCCAAACGATATATGAGGTCGGCTTGATAGAACGACTATGTCAACCGGGTAATGATCAGTATGATGAAGGCTCGAGTGAGACCCAAGAACGCAGAATGTCCGGCACTCGGAGGCTTGCTGGGTTGTACAAGTGTTTAAAGAAATAAGTCTCTGCAGCAGTTCTCTGTGCTTTTGAAACTGGTGGAACTTCTAGGCATGATACCCAATTTTGCCTTCTTCCAAGGTTGGAAATGGGGAAAAAGAACGGCGATGCTGATACTCGTCTGTGGGAATCTCACGCTCCTCAGCCGAATCATCCAAGACACTGAGTTGACACGGCGAGATGTGCAATTCCTCACGAATACCACTTTTAGACCTTGGAGGACCCAGAAGATAGAGCAGCTATTGATAGCGAAACATTGCTCTACTACTTGGGGGGCCTTGATAAGGCAACCCTGCAAATCATGGACCGTCCAAAACCAGCGCTGTTTGATGTTGCTTGTAGCTCATATGGTATGAAGGACAGCGATATCACAACCGAGTAGAGGAGGATTGCGACAATGGGCGGCGAATATGCGCGGGAAGATATGCCTGACGTGGGGAAGACTGATGGTATGGAGGAGAGACACTGGAGAAAGGCGTAAACAGAAGCTATTCGGGTGATGGTCCGATGATTCGCTTGCTGGTCAAGCAATCAGAGCATGGCATGCTCAACCTACCTCCGAAGGGCCATGCCAAACCAACATCCAAAGGGGCATCAAACCAGGCATTAGATACGTAGTCCATGAAAAGCGAGTAGAGTGATACTTAGACTGGCAGTTGTCATATAAGGTTCATCATGGTGCAGATGGTAATTTTAAATTTTGATATCTTCCACAAATCAACGGGGTATGAGGTACGAGGTACGAAGCAAGCGCAGGCTTTGGACTGGTCTGGAGCTCGAGCCATTTTTGTGCAGTTTTTATCTTCACAAATCACAATGCATCTATGAAGGACGTACGGTGGCTTGTACGACCTCGAAAACCCTGCACAATCTATACAATTCATTGTTCAAATCACGGTGAAACCGGGATCGTGTTCTTCGTATTTCTGTTTGCGCCAATCGCCCCGATAAATGATTCAGAGCTATTATCGGCCGCCACCAACGCACTGCCACCGTCACTCGCGGCCATTGTGGCCTAACTTGCATCAAGCGGCAGGCTGTTGCTGCCCTGCTCTCCCCTCCCGCATGGTGCTTGAAGCCTTGCATTCTCGGACGATAGCTGGCGGGGTGCAGTGCGAAAGGACGGGAGCGCTTTCCAAGGTATGATGTAGGAGGCATGCCGATTGCCCATAGGTACGCACTCGTGGCTATCGGGTAGAATTCCCGTAGTTTAGTTTGTCAATCGCTCGGGCTGATAAGTTGATAGCCTGATGGTAATGCAAATCACGGACACGGTTGTTCGCACATAGCACATAGCACATTGCGCATCGCACATCGCACATCGCATATCGCACATCACACACACTCGACCCCCTTCTCCCTTTTTGTCCCGTCCGTACCTGCCTATCATCGTCCTAAAACTTCCAAAGCAGTAAGTTTGTGGAGAAAGGAAGCAAAACTAAGGAGGTAAAAAAAGAAAAGGAAGAAAAAGAATAGCCTCGTCTCAAATCCGAGTCTATACTCAGTAGTTCGGCCAGGATCCATAATCCATTCAATCTCACCCCCTCCCCTCCCTCCAAGGCTCCACCCCCCGTACTTTTCGCATCTCACATCTCGAATCTCGAATCGCGCATCTCAAATCCCCAAGTCGCCCACGTCGCCCAAATCTCCCACGTCTCCCCAAGTCTCCCCAAACTCTCCAAGCTCAATTCCTGTCCAAACATCCCAAAAGCCAAAAAGCTACTCCTGCTCCGTACATATGCATTAAGCCCACTCCCGCATGCTTGTGCCAAATATTGCTCCGCATCCTATTGATTCTTCCCCAAACTTGTCACAGGCCCATTCACTGATCAACCTTTCTCCATTCATTTCGCACGGGAAGGCGGCAAGCTCCAGGATTAGGGTCGGTTGCTCAAACGAGGCCCATCGAATCAGCTTTTCCCTTTACGGAGAGCCATTCAACTTCTGCCACAATTGTATGGATCATCGATAAACAATAATCACAGACAGCATTATCATCGCTCACAGCAGAGCACAAGCCTAAGCAGATGTTCAGGCACGATGGAAAGTGGCATTCCAGACGACCAGAATTTCTATTCTAGGCGGCCACACTCTCAGACCCAAGTTCGCTCGCCCTCCTCCTCCGACTTCCAGTACCAGTACTCGCCCGAACAGAATCAACAGCACCACCGTCAGATATCTCCCCCATCTCTCGAATTGCCTTACCTCTCGCCCCGAACCTTCGACTACACCCCTTCTTCACCCCCTCATCCGCCCAAGCTTCCTCTACTTACAACTTCGAATCTAGAAGCAATTACGACAAATGGATTTATAGATGCGTCCATTGGTGGGGGAGAGCCAGATGACTTCTACAGAGGTTATCGTGCTGTGCAACAACCAGAACAACCATCGATACACGCATTTTCAAGTCAAACAGACGATATGATTGCGAAAAATTTAGAAGCTCGACCGAACCCTTCCCTCGGCAGATCGAATACCACCGGAGCTCCTTCAAAACATTCAAATACCTCAAATACACGAACTGCCTTGAAACCTTCGACCTTCGGCTCGAATCTGTCGACTCAAGATAGCAAACAAAAGCAGTCAGTCGCAAAGCCGCAACTCAATGGCTACTCCAAAACCCCGCAACAACCGAGTGTAAAAGATCTCCTGAAACGATTCGACCAGAATAATGATCAATCCCTTCCGCTGCCGAGGAAACCCACCGGACGAGCAGGTGTTGGAGCTAGTTCTGGATATACGAGAGACCGTTCTAATCAATATACACCCCGAACAGCCAGCAATCCAGGACCTACAACGACGAGTTCACACCTAAGGTCAGTTAGTGGGACGAGAGAAGCTGGGCAGGCAAGAGTGAAGTCGCCAGCATCGTCCGCTAAGACAACCCAACGAACGAAATTCTACGCAGAAGACCACCATTCGAATAATGCGCTTTCTAGCACACCTCGAGCGGCGCGCGCCAAGAATTCGCTATCGGGCAGGGCTGGACACACCTCAAGATCAATGAGCAATCTTGGGCCAACAGTCCAAAATTCAATACCCCCGCCTCCAATACCCGAGAAGCGCCCCCTCTTTGGAGAAGTCTTCACATTCGACCCTTCTGGATTGGACGCCGGCTATGGCATACCAAAAGCGACGCGCCGGACGTCAGACTCCAATCTTCCCCCCATGATCTCTACCCAAATTCCTGCTCAGAATCGTACAGACCGTGACATTTCGCCGACATCTCCAACCGCATGGTATCTAGGAGTGACGCCATCGCTCGGCGATGTAGCGCCGAATAAGCCACGCAGGTCGGGCCACAATCGTGCACATAGTGATTTCGCTGATACTAAGGTCAATACTATGCATAATCTCAATCGCTCTTCTTTCTTACTTCCCGAATCCCCAGTCGCTGCTAAGGAGCCCGAAACGGAAGATACCCTAGGCAACCAATCATATACCGAAGTCTCGACCAAATCCTCCTCGAGACTCCCCGTAGCTCTGAAAAGGCTTAGCAATGCCTCAGACACTTCAAGCTCACCTTCCACGCGCGCTAGTTCTCCTCTGGCTGGAAAGAAAGCATCACGTAGTAGGTACCCGAAAGGAGATCAACGACCATGGAGTCCGGCAGGTCGCGCCGCAACACCAGTGAACCGTTCAAGTACGCCTACTTCGAATAGTTCGAACGCGCGCAACAAAGCAGCAGGCAGCGCTCAGAAGACTTCTTCAAATAGTGGCAGTTTAAAAGCTTATATTTCCGCACCGCCAGCGAAGAACTCACCGCCCTTGCGAAGCTCACGGCCTCGCCAACCCGTATCCGCGGCGTCAACTGCTAGTTCAAGACAAAGAGCGGTCGAGAGATCTTCGTCACCGCATGATGCTCGGAGCGGAATGAAAGTGACTCGGCCGGGTGGCAAGGCGGACCCAAGGTCTCGGAAAATAACTGACACTGGACCTGTAGATTTTGCAGCCCGTCGAGCGAGAATTACAAGAGCATACACCAAGTCCATTCATGAAACCGAGCAGCAGAAAATTCGGTCAGAGAATTTACGTCTTTTGCAGGATCGAAGTACCAGGGAAAACGAATCCGCGACCAATGAAGCTTCCAATACATCAAAAGAGATAGGTGGTGCATCAAGTCGCGATGCAGATCCAGATGTCCCACCCCCTGTTCCAGAGCCTCTTCAGATCGTGACGTCCTTTGAGGCTCCAGTTCCCGCAGTGCCCATTGAACGTGAAACTCCAATCGACCAGGACTCACCGACGTTAGGTCTGACGATGGGTTTGCCAAGCAAATTCACAGAGGAGGGGGTGCCAATGTCTGCGATATCCACTGTTTCTGCCACTACGTTTATCGAGAATGAAGAACAAACCGAAGCTGCCCGAATGGCTCGCATGCCATCCCTTAAGCTGTCACCACCGAATTCGAGTCTCACACAGGTTGTTGAGGCGGATTATGATGTAGACAATCAAACGCATGCGGTCACTGACTCGCGGCGGATTTCCCTTGAGGCTACGCCTATCGAAGATGCTCAACAACACACTCCTACTATGGTATCTGAATTCGCGAAGCCTACTCCAACGAATGCTGCTGAGGAAGAGCTTCCATCACTCGTTTATGAGCCACCCATTGCGATTTCGATTGAGGAGCCTTCGATTTCACATTCTCTGGTAGATGATATTGTCCATCAGGATTCGGTAGAAGTAGAAGAGGATGATTATCGGGACCAAGCTACTGACCATCATCAGCCAGATCTCTATGATGTTAGCCCTCGGCAATCGATGAGTATTCCCTTGGTTATCGAAGCAGAACCGGAGCAGGTATACAAATCGCCAATGCAGACTAGATACTCATATCCTCCCGATGTACCCAAATTAGAGGTGCCAGTCTTGCGCGCCGCTCTAGCTGAATCTCCAACGGACGATGGACAGGATGCTATTAACATACCGATTGATATCGATTACGAAAGTTCCGAGGATGTTGGTGGAGGGAATACAAGCGAGCAGGAGGATTTGTACGGCCCAGCCTATGATCAGAATCGCGAAGTTTATCTCTCTTCAGATTCTTACCGTCGAGAAAGTCGACACTCTGCCTGGACAGACTACTCAATAGCCACGACGGAAGACTCGTCTGCTCAAGACGATAGCCAAAAGTATCGGTACACTGAGACGACGTTTGCGGAGTCTGAACGCAGGCCCACACCACCCGCCAAACTCCCACCGTCACCCCCTCATTTACCAGTGCATACTGGCGAGAAATTTAGTATTGATTTGCCTGAGCTAGCAACCTTAACATCTCATAACGGTTTCGGCCTAGGCTTCGATCCTGATACTGTGTACAGCGTCCCTACCGTGCCGTACTGGCCGAGTGAAACGCCTCCACCTACCTCGGAACAAACGACCCATCTAGACGTCACTTCTATTCCCCCTCCAACACGAACCCCGCCACCACCTAGCGCATCGGAAGATCGTCCCTCATCAAGCATATATCAGTCGAGCCAGAATGACACCAATGGCCAAACAGAGTCTAGACGTGCTAGTGATGATATATATTCCCCTCGGCCATCGCTATCTACCCCTCGGTCCAGCACTCAAATATCACAAGAGGACGTTTCTCTCCCCCAAGGATCTGGGATACCTCCTGTGCCACAGTTACCACCCTCCACTCAAGAAGACAAAGATGCCAAGGACAAGAGCCAACGTTTATTCACTCGTCGAAAGATTATCGAAGAAATTATTGATACTGAAGCCGTGTACCTTAAGGATATGAACGTTGTCGAAGAAATCTACAAAGGAACTGCTGAAGCATGCCCGAAGTTAGATGGCTTTGATATCAAAACGATCTTCCGAAATTGTGACGAGCTAATTGCGTTCTCATCAAAGCTTCTTGATGATTTGAAAGCCGCCGGTGCAGCTGTGTATACAACTAAAGCTAGAGTCAGACAAAGCCGTGCCACTGGGTCGACATCTGGGACCACAACCGCCGCCAACACTCCGATATCTACAGGACCCGAGAATCCCAACTCGTCAGCTCCCGCCGAATTGAACGATGTGATTGAAGAGAAAGATCGCAAGACGTTCATTGGACATGCTTTTGGTAAACATTTACAAGAAATGCAAACCCTTTATACAGACTTCTTGAAAAACAGCGAACTGGCTAGCAATCGTTTGAAGGTTTTGGAAAAGGATCCTGCTGTGAAAGTCTGGCTTATCGAATGTAACCATGTCGCAAAAGATCTTACTGCAGCCTGGGATCTTGATGCTCTCCTGGTCAAACCTGTTCAACGCATTACCCGATATCAGTTGCTGCTCCAATCACTGTTTAAGCATACTCCTGAAGATCATCCGGATTATCAAGCACTTCAAATCGCTCTTCGTGAGCTACTAAATCTCTTGAAGAACATTGATGATCTCAAGAAACGTATCCATATGGTTGGGAAGATCGTTGGCCGAAAGCGAAAAGAATCCGAAGTCCGTACTGGACTAGCTAAAGCATTTGGACGACGCTCAGACAAGTTACAATCAGATGCTGTCCGACCTCATGATGACGAGATATACGCGAAGCTACATGAGAAATTTGGCCATGATTACCTGCGACTCCAGGTTGTGTTGCGTGACGTCGAGTATTACACTCGCCAGGTGGCTACCTATGTCAGCGATTTCCTTCGATACCTTTCGGCAATGGAACTTGTCATGCGAATGAGCCCGAGTGCTCATCCTGAGATCGAAAGTCGCTGGTCACAGTTCAGCTTGTCGATGAGGGATATGGGAAGTGTTGCTTTGGAAAGCCATGTAAGTTTTTCTCCGCTTGTTTACTGATTGTAATCTCTCTGACATAAGCAGGTCAATGATATCCGTCAACGAGTAATTGGTCCCTTCGAATCTGTCATTCATGCTTATTCACCACCTACTCTTGCCATGAAGAAACGCGCCAAGAGACGAGTCGATTATGAGAAATTTCTTGTCAATAAAGCTACTGGCAAGAAGATTGATGAAAAGCTCGAGGAGTTGGTCAGCCAGTACGAAGCTCTGAACGAAACTCTGAAAATGGAACTACCAAAACTTTCGGCTTTGACCGAAAAGATTGGTAGAATTTGTCTGGGCAACCTCGTTGACATACAAACTACGTGGTATCGTACATGGCAAGAAAAGGTGAAGACAGTACTGGATGCGAATCAAATGCCAAAGGACACTATGGACATCGTGCATACATTTAACCGAGACTACAAATATGTTGAGGCTCGTGCTCAGGAACTGTGCATCATTAATGGAACCTTCAAAGAGGGCGGAAACTGGTCAGCGGCGACATCGATGCTAGAAGCCGATAATCCTGATAGCATTTCCATTTCTAGCGCCAGAGACACTTCTAAGGGCCGACGCTCCGAGTCTTCATACCGCTCACGAGGACTCTCTGTAGCAACGGCTGACAAATCGCACTCGCCCAGTTTACCTACGCCGGAATTCGCAAAACGTCACAGTGGACAATTCTCATTTTCCCCAATCCTTGCGAATGCGCCTGGACTTCCGCATGCTCCTTATCAACCCGCAGCATATAGTAACGGTTACAGCCTTGGCGGGACTGCAACTCCTGCTAGTCCTGAGCATGGTGGATCGCGGGTATACAGCTCTGCCCGACCGCATACTTCAAGAAGTATAGCTTCCGACAATGGAGGAATTCCTAGGATCAGCACTGATATTGGTCATCGGAGAGAATCAAACTCGACACAAGCCTCTGCGTCTTATCTTGTCGACGGACCAATTAGGGAGAGAGAGCAGAGACCCTTTTCTGGGATTTTCCACTCGGCGATGCCTCTACCTGATGGACCAGAAGATAGCGCACGATCGTCTAGGGCTTCTTCACATGAGCGGCCCCGTGGGAATCGTTACAATGTGATTTATCTAGCCGCAAGTCTCTTCGAATTCAATATCGCGGCTACCAAGACAGAAGCTGGATACCCTTACCTGACATATTCTGCCGGTGAAGTAAGTCAATTTTGAATCCCCCTTTTTCGTCCCCAGAAACACAAAAACTAACTGCGAATTAGATCTTCGATGTCATCGGAGAAAAAGGCGAGCTTTGGTTGGCCAAAAACCAAGATGATGATAATGATCGAATTGGTTGGATATGGAGCAAGCATTTTGCACGTCTGGCAGCGGACTAAATCAACTCAGCGTTACATTTTTTCCTTTTCTTTTGACTTGTTCTTTTTTATAGTTCGATACCGATATGGCTTGGCGTTTAATCAGATATTCCCCGGCGATTGATTCCCCAATAAACAACAACAAGCAGTAATCGGCACTGCGCGGGTACGGTTAGTTCTGGGGCTGGAGGGCGGTTTTTGTAATGTATGACTTGAAAGGGTAATAACGGCTGGCTACAATATTCAGTCAAGTCATATACCTTTGGGGGGATAGGGAGGCGATCGGTGGGCAAGGGCGTTAAAATGGATGGATGGATGGATGGATGGGTGGATGTGATATCAGGCCGTTATTTTTCTTCGCTCCATTCGGAATAATATGGATCATGATTTTTTGAGTCAGCGATACTACCTACGATTATATTACCGGCTTTTTTCTCTCTGATTGTTGTCTTTGCTCCTTTTTTTATGTAACGACGATATGATATGATTTTGATTTTACACCCTGGAGATGTTCTTTTTGAAGGGGGGATTGGGTTGGGGTTGGACTGGGGTGTTGGGGGTTTTTTTCCCTGTGTGGCTCGGCTTGCTGGTCGGACTTGTGGAAGCGGAAGTGTCAGTTTGTGTGTCTGTGTGTGTGCTTGGATGGAACATATGGATTGGGAAGGGCCGACTAAACTACTCTATTTCCTTCTCTTTTCTTTTCTTGTTGGGATCTTTTTTTTTTAATAACCTTTGATGTGGGGGGTAGTTTGGGGATGGGGGTTGGATGGAGATAGGGGATGGGAAGGGGGAAGGGGATGGAAGGGGAGGGGAAGTGGGGGAGGGAAATGGGGGATGGAGATCGGGATGGTGATTTCTTCCTCCTTGGATTTTTATTTTGCATGTCATGGCGGTATATGGCATGGCATGGCATCATAAGTATAGGCGTGAATGAGGGAGGGAGCGAGCGAGTCAGAGAGTGAGGGTGTGAGGGACTGGAGTGAGTGAGGGAGTAAGGAGCTGAGGAGGGAGTGAGCCAGCAACAAGGTGAAAAAGTGAAATAGCGAGAGAGTAGAAAAGAGCATACGATGGATGTGTGCAAGAGAATTTTATACTTATTTTATTGATTGAGTGATTGAGTGATGAACGTCTATACTTCTGCTCGTGTTTTTGGTTTGTTTTGTTGTGCTTGTGTGGAGAGAGAAGGAGAGTGGGAGTGAGAGGTGAGAGACTTGTGAGGGTGAGACTTATGAGGGTTGGTGGTTGTGGTTATGGCTGTGGTTGTGGTTGGAAGGTAGACGGGCGGAGATGGATATTGCAAAGAAATAAGGAAGGAAGATGGACATGAAAAGAAAAAATCGGAAAGTTCTCAAAGACACAACAGTTTTGATTTGTGACAGCAGCTATGTGATTGATGTAGAATATCATGAATCAATGAGGATGTTTGTTGATGTTGATATCATTGGTAAGATCTTACCTAACCTAACCTTTCATCGAAACTTAGATCAGGGCAGAGAAAGAACACGGGCTGGAAAGAAATAACTGCTACTTGCGAAAAGATCGTCGTAAAAACTTGCCCTTTTAAATTTCTTTTGTCTATCCTATCCTCTCATGACCTATCCTGACCTCCGCCATGCAAAAGGTATCCTATACTATCAAATATTTTGGACTTCTTCGCTTTTTAGTTGTACTGCAAATGCTGGACCACATGACTTTCTAAAATTGGGTATTCTTCCTCTCCCGCTTCCCTCCTGCCCCTCTCCTGCCCCTAGCGAATCATCTTTATTTTTTATCCTTCATCCTTCGTCCGTCCTCGAGATCACCCGGCTCTCGTATTCGCAATATCAAGAACCAAGATATCCGTTGCGCCAATCTCGCTCAGTTCATCCATTACCACGGCGATTTTCTTCTTCTCTACCATTGAGCTGACGGCTACCCATCCTTCTTCTTCGAGAGCGTTGATCGTGGGTGCCCGTTTGCCGGGAGTGGTCTTGGTTGCGGCTGCTAGGGCGGATCTTTGAATGTTGTATTGACAAAGGACATATTTCTGGGCAGCTGTTGGGTTCAGGGTTAGCGAAGCCTCGGAGAAAGAACATTTTGGGGAGGCCTACTAATGACACCTCTTATCCGTGAGGCAATGAGCTCGACTAATGCTGGATTTGATGGGTTCTTGGATTTCACAAGGATTGCTGTACTCGACACAACTGTGTCAATTGCTTTCAGACCTGCTGCTTTCATGGTTTCACCAGATTCTAGAGACTGTTAGCAGAACCCCCCCCACCTTTTCGAAATTGGCTACTCACCAACAAGATCAACAATTCCGTCTGCTACTCCCAGAGCGCATGCAGCTTCGACACTTCCACTCAGTTCGATAATCTTTGTCTTTAACTTGCGCCTTGGCTTGTCCTCTCCGTTTGCTGCAGACTCTGCCTCGGCCTCCAATGCAGCGAAATAGTCCTCCGCCAAGTGAACAAAGCTGGTACCGATATTCTTCCCAATTAAGTCTGACGGCTTGGCATACGGTCCCTTTTCCGGTACTTGAACTTGCAGTTTGCAAGAACCAAAGCTCAAGTCCATTACTTCTTCACACCCTTGCTCGACTTCCTCTTCAGCTGGTGTTGATTTCCCCGAGTCGGCCCTTTCTCTCCTGGCAGCTTCGACTCCAGCGGCATGCTCGGCAACTGTGTCTCTTCCGGTAATACCAATACTCACACGGCCTTCTCCAACAAATGTAGGAATATCAGCAGCGGGGAGGAAAACGAGTGCGATAGGTAGGTTCTTGACTAGAGCTATGTCGAGCCTCGATTCGCGTCTGAATTGAATGTCCGCTCCTTCAAGAAGGTTGAGCGCTGCTTGTAAAAGTCTTCCCTCTATAGTTCGAATAAGCGCCCATACTCTGCAGTCAAAGATTCTAGGGTATGTCGAGGTCATGACTCACTTTTGGGGACTGCGAACAGTAATCTTCCTTCCAAACTTCGCGGATTGTTAGCGAACACTTCATAGAAATCGTCTATAGTTGGAGACATGTTGATAGAGGGTTGCAAGAACAAAGTGCCTTACTGATTGACGAGATCCATTGTAGTTCTAGAGATGGTGCTGTCAAATGTGCTCTAATATGCGGTGCAAGGTGGTAAGAAAGAAATTCACTCCGATCGCGGGGTAATGGTATTGAATACAAACAGCCAGAATGGGGAAATGAATGTGTGGATGATTGATTGGATATGGAGTCAAGAAAATGAGATCATGTAGATATATACCACGAATTAGATGTTTTACAGGAGACAATGAGGTGTAGACTAGCAAACGAGTGGAAATTTTTGTAAAGGATATGACTCTCCTCTCCCTCCAAAATCATTTTCGCATCAGCCCGCGTCACCCAGAAACTGCCCCACGTGAAATTTAGCTTCACAATCTCTTTTTTCGGAATCTCGCGATAAAGAACCGTGCTAACTCCAATACGTCTTAGTGCAAAATTGCCCAAAAGTTCCCACACTAAATGTTACCGAGAATTTCTTGCCCTAAACTCATACGCCCCGTCCGCCAAAAATATTCCTCACCAATTTATCGATTCGACGACCAGCCAAGTTAACTCAACACCCTCACAACTTCTAGAATCCACCGCGCATTCATTCTGTCAGTCTGCGATAATACTACCCTACTCGATGATTTGCTAATATTTCAAGCAGATCGCAAAAATGGATTCCTCAAAGGTCCCCGTCAAGCTTGTTAAGGTCACCCGTGTTTTGGGCCGAACTGGTATGTTGGAATTGGATATCTGCGGATTTTGAAGGGCAAAATTCTGACCATTTTTGGTTTGTAGGTTCCCGTGGAGGTGTTACTCAAGTCAGAGTTGAGTTCATGGACGACACCACCCGTAGCATCATCCGTAACGTCAAGGGCCCAGGTACGAATTTTGCAATTCCTTATTCCATTTCTCCGAGATTCGCAGTGAAATATTTGCTAGGACAATCGGGGGTCTAGGATGCGGCCGGAAAGCTAACATGCCACACAACAGTCCGTGAAGACGACATTCTCTGCCTACTCGAGTCCGAACGTGAGGCTAGAAGATTGAGATAAAAAATTGTTGATTGGTTGCGATCATGGGTGAATAAAGGGACGGGAGCAATGGGAATTTTACTTGGTCTTGCAAGCTCTACAGAGCTGGGTGTATGTTGATTCATAGGGCTGAAGGAGATAAAGGCATACTTTCACCACAAAATATAACAACGCTCTGGCTTTTCCCATCCCGAAATATCCATACCGACCATTTGCAAGTTTCTTGAGATTCGGTACATCGAGATGAATGCGAGAACAGATTCGAAGCTTGGTATCATTTCCGGGCCTTTTCATTTGCCCCTGCATTCTGTGGTCGAAGGGCGGCCACTGGGATCGAGCAGACCGAGTGATGTGTTTCAGAAGTACAACAGGAAGTTTGCAGCCTCGTTATCTACTGTTCTTTTTAATTCTCGTCCCAACACTTATGAAACTTCAATTAATAACTCGTAGCAAACGAAATCTTTTCTCGTACTTCGAGAGGCGATTTGCTTCCGAAGCTTCATTCACTCCTTCAATTGCAATAGTTTCGTTTGTTTGATTCGTTTCCTAGTTTGTCTGCACACGATTATCTACGAACGCTCACTTGTCTTAAAGTAATATTGTCTAGAAAGACACGAATATTCGCTTTATTGTTCAATAACCTCAGTTATAATTCTGGTAGTTAGCCAGATCGATCTTATTTTGCGTACTTAATTCCAAGATCTTACCTCTGCAGCATACCAACTGGGACCAACTGGGTAGTGCCTTCTTCTCTCGAGTCACAACCGCATCACCTTCATAGGTACTTCTCTTGAACGAGGACATTTGCATCGACGAGGATTCATAGAAGCGGGCTCGACTCGTGACTTTTTTGGTGTCTCAGTAAGGAAGTCCAACTGGTGAACTTCACTCTCTACTCTCCATTAGACTGCCGACGGCACGATTTTCTGGAATTGACGACGCTGTTGCTCGATTGGTCAACCAGGGCTTCGGCTTTGTTGACGGAAGACTGTTTTTGGAGCACTAAGGCCCCGAAGCCCAATGGAAAACCTTGCAAACTCCCAATGACCATTCACTGACGCGCCGTTTTGAATATTATCTCGAGAGCTGCATACTCTGCTTTCTCATATCGCCATCAAACAGTGTCAAATCTGTTGCCTCCAAGGCGCATTTAAGGCATTTCGCTCCATCCAATCTTATAGCTTAAAAGATCAATACCCAAGACCGCAGTATATGTTAGGAATTAGATTCACAATACCGCATAACGGAACCGTTGGTGAACACTTTCAATAGTTCTCTCCTGGCTCTATAGAAATGGCTAGACCACCTTTACTACAGATCGACTCCTTCTCGACCTTTCGATTCCCATCTCCGGCCGAGCGCCCTTCTAGCAGTGAATCTACAATCACTTCACTCTCTGTATCACCACTGTCACCAACCCATCAGTCCCGACATCAACCTCGACCACAACTACAGGATCGTCAATCTCAGTCGCAAGAACAACCCCATGTCCCGTATCTAGAAGTCTCAGAAACCCAACCCCTTCTCCAGACTCAACCCTTATACTACCTAAACATAACATCCAACTCCGTGCCCACTCCCGTTCTCCCGTTCCTACTATCGCCATTCACCCCTCACCCCGACGTCACCAAATATCCCACAATACGCCCTTCATCATCGCGCTCCTCGCGCTCCTCATCATCTGGCTCGTCTACGCGCACCCAGATCCCTTTCTGCACGCGCTCTTACTCGGATATTCTTCCGGAAAGGGGAAGAGAATCTTACTATTCGGATCTGGAAGGAGGGACTTTGTTCGATGGAGAAGTAGAGGATGAGGATGAAGATGGAGAGGAGGAGTTTCTGAGGAGAGCGAAGAGGTGGTGCACGATTCTTACCCTTTTCTTGTCGGTTTTGGGGGTTTTGGTTACGCTGGGGAGGTGGTGGTTTTATGCTTAATTGGAGGAGTTTAATGCTGAGAGGAGGGCTGGACAGGGAGGGGAAGGATGTTGTGGTTTTGCGGTCGGGATAATTGGCATTGGGTATTCTTTTGTGTACAACCATATTTTATAGTTTAATTGACTTCTTACTAGTTCTCCTTGATATCAGCATGCAAGTATACACTTGTGAGTAGTGCAAATAACACCAACATCAAGGAACGAAAGTGAGAGTCAATGATCTTGATCTGGCCAAATTGGCCTCCAATTTTACAGGGATAATACATTCATGCCCGAAAGACAACGAGTTCTTCCCATATAATACACTGGCATATTTTTGAATCCGTATTTTGAAAGACCAAAGCCTTCACCTCACCATCCACGAAGTCCAACTTGACTTGTGTGTATCTTCTGCCGTGGATGCTGATCTCTCCTTGTCAATCCCTATCCTATCCAAGGGTCCACCATTCCTTTCCCTCTCCTTCTCTGCTTCAAAAGCCTTCCTAGCCTTTTCTTGCAGCTCCCACTCCTTGGCCTTAAGTCCCCTCAGTACATTACTTTCCCTCTCGCCCACTGTATTGATCTCTTCACTCAACGACTCGTGTCCCAATCTCCTCTCGCTAGTCCCAAAATCGTCTCCTTCCTCTTTTTTCATACCTGCAAAGAGCCACGCCTTACTCCTTGCCCATATTCCCTTCTTCTTCCTTTCCTCTTCCCACTGCTTCAATTTCTCTTGATGCTCTCTTTCCTTATTTAGGAACTCTATTTGTTTTTCGGTCGCCGTCCCCAGTTCGTGCGCTTCCCGAGCTTGTTCTAGTGCCGTTTCGTACTTGAATTTTTGTTGGGCAAAGAACTCGGCTCGTTTTCTTCGATTGAATATCATCATATCTCCTAGAGCATATACTGTGACCCCACCAGCAATGACTAGAAATAATCAATTAGCACACGTATTGCTTCCATAGCCACAAAGTACCTGTCCAATTTGAAATCTTGAGATTCCTAATTGACAAAGAAACTGTGAACGGGATAATCATACAAGTAATGCCAATCAAGCTCAATGCCGTAAACCTATGCGCTTTATCCGCCCATACTCTCCCCCTCACGAGGAATTTATCAAACGTCGATATCTGCGCTTCTCGCGCTCTGTCCGCCGCAGCTCTTAATCTCTTCACTCTTTGTTGTGGTGTCTCTCCTGGTGGTCCCGGTTGCTTGGGAGGGGTTGTGGCAGGTACCATTTTGCTTAGTGGTTTTGCTGAGGCATGGGGTGTTGTCGGCGTGAATCGCGTTGCGTCTGTTGCTGAGCGCGGCATCTTGAAATTTTAATTAGACGGTTATAAGGGAAAATTTGAGGTCCTATTGTTACATTGGTGGTGGTTTTGAAGCTGGATTGTCAGGCGATTTTTTCGTTTGCGAGTCGATGACAACTGCAGTGAGATTTCTTAGCGGGGCGGAAAGACCCGCATCCTTGCTGAGTCCGCACTCGAGCTCGTGCAATGAACGAGTATCACAAGGAGAAACAACTCAAATTGTCGAAAAAACATAACAGCAGCTACCTTAAATATCGTGAACAATTTAGAGGAGTTCTTGGAACGAATGAGAAACTGAGCCACAAATGTAATTATATACCTTATATTTTCCACCGACACGACTCTCATTCACCAAAAGAACGTACGCACACCGGTCACGGCAAAGGAGCGACAGATATACCGCAACAGAATGGCGTCCGAAAACCAAACTCCAGATCTAGCATCTGTGATGAAAATTCTAGCCGGTCTTTCCCAGCCTCAACCTCCACCTCAGCATCAACAGCCCTATCCTCAAGCTGCATTGCACCAACCACATGTTGCGTCGTCACATGGTCCAGTGAGCCAGCAGCAACAATGGCCTGCACCAGTACCGTCGGTACCGACACCGGCACCCTCGAATAACACAAAGGTCGTTGATCCGGCTACGATTATTGAATGGAGTGCTGGGCTACGATGTGTGATGAGGACAGTAGCCAAGCATGACCAAGTACTCCAAGAAATTAGAAAGGCATGTTACCTCGTTCAGCAGATGTGATTCTAGTCGGTCACTAACTTCTTCACAAAGATGATCAGAGTGCAACACGAGCATGAAGAGCAATGGTGGAAGGGCCGACAGGCACTTATTGAGAAGCAGCAGGTTAGGAAAGAAGGCCAAAGAAAGCTAGAGGAGGTGCTGTGAGTTAACTTGCTACTGTAGGTGGTGTGCTAAGCTGACTCTCCATTCAGAAAAGCGGTCGGAGGCTCAACTTCAACAGGTGCTTCCAATACAAGTCCTGAAGAATTGGCCAGGGAGCTAGAGACTTTCGATATGAAGGTTTATAAAGCTCAAACCCAAATGGTACGAGAAATGAATGGAAAGCTGAGGAGCTTGGGAGTCCCATTCTTTGGGACAAAGAGTGAGCTGGTGAGAACTTCAGGGAAGACCGAACCTGATCAGAATGTCGCCAATGGCACAGGAGTGGAAAAGACAGTGATTGATGAAAGCGATCTGGTAGAACTACAGAAGAAGATGCTTACTATACTGGAGGACCTGTGCAATGACTGATCATATGCAAAGCACATGAGCCAGTCCAACAGAGGGGTTCTTTTGTTGCACGTCGTCAGGAGGGACTCGCTCCATTAGATTTGGCCAAAAGGAGAAGGAGGACTAGGCAGCTCTTTGAGAAGAGCTATATTTGTGCTATCGAAAATTGCCAACCATGTCGGCAACACAGAATTTGCATGCAGATTTCAAGGTCAGGGACGGTAACGAAGTTCCTGCGTGATGGTAATTACTGGATCGGGAAACTCTTTCCACGCAACCACGACCACATTGTACGTAGAACTCTTTTCAATTGGGTAGTACCGTCTCATTCCGAGCCTTACACAGATTATCTTCATGGAGATATCACTTCTCACATTTTCTCTATCACTATATTTGCCTTCAGCCGGATCTTACACGCCTCAATTTCTACATACATCCTCAAAGTCTGATATTATCTAATGAGTGATTCGCTGCAATGTCTTACGCAGACGCACTGAAGATATTGCAGACTGGAAGTAGACCTTCCGTATTACTCAATTCACTACTTCCGGAAGCGGATGGGGCTGCTACCTCCCGCTTCTGCGTCTGGAAGCGAGATGCAGGTGGGACTGGGATCTGTTGGGGGGGGCTTGCATGCATGGGCTTTTGAACATATAGTGATGGGGTGTGCAGAGGGGGATTTTAATCTGTGCTTTGTATAATTCATAGACGGTTCTGCATTTACCTGGCCTCTATTCTTTTTCACAGCAACGTATGAGGTACATGTTGCCGGTGTGGGTACACGATGTCGCAGCAGAGGAAGTAGGTATGAGTTATGTCATCGAAGCCTGCTTCTTCCTAGTATCACAATTGATGATAATCTACTCTAATGTACGCGTACAGTTCTGCAGAAGATTTTGCAAATAGCAGCAATGGGAGTGGTCTACATCGCATCCGTGATACTTCCACACGCTGTGTCGTATTCCTCGAGAATTCCAAGGCATGATATAAATCGAACTGCTCGCTACTACTCAGTTTACATTCGACATGGATCTTGTCTTATCTTCATGAACCATGTTTTGCAACTCAATCTTCTTTACCCTGGACTTACTGTTTTATTCTACATTGCAACGAGTTCTAAGCTGATCATTATCCTGCAGGCATTCCTGGGTCTTTAATGGGCACATTGGGGTTTACTTGATCCATAAATGAAGAAGTTTGTGATCACGTCCACCAGCTCAGGTGCGCATTACCAGGCAAGCAATACTGCGTTAAGTTGTCTTCTGCACAATCAAGAAATCTCCTTGGATACATATTGACCTGCTACAACAGTTTAAACCTTCCATACCTGAACCCTGGAATGCCCACCTTCTCCGCATGAAGGAGCTCGTCTTTTCCGAAGCTGGTCTCGACAGCTGGATTAATTTTTGGAGTCGCAAGGGCCGAGTCCATGGACATCTGAACAAGCACATTCAAACACTTGCGTATCCCCTTTTCCCGAAATGAGCGGTAGCAAGACCTTGGTTGAAGTCTGCTAGAGCCCAAGGGAGCGTAATCATAGCGACGAAGACATCATCAAACTTGATAGTAGCACCAGCACCCATTACCACAACTCCAAAGTACATAGTAATAACCTTAACTTAATCCACAGCTATCACAACACGCCACACACCTTCTGAAACCAGCCCAACGACCCTCCTCATCCTCATCCTCATCCCCGCTCGCCACCAATCTCAAAAGCCTTGAAATTCCCACCATCGAATCACTTCCACATTCCATACTCCCTCCTCATCGATAATCTCCTCCATTAACAGCTCAACATACGAAGTGCATTCCCTTTATCTCCTGACCTCTTGTCGTGAGATCTGCGAAAGCGTGCATGATCAGGCTTCAGAACCGCTTTCTTACTTCCATATCCGAGACTCAAAGAACGATTGATACTCCTTCCGGAGCGACTCCCAGTCTGCCCCCC